>JAWZYU010000333.1:0-177708 GCA_038380435.1 Ryuthela nishihirai | reverse complement strand
CCCATCGGTGTCCCCAACTGACTGTGGGCAGGGCGAGGAGTTTTCCGGAGACACTATTTTAGGGCTGCAATGTGAAGGTTAAAAATTAAATTTTGTTGATCCTTCTTTTATTTACGCATTTTAGGGTGATCCGTTAACGTGCGGAAAATTGTTTCATTTCTCAAATTACCTAGGTAATCTGCAAATTACCTGGATAATCTGCACATTACCTACTAGGCACTCGTTAAAGTGAAAATCTCCGCAAAATTCCCCGCCCTGCCCACGGTCAGTAGGGGACACCGATGGGCTTTTAAAGGCCACCGTCCGTCGGATGGGACGTTAAGTCGGGGCCCCGTGTGCGGGAGAGACATACCCTGTGCACGTTAAAGAACACGCTGGATGGCCTTGACGGGAGACTACCATCTGTCTCCCAACAGCTGTTCCAGTGGGTCCCCTCCCCCAACCTTCTCTGAGCCTTCGGGGTCCATGTGACCTGGCCATTTAGCCCATGGTGTGCAAAAAAGTGCCGCTCATAGGTAGAACAACCCAACCTAAAGTGAAAATAAGATCTTTGCTGGAACAACAGGAACGTTTCTGTACGCTTAAATTAACATAATGTTATTTATCTAGTGTCCGAGAGTAGAGTTGAAACTAGGGTCATCCCTCTGTCAACATGAATCAGTCGTCCGAATTATAAAAAACGCTCCCAAAATGAGCAGGCCAAGTGAGAACGAATCATTTTAGTGATTCGTTATCAAGAATGAATCACTTTACCGATTCGTTCTCACTTGGCCTCCGCTCATCCGGGGCGTTTTTTATAATGCGGACGAGTGAATCACGTGACACGAAGATTCATATTCAAGAGATTCACCACTATGAGAAACAAACTTTTGAACTTTAACGATACGGAAGCCGTTAATGTGCACATTACCTTAGGTAAAATGCGGAAAACTCTTGATTCCGCACGTTAACGGAGCAAATCAGTTAATCTGCACATTAACGGCTTTCGAGCTTTAGCGGTAACATCTATATTGAAAAAATATATATTTTTTCATTTTCTGATTTTCAATTTCTTTTACGATGCATGCAGAACTCTTGGTTACAGTTGCAAAGAGCTCGCTGAATGTGGAGCAAAGTTAAGAAGTTTTCATCGAGCGAAAGAAGAAAAGCGATAAAGAAAGAAGCTGAAAAAGTAGGTATAATTTCTGCTTTTTTTTTTCGATGTAGGGGAGGGGGAATTCAATTTACCTGTATTCAGTTTCTAAACTTCATTTGCATATTTAGTCCTCTTCCCCCCATTTTTTTTTTGTTTAATATTTAAATCGAACAATCGTAGATTGTATAATCATATTCGATGTACCAGGTAATAATTTTACCCCTAACCATCTCCATCATAAAGATCTGCCTATTTGGCATGAGTAAGAACAAAATATATAAGTAAACCACCCATAAGAAGAGCTAAAAATAGCAGTAAAATTGTATAAGAAACCTAAAACGGATAGGTCTCCTCAGAGAACGCTACCGTTTTAGGCCTCTTGTACTTGTTCAAAACAGTATGATCGTAAAGAATCAGAGAAGAAATAATCTCAGTGGGATTATTGCTTACAGGCTCAAAAAATCTTTTTGAGGTGCGTTTTATATGTGTGTGTATATATATATATGGTCGATGCCCAGGTCTTTATGGGTTGTTTTACCTCTGAGCGGCACTTTTTTGCACACCATGGGCTAAATGGCCAGGTCACATGGACCCCGAAGGCTCAGAGAATTAGGGGAGGGGACCCACTGGAACAGCTGTTGGGAGACAGATGGTAGCCTCCCGTCAAGGCCATCCAGCGTGTTCTTTAACGTGCACAGGGTATGTCTCTCCCGCACACGGGGCCACGGCTTAACGTCCCATCCGACGGACGGCGGCCTTTCCAAGCCCATCGGTGTCCCCTACTGACCATGGGCAGGGCGGGGAGTTTTGCGGAGATAAATCTCAACGCTGACCCAGCTGGGACTCGAACCTGGGAACTACAGATTACGAGCCTGGCGCGCTACCGACTGAGATCCCCCCGCCCCCCTGAATCTTAAGAATATTGGTGGTTGTAGTATTCGCCCATATGGGTGACTACCACTTGACCACTACACTCTATACGCACCTCAAAGACGCACCACTTGACCACTACACTCTATATACACCTCAAAGACGCACCACTTGACCTCTAAACGCACCACTTGACCACTACACTCTATACGCACCTCAAGGACGCACCACTTCACCACTACACTCTATACGCACCACTTGACCACTACACACTATACACACCTCAAAGACGCACCACTTGACCACTACACTCTATACGCACCTCAAAGACGCACCACTTGACCTCTACACGCACCACTTGACCACTACACTCTATATGCACCTCAAAGACGCACCATTTGACCTCTAGACGCACCACTTGATCACTACACTCTATACGCACCTCAAAGACGCACCACTTGACCTCTAGATGCACCACTTGACCACTACACTTTATACGCACCTCAAAGACGCACCACTTGACCACTACATTCTATACGCACCTCTTGACCTCTAGAGGCACCACTTGACCACTACACTCTATACGCACCTCAAAGACGCACCACTTGACCACTACACTCTATATGCACCTCAAAGACACACCACTTGACCTCTAGGCGCACCACTTGACCATTACACTCTATACGCACCTCAAAGACGCACCACTTGACCACTACACTGTATACGCACCTCAAAGACGCACCACTTGACCACTACACTCTATACGCACCTCAAAGACGCACCACTTGACCACTACACTCTATATGCACCTCAAAGACACACCACTTGACCTCTAGACGCACCACTTGACCACTACACTCTATACGCACCTCAAAGACGCACCACTTGACCACTACACTGTATACGCACCTCAAAGACGCACCACTTGATCACTACACTGTATACGCACCTCAAAGACGCACCACTTGACCACTACACTCTATACGCACCTCAAAGACTACCAAAATTTCAAATTTCCAGTGTAAATAGTTTGTAATATTCGTTTGAAATTTTAGCATTTTCCATTTTTCCCATCGCTAGAGGGCGCTATTAAAGCCATTGAAATTTTTCAAAATTGCGAATCGCAATATTTGTTTGACATCTATCCAACCCAAAAAGAATTTTTTATTCAGCTCTAAAAGTAAAAAATTGATTTTCTATAGACGGACAGACAGGTGGAAAGACAGATGGACAGATAACAGTTAAGAGAGAGACGGACAAACAGACGAACAAATATTGGCATAAGCAGACGACAAAGTGAAACATTAGCTCGTTTTTCAAACGAACCTTAAAAAAATTATTTGTTGGTTTTCAGTTAGCTCGTTTCACTTTTGCAGCCGATTGCCGTCTTCTGATGGAGTTTTTCGGGGAAAAAATATTCATTAATTTATTTCTTTGAAAATTTTACACTCAAATGCAGCGTAGTGAAGCATTCATAAAATATAACAACTTTTATAGACAAAAAAATGGTAGAAATATATAAAACTATAACAACTGAGAGGTTTTAACTTGGTACACAGACTAACTCATAGGCTTTCGTCTCACGGTACGACAAAACATGGCACCCATAAACCACGTGACTCAATCAACCAATAGCAGTGAATCACCGAGATGGCCAGCCCCTAACTATACATGACCTCTAACCTAGAGGCACCATCATTCAAATTCTATAATCTATTTATTAGGTAACAACAAAAATTACATTAAAGTACCATTTTATTAGGTACACCTACGGGGCGGGGGTGGCTCAGTCGGTAGCGCGCCAGGCTCGTAATCTGTAGTTACCAGGTTCGAGTCCCAGATGTGTCAGCGTTGAGATTTATCTCCGTAAAATTCCCCGCCCTGCCCACGGTCAGTAGGGGACACCGATAGGCTTGGAAAGGCCGCCGTCCGTCGGATGGGACGTTAAGCCGTGGTCCCGTGTGCGGGAGAGACATACCCTGTGCACGTTAAAGAACACGCTGGATGACCTTGACGGGAGGCTACCATCTGTCTCCCAACAGCTGTTCCAGTGGGTCCCCTCCCCCAACCTTCTCTGAGCCTTCGGGGTCCATGTGATCTGGCCATTTAGCCCATGGTGTGCAGAAAAGTGCCGCTCAGAGGTAAAACAACCCAACCCAACCTAGGTATACCTACCTGGTAGCTTGTTTTTGCCTCCTTTGGACTTCAGAACAACCCTATTTCGTTGGAACATGGAATTTACAAGATGCTGGATGCATTGCGCATTGTACCATGCGGTAATGTTTTTATAGCGCAGTTGCTGCAAATTGCATGATGCTGCGAACAGGGCTTACCCCCTCATTACAAAAATGCTCGATAGAGTTTAGGTCTGGGGATTGTGCAGGCCAATGGTCAAGAAAACATTTCGTCATGTTCCTGGAACCATTTGGTGACGATACGTGCCATGTGAGCAGGTGCATTATAATGCTTAACGTGTTCATCCAAGTGAGGATATAATGTAGATATGAAGGAATAAACTTGGTCAACAATGATGCTCAAATACGCCTTGGCCTTCAGATGTCCTTCGACCGGTATCAGGGGCCTAATGTGTGTCAGGAAACATTCCCCTACATCATCATCATACCGCCACCACTGGTGTACTGTTGACACGAGACAAGATAGTTCCATGGCCTCATGTTGCTTGAGCCAAATTCTAATCCTTCGATCAGCATGATCCAAAAGGACCCTTGATTCGTATGACCACGCTACCTCTTCCTAGTCCTCAATGGTCCAGTTGGGTTGTTTTACCTCTGAGCGGCACTTTTTTGCACACCATGGGCTAAATGGCCAGGTCACATGGACCCCGAAGGCTCAGAGAAGGTTGGGAGAGGGGACCCACTGGAACAGCTGTTGGGAGACAGATGGTAGCCTCCCGTCAAGGCCATCCAGCGTGTTCTTTAACGTTGGGTTGTTTTACCTCTGAGCGGCACTTTTCTGCACACCATGGGCTAAATGGCCAGGTCAAAGGACCCCGAAGGCTCAGAGAAGGTTGGGGGAGGGGACTCACTGGAACAGCTGTTGGGAGACAGATGGTAGCCTCCCGTCAAGGCCATCCAGCGTGTTCTTTAACGTGCATAGGGTATGGCTCTCCCGCACACGGGGCCACGGCTTAACGTCCCATCCGACGGACGGCCGCCTTTCCAAGCCCACCGGTGTCCCCTACTGACCGTGGGCAGAGCGGAGATAAATCTCAACGCTGACCCAGATGGGACTCGAACCTGGGAACTACAGATTACGAGCCTGGCGCGCTACCGACTGAGCCACCCCCGCCCCCCCAATGGCCCAGTGTCGATGCACCTGTACCCATTGTAAAGAAGGTTGGGGAAGAAGGGTTCTACCCATTGTAAGAAGGTTGTACCCATTGTAAAGAAGGTTGTTAGTACCTTACGATCTGTATTTTCAGAATCATCAATTAGTTCTAATTTCCATCATTAGACGATTGAAAAAAAATCATTCTCTTTGAAATTCAGAAAAATCGTTCACTTTGAAAATCGAAATAAATAAATAAATAAACAAATCTGCTTGAAAATTGGAAAAAACAAATCTTGAAAATCGAAAAAATCATTTTCTCTCAAAATCGAAAATATCATTCTCTCTGAAAATAAGAAAAATCGTTCTGTTTCAAAATCGAAAATATCGTTTTCTTTGAAAATCGAAAAAAAACCATTTCTCTTTGAAAATCAGAAAAATCGTTCTGTTGGAGAATGGAAAATATCATTCTCTTGAAATTTAGAAAAATTGTGCTGTTGAACTGTGCTAAAATCTTTGAAAATCAAGAAAACGATAAATATATTTTAAAATAGATAGAATCACTCTCATTGAAAATCGAAAAATAGTTCTCTTTGAAATCGGAAAAATCACTGTCTTTGAAAATCGGAAGAAATCAATGTGTTTGAAAATCGGTGAAAAAATTCTCTTTGAATACAGAAAGAATCACTCTCTTTGAAAAACAAAAAAAAAGTTTCTTTTGGAAACTGGAAAAATCGCTCTTTTTAAAAATTGCAAAAATTATTCTTTTTCAAAATCGCAAAAAATATTCTCTCTCAAAAACGAAAAACTTCGTTTCTTTGAAAATCTGAAAATATTGCTCTCTTTGAAAATCGAAAAATATTTCTGTTTCAAATCGAAGAAATATTTCTCTTTGAAAATACGAAAAATTGTTCTATTTGAAAATCGAAAAAACAAAATTCTCTTTGAGAACAGGAAAATTCGTTTTGTTTTGTTTTTTTCGAAAAACGGGAAAAAACATTTTTGAAAATGGGAATAATCGTTCTCTTTGAAAATTGGAAAAAAATCATTCTGTTTGAAAATCGAAAAATAGTTTTTTTTTTTTTTTCAAATCAGAAAAATTATTCTCATTGATAATTGGGGGGGGGGGGATCATAATCAATGTTTTGAAAATCGAAAAAAAAATCGTTTTAATTCAAAATCGTTAAATACGTTCTCTTCGAAAAACGGAGAAGTTGTTCTCTTTGAAAATCCTAAAATAGTTTTATTTTAAATCAGAAACATCCTTCTCTTTGAAAAGCAGAAATAACCATCATCATCATCTTCATCCTCAAGCAGCCATGGTCTACGGAGGCCCAACCAGAGCGTGCAGTTTAATTCTCCAAGCATATCTGTCCTGAGCTACATCTGCTGCATCCGGCCACTGCACACCAATTCTAATAAGGTCCTGTTTGACATCGTCTGCCAACCGCATCCTAGATCTCCCCCTCTTTCTGAGGCCTTTTAGCACACTGTTCATAACCCTATTCGCCAATCTATAATTATTCATACTGGCAACATGGCCAAACCAGCGGAGTCTCTCTGCACAATATGCTGCTTGAAGGAGGTTGCAGACTCCTTTGCCTAACCTCATCATTAGTTACAAAGCTGAACCACCTAATGTCCAAAATACTGCATAAGCATCTAGTTTCCTGTTATCTTGTTTACACAACGTCCAAGTTTCACTACCATAACTAACCCTAGAAAGAATCAAACTATTATACAGTCTAATTTTACTCTTTAGGTGTATACGCCTATTTCTCCACACTCTCCATAGATTCTTAAAAGTCCCGGCAGCAATCCCTATTCGTCTATTAATCTCATGCCGCACATCACCATTATCTGTAACATAGCTCCCAAGATAATTAAACTGTGACACCTGCTCAAGACTGCAACCATTCAGATTAACTGAATCACAGCCAGCCAGACCAATTTTCATCACTTTAGTTTTCTCTCTGTTTATAACCAAACCTACTATACTACCAGTCTCATCAGCAGCTCGAATGAAAGAGTTCATCTCATCAACATCATTTGCCAAAAGGGCTAAACGATCAGCATAATCAAAATCAGAAATTTTCATATATCCAGTCCATTTAAGGCCAAAATCTTTCCCTTGAAGTGAATTTCGCATAACATAATCAATAACCAAGCTAAAGAGAAAAGGAGATAAAATGCACCCTTTGTCGAACACCAGAAGTAATGCTAAACCAATTGCTACAAGCCTTACCAACTCTCACACACGACTCAGTGTTATTATAAAGAGCTTTCATTATGTTAACTAACTTGTCTGGTATACCATATGATCTCACAATCAACCACAAATTATGACGATCAACAGAGTCGAAAGCCTGTTTAAAATCAACAAAGCTAGCAACCAAAGGTTTCTGAAACTCTAAACATTTCTCAAGAATCTGCCTAAGTGAAAATATCTGATCCACACATCCCCTACCACTACTGAATCCACATTGCTCATCACGCAATTGACTGTCAACCAGATTCTTAATTCTATTAAGCACAATCATGGAAAGAACTTTACCTGGAACAGAGAGTAGACTGAAACCACTTTAGTTATCACAAGAACTGCGATCACCTTTTTTGAAAATAGGGATAACAATAGCTCTGGTAAAATCCTTAGGAACCATGCCTTTATCATAAAAGATATTCAGAATTTCAGTCATCCAAGTGGTAACCGAAACATTCCCAGCTCTAAGCATTTCTGTAGTAATTTCATCTACCCCTGGGGATTTATGAAGTTTAAGTTTAGAAATAGCCATAATAATTTGAGATTGTGTTACAGGGCATTCCTTTTCAAAAATCGGAAATATGGTAACTAGAGTATCTTTCAAATTTGAAATTTATCTTTCAAAAATTATCTTTCAAAATTGGGAAAAAATAATTCTTTTGGAATATGAGAAGAATTACTCTCCTTGAAAATCGGAGAAAATTCAATCTGAAGGTCGGAAAAATAATTTTGTTTGAAAAACGAAAATATCGTTCTCTTTGAAAAGAAGAAAAATCGTTATCTTTGAAAATCGGAAAAATTATTCTGTTTTGAAAATTTGAAAAAAAATTTTCTTATTGAAAATCAGATAAAAAAAAAGTTTCTTTTGGAAAACGTGAAAATCACTCTCCGTGAAAATTGGAAAATCATTCTTTTTGAAAATCGGAAAAAATCATTCGCTTTCAAAATAAGTGTTTGATATTCGTCAGTGGAGATATTTTAATTTTATGTTAATGTTTTAAATATACTACTAATTTTGTTATAACGAATGAGTAATTTTTCCTGCAATAGCCAAATATTTTTAAGACTAATTTTAAAATAAATAAAATATAAATAAATACCCCCTCAAGCAGCTGCTTGCCACAGAGGTCTGACAGGAGCCTGTCAGTTTATATGCCACAGTAGAAGATCTGAGAGGATGGCAGGACCTCGGCAGAAAAAAACACGAACATCCATGTTTTACCCGGGGCTCGAACCCAGGTCCCTTAGATCAGTAGCCAAGCGCGCTAACCACTCGGCCACGGGACAGCTAATAAATAAATATCCCCTCAAGCAGCTGCTTGCCACAGAGGTCTGACAGGAGCCTGTCAGTTTATATGCCACAGTAGAAGATCTGAGAGGATGGCAGGACCTCAGCAAAAAACAACACGAACATCCATGCTTACCCAGGGCTCGAACCCAGGTCCCGTAGATCAGTAGCCAAGCGCGCTAACCACTCGGCCACGGGACAGCTAATAAATAAATATCCCCTCAACCAGCTGCTTGCCACAGAGGTCTGACAGGAGCCTGTCAGTTTATATGCCACAGTAGAAGATCTGAGAGGATGGCAGGACCTCAGCAGAAAACAACACGAACATCCATGCTTTACCCGGGGCTCGAACCCAGGTCCCTTAGATCAGTAGCCAAGCGCGCTAACCACTCGGCCACGGAACAGCTAATAAATAAATATCCCCTCAAGCAGCTGCTTGCCACAGAGGTCTGACAGGAGCCTGTCAGTTTGTATGCCACAGTAGAAGATCTGAGAGGATGGCAGGACCTCGGCAGAAAACAACACGAACATCATGCCTTACCCGGAGCTCGAACCCAGGTCCCTTAGATCAGTAGCCAAGCGCGCTAACCACTCGGCCACGGGACAGCTAATAAATAAATATCCCCTCAACCAGCTGCTTACCACAGAGGTCTGACAGGAGCCTGTCAGTTTATATGCCACAGTAGAAGATCTGAGAGGATGGCAGGACCTCAGCAAAAAACAACACGAACATCCATGCTTACCTAGGGCTCGAACCCAGGTCCCGTAGATCAGTAGTCAAGCGCGCTAACCACTCGGCCACGGGACAGCTAATAAATAAATATCCCCTCAAGCAGCTGCTTGCCACAGAGGTCTGACAGGAGCCTGTCAGTTTATATGCCACAGTATAAGATCTGAGAGGATGGCAGGACCTCGGCAGAAAACAACACGAACATCCATGCTTACCCAGGGCTCGAACCCAGGTCCCGTAGATCAGTAGCCAAGCGCGCTAACCACTCGGCCACGGGACAGCTAATAAATAAATATCCCCTCAACCAGCTGCTTGCCACAGAGGTCTGACAGGAGCCTGTCAGTTTATATGCCACAGTAGAAGATCTGAGAGGATGGCAGGACCTCAGCAAAAAACAACACGAACATCCATGCTTACTCAGGGCTCGAACCCAGGTCCCGAAGATCAGTAGCCAAGCGCGCTAACCACTCGGCCACGGGACAGCTAATAAATAAATATCCCCTCAAGCAGCTGCTTGCCACAGAGGTCTGACAGGAGCCTGTCAGTTTATATGCCACAGTAGAAGATCTGAGAGGATGGCAGGACCTCGGCAGAAAAGAACACGAACATCCATGCCTTACCCGGGGCTCGAACAAAGGTCCCGTAGATCAGTAGCCAAGCGCGCTAACCACTCGGCCACGGGACAGCTAATAAATAAATATCCCCTCAACCAGCTGCTTGCCACAGAGGTCTGACAGGAGCCTGTCAGTTTATATGCCACAGTAGAAGATCTGAGAGGATGGCAGGACCTCAGCAGAAAACAACACGAACATCCATGCTTAACCCGGGGCTCGAACCCAGGTCCCTTAGATCAGTAGCCAAGCGCGCTAACCACTCGGCCACGGGGACAGCTAATAAATAAATACCCCCTCAAGCAGCTGCTTGCTACAGAGGTCTGACAGGAGCCTGTCACTTTATATGCCACAGTAGAAGATCTGAGAGGATGGCAGGACCTCGGCAGAAAACAACACGAACATCCATGCTTAACCCGGGGCTCGAACCCAGGTCCCTTAGATCAGTAGCCAAGCGCGCTAACCACTCGGCCACGGGGACAGCTAATAAATAAATACCCCCTCAAGCAGCTGCTTGCTACAGAGGTCTGACAGGAGCCTGTCACTTTATATGCCACAGTAGAAGATCTGAGAGGATGGCAGGACCTCGGCAGAAAACAACACGAAAATCCATGCCTTACCCAGGGCTCGAATCCAGGTCCCGTAGATCAATAGCCAAGCGCGCTAACCACTCGGCCACGGGACAGCTAATAAATAAATACACCCTCAAGCAGCTGCTTGCTACAGAGGTCTGACAGGAGCCTGTCAGTTTATATGCCACAGAAGATCTGAGAGGATGGCAGGACCTCAGCAGAAAACAACACGAACATCCATGCCTTACCCAGGGCTCGAACCCAGGTCCCGTAGATCAGTAGCCAAGCGCGCTAACCACTCGGCCACGGAACAGCTAATAAATAAATATCCCCTCAACCAGCTGCTTGCCACAGAGGTCTAACAGGATCCTGTCAGTTTATATGCCACAGTAGAAGATCTGAGAGGATGGCAGGACCTAAGCAAAAAACAACACGAACATCCATGCTTACCCAGGGCTCGAACAAAGGTCCCGTAGATCAGTAGCCAAGCGCGCTAACCACTCGGCCACGGGACAGCTAATAAATAAATATACCCTCAACCAGCTGCTTGCCACAGAGGTCTGACAGGAGCCTGTCAGTTTATATGCCACAGTAGAAGATCTGAGAGGATGGCAGGACCTCAGCAGAAAACAACACGAACATCCATGCTTTACCCGGGGCTCGAACCCAGGTCCCTTAGATCAGTAGCCAAGCGCGCTAACCACTCGGCCACGGGACAGCTAATAAATAAATAACCCCTCAAGCAGCTGCTTGCCACAGAGGTCTGACAGGAGCCTGTCAGTTTATATGCCATAGTAGAAGATCTGAGAGGATGGCAGGACCTCAGCAGAAAATAGCACGAACATCCATGCCTTACCCAGGGCTCGAACCCAGGTCCCGTAGATCAGTAGCCAAGCGCGTTAACCACTCGGCCACGGGACGGCTAAATACTCATTTCTAAATTTCTGAAACAGATCTTAACAATTTTTAAACTGTTTTTTTTTTACTCTGTTTACAATGTCAAATATTTGAAACAAAAGACATTGGCCAATTAAATTATTATTTAATTATTGGCCTGTGAAACATTTCACAGAAATAATTCATTCTGGGTAAGGGTGTTGAAACATTCGGCTGAAACTTCTTGAGACAAATACAAACCACGTTTGGGAATTCTTTTCTACAGAAAAATCCTTTTACCCGGCACCCAGACATTGAGAAAGGTCGAAAAATTCATATAATCCTCCCTCCCCCTTTTATATCTATACTCAACATGCTGCAAATATTACAGTGTATATTAATGAATTTGAAATATAAGTGGGTTCTTTATCGAAAAGTTTTTTTCTACTTTATATTAAGTTTTAACATGGAAATAATTAATCTTTCATCATCATCATCATCATCCTCAAGCAGCCATGGGCTACGGAGGTCCAACCAGACAGTGCAATTTAGTTCTCCAAGCAAGTCTATCCTGAGCTACATCTACTGCATCTGGCCACTGCACACCAATTCTAACAAGGTCCTGTTTGACATTGTCTGCCCACCGCATCCTAGGTCTCCCCTTCTTTCTGAGGCCTTTAGGCACACTGTTCATAACCCTATTCGCCAATCTATAATTATTCATACGGGCAACATGGCCAAACCAGCGGAGTCTCTCTCTGCACAATATGCTGCTTAAAGGAGGTTGCAAACTCCTTTGCCTAACCTCATCATTAGTTACAAAGTTGAACCACCTAATACCCAAGATACTACGTAAGCATCTGGAATCAAAAGCATCTAGTTTCCTATTATCTTGTTTACAAAGTGTCCAAGTTTCACTACCATAACTAACTCTAGAAAGAACCAAACTATTATACAGTCTAATTTTAGTCTTTAGGTGTATACGCCTATTTCTCCACACTCTCCATAGATTCTTAAAAGTCCCGGCAGCAATCCCTATTTGTCTGTTAATCTCATGCCGCACATCACCACCATCTTGAACCTTTACATAATACTTAATTTTCTTTAAAATTATTGTAGTAAAGTTACATAATTATCGTACTCATTTGTTTTTTATCTGATATTAGGTGGACCTAAAAACTGCAGCAGACAATGGAGATCTTAAAAAAATGCTCATTATGATTTGTAAATGGGAAAATTTCGTGGAAATCTTCACTTTTTGTTGCGACCTAGTCATTAAAGGAATTTCTGCAAAGATTGTGGATGTTGCAAAGAAGAGAATTTTTGATCTTTCATTTCAACAGGTCAACGAGTGGGTTGAAAAACATGGTGGATGGGTAAGTGACTTGGTTCCAAATAACTGAACATGTTTTAAAATTTTAATAGATTTTTTAGTTATTTTTATATATTTACAGTCTTTAATATTTAATTTTATTTCAACGGTTAATTTCTCATCATAAAAATCAACAATTTTAATTCAATGTACCTAAATTTATATTTGGGGCGGGGGTGGCTCAGTCGGTAGCGCGCCAGGCTCGTAATCTGTAGTTCCCAGGTTCGAGTCCCAGCTCGGTCAGCGTTGAGATTTATCTCCGCAAAATACCCCGCCCTGCCCACGGTCAGTAGGGGACACCGATGGGCTTGGAAAGGACGCCGTCCGTCGGATGGGACGTTAAGCCGTGGCCCCGTGTGCGGGAGAGCCATACCCTGTGCACGTTAAAGAACACGCTGGATGGCCTTGACGGGAGGCTACCATCTGTCTCCCAACAGCTGTTCCAGTGGGTCCCCTCCCCCAACCTTATCTGAGCGTTCGGGGTCCATGTAACCTGGCCATTTAGCCCATGGTGTGCAAAAAAGTGCCGCTCAGAGGTAAAACAACCCAACCCAACTCTAAATTTATATGGTATTACTTGGCCATAGAACAAACATGTAAACAATGTTTTATTTTTTTGGTTTGTTTTCTAAAGCAGTATCTATACGTACTTTTCTACAGTATGTTTAGTATCAAAAGATACAAATGAGGGAATTGCAGTACAAGTCCAGTTATCTGTATTAATTTACTTACTAATGACTACATGGAAAATCGAAAAAACGAAACTTTGAGAAATATATTTATTTACGTAACTGATTAAAATCGAAACATTAAAATAAAATATAGTTGGGTTGGGTTGTTTTACCTCTGAGCGGCACTTTTTTGCACACCATGGGCTAAATGGCCAGGTCACATGGACCCCGAAGGCTCAGAGAAGGTTGGGGGAGGGGGACCCACTGGAACAGCTGTTGGGATACAGATGGTAGCCTCCCGTCAAGGCCATCCAGCGTGTTCTTTAACGTGCACAGGGTATGGCTCTCCCGCACACGGGGCCACGGCTTAACGTCCCATCCGACGGACGGCGGCCTTTCCAAGCCCATCGGTGTCCCCTACTGACCGTGGGCAGGGCGGGGAATTTTTACGGAGATAAATCTCAACGCTGACCCAGCTGGGACTCGAACCTGGGAACTACAGATTACGAGCCTGGCGCGCCACCGATTGAGCCACCCCCGCCCCAAAATGATCTTTTGAGTTTGTTAAATTTTCAAAACATTCTTTTGCCAGATGAGCACAGTTAACCGAGAAATTTTCTAAGTTTGTTAATTATAATTATATAATATATAATTATATATATATATATTTTTATTTGTTTCTTACTTTTAATTGTTTTTTCTTTTCTCTAGGTAAAAGTCCTGGAAGGTCTTTTACCTAGAGAGATCTACCTAGAGAGATCAGCCCCATTGTGGAAAGTTTTAGGAGCAGCTGCAGCATTAGGAGTAGTAGGAATAGTACTAGGAGCTGCCATTATTGCTATAAGTGTGAAAAAGAAAGAATAGGTCAAGCAATTCCTTTACTTCTCTGTAATACTACTTCTGCAATATAAAATATATAATACATTGTTGAATATTTAAATATATACAGCTTATGTTATATAATGTGTTTTGCTTATATTATTAAACTTCCATAATTTGTGTAATATCAGAAATTTATTATACCTTGTTCATAATAAAATAATTATGATGTTATAAATTCATCCGTAATTTTCGCAATGCAAAATACACTCGAAATGTGCATTGTTAATTTAAAAAAAAACATGCGAAGGGCATACAAAAAAAGAGTATGATAGTTTTATTCTTTTTCTTTATGCCGGTGGGTTTTTTTCTTTTTTTTTTTTTTTGGTTTATTGCAGTTGGTAGCGCGCCAGGCTCGCAATCTTCAGTTCTCAGGTTCGAGTCCTAGCTGGGTCAGGGTTGGGTTGGGTTGTTTTACCTCTGAACCGCACTTTTTGCACACCATTGGCTAAATGGCCAGGTCACATGGACCCCGAAGGCTCAGAGAAGGTTGGGGGAGGGGACCCACTGGAACAGCTGTTGGGAGACAGACGGTAGCCTCCCGTCAAGGCCATCCAGTGTGTTCTTTAACGTTGGGTTGTTTTACCTCTGAGCGGCACTTTTTTGCACACCATGGGCTAAATGGCCAGGTCACATGCACCCCGAAGGCTCAGAGAAGGTTGGAGGAGGGGACCCACTGGAACAGCTGTTTGGGAGACAGATGGTAGCCTCCCGTCAAGGCCATCCAGCGTGTTCTTTAACGTTGGGTTGTTTTACCTCTGAGCGGCACTTTTTGCACACCATGGGCTAAATGGCCAGGTCACATGGACCCCAAAGGCTCAGAGAAGGTTGGGGGAGGGGACCCACTGGAACAGCTGTTGGGAGACAGATGGTAGCCTCCCGTCAAGGCCATCCAGCGTGTTCTTTAACGTTGGGTTGTTTTACCTCTGAGCGGCACTTTTTTGCACACCATGGGCTAAATGGCCAGGTCACATGCACCCCGAAGGCTCAGAGAAGGTTGGAGGAGGGGACCCACTGGAACAGCTGTTTGGGAGACAGATGGTAGCCTCCCGTCAAGGCCATCCAGCGTGTTCTTTAACGTTGGGTTGTTTTACCTCTGAGCGGCACTTTTTGCACACCATGGGCTAAATGGCCAGGTCACATGGACCCCGAAGGCTCAGAGAAGGTTGGTGGAGGGGACCCACTGGAACAGCTGTTGGGAGACAGATGGTAGCCTCCCGTGAAGGCCATCCAGCGTGTTCTTTAACGTGCACAGGGTATTATGGCTCTCCCACACACGGGGCCACGGCTTAACGTCCCATCCGACGGACGGCGGCATTTCCAAGCCCATCGGTGTCACCTACTGACCGTGGGCAGGGCGGGGAATTTTGCGGAAGCTGGGTCAGCGTGGAGATTTATCTCCGCAAAACTCCCCGCCCTGCCAACGGTCAGTAGTGGACACCGATGGGCTTGGAAAGGCCGCCGTCCGTCGAATGGGACGTTAAGCCGTGGCCCCGAGTGCGGGATTCCCTGTGCACGTTAAAGAATACGCCGGATAGCCTTGACGGGAGGTTACCATCTGTGTCCCTCAACTGCTGTCCCAGTTGGTCCCCTCCCCAAAACTTCTCTGAACCTTCGGGGTTCCTTCGAACCTGGCTATTTAGCCCATGGTGTGCAAAAAAAAAACACTTCTCAGGTGTAAAACAAGCCAACTTTCCTATATTTCTTTTCCTCGTTGCAGTCAGGGAGAGGAAATGTCTCAGCCATAGTTTTCTCAGGCTGATATTCAGATTTGTTCCGATTTGAGTCCCACTGTGTCTTCCTTGGGATTGGATTGGATTGTTTTACCTCTGAGCGGCACTTTTTTGCACACCATGGACTAAATGGCCAGGCCACAAGGACCCCGAAAGCTCAGAGAAGGTTGGGGGAGGGGACCCACTGGAGCAGCTGTTGGGAGACAGGTGGTAGCCTCCCGTCAAGGCCATCCAGCGTGTTCTTTAACGTGCACAGGGTATGGGCTCTCCCGCACACGGAACCACGGCTTAACGTCCCATCCGACGGTGGGGGGCCTTTCCAAGCCCATCGGTGTCCCCTACTGACCGTGGGCAAGACGGGGAATTTTGCAGAGATAAATCTCAACGCTGACCCAGCTGGGACTCGAACCTGGGAACTACAGATTACGAGCCTGGCGCGCTACCGACTGAGCCACCCCCGCCCCAATCTTCCTTGGGATTCCATCTCTAATCCCCAATCTGCCTTCATTGAGAAATGAGATTCAAAGCGCTTGGAAAGACCATCACTCTAGGCTGGAAGTTAGGATGTGAACCCGTGCACGTGAGAGCCATACCCTGTGTACATTAAAGAATACGATACACTCCTTTCCGTGTAAAGAATGGAGCAGAAATTCTGGAGATTAAAGAAAGCAATCAGCCAATGAAAAGAGGCCACATCAGTTCCTGAAAGAAAAACTCGTATACGCAATTCCGTTACAGCACACAGTTCCACACCTATTACGAGTTGGGTTTTTTTACCTCTGAGCGGCTCTTTTTTGCACACAATGGGCTAAATGGCCGGCACAAAGACCCCGAAGATTGGGGGAGGGGACTCACTGGAACAGCTGTTGGGAGACAGATGATAGCTTTCCGTCAAGGCCATCTAGTGTGTTCTTTAACGTGCGCAGGGTGTGGCTATCCCTCTCGGGACCACGGCTTAACGTCTCATCCAACGGACGGCGGCCTTTACAAATCCATCGTTGCACCCTATTGATCCTACTACGAGAAATAACTACTCATTTTAATGTACTCTTACCTTAGAATAATTACCATCTGAATTATTATTGGTATTATGCTGCTAAAAATTTTTAGCAAAATATTTTTATTAATTTCGGAATACTGCAAAGCACAAAATGAAGCATAATTTCTTAAACACTGTACAATAGCGACTAGAAGAATTGCTCCGTGTGGCTCAAGTCGTTGCTGACGTAAGAGTGCGCTCTTATAGCCCGTGGTTTTGCTTCTACGCAGTTTTCTCCGTTTAGACAGTTTTGATCCCCTGTAATTCCCGATATATTTGGGGGCGGGGGTGGCTCAATCGGTAGCGCGCCAGGCTCGTAATCTGTAGTTCCCAGGTTCGAGTCCCAGCTGGGTCAGCGTTGAGATTTATCTCCGCAAAATTCCCCCGCGCTGCCCACGGTCAGTAGGGGACACCGATGGGCTTGGAAAGGCCGTCGTCCGTCGGATGGGACGTTAAGCCGTGGCCCCGTGTGCGGGAGAGCAATACCCTGTGCACGTTAAAGAACACGCTGGATGGCCTTGACGGGAGGCTACCATCTGTCTCCCAACAGCTGTTCCAGTGGGTCCCCTCCCCCAACCTTCTCTGAGCCTTCGCGGTCCATGTGACCTGGCCATTTAGTCCATGGTGTGCAAAAAAGTGCCGCTCAGAGGTAAAACAACCCAACCCAACCCTTCAGAGCTTATAAAATAATCACTTTTCATCATATTATCACCTACCACTCTATTTGTAGATTAAATTAATTAATCAAAAAATTTATTGCTTGATTAGTAAATCATAAACATCGAATAATAGATTCCAGTACGTATTCAAGATGGGTACTCATACTTAATAAGAGTGAAAACGACTTTAGTAAAGTAAGACCTCACTACATGAACTATGCCAGGGGTGGGCAATTGTTTTCGTATCTACACTGCGCATGCGTATTGACGTGGCCGTCCTAGTGGAAAATACGAGACGAATCTTCGGTCGCGCACGCGAAGGAAATCTCGGTTCAAGGTGGATTTTTCTGTCTTGGCGGGTCACAAAAAACACTTAGCGGGTCGAATGTGGCCCGCGGGCCGCTATTTGCCCACCCCTGAACTATGCTATAACGCACTGTTCGGTTAAGGGACGAATCCGACAATGATTACTAAAATCCTCATCTCCCATTTTAGCCACTTACTCATAAGCACCGTATTCATATTAGAGATATAATATGAAGAATATCATGAGTGAGAGTGGGGTGGGGGTGGCTCAGTAGGTAGCGCGCCAGGCTCGTAATCTGTAGTTCCCAGGTTCGAGTCCCAGCTGGGTCAGCGTTGAGATTTATCTCCGCAAAATTCCCTGCCCTGCCCACGGTCAGTAGGGGACACCGATGGGCTTGGAAAGGCCGCCGTCGTTCGAATGGAACGTTAAGCCGTGGCCCCTTGTTCGGGAGAGCCATACCCTGTGCACGTTAAAGAACACGCTGGATGGCCTTGACGGGAGGCTACCAATCTGTCCCCCAACAGCTGTTCCAGTGGGTCCCCTCCCCCAACCTTCTCTGAGCCTTCGGGGTCCTTGTGACCTGGCCATTTAGCCCATGGTGTGCAAAAAAGTGCCGCTCAGAGGTAAAACAACCCAACTCTGAATCAATATTAGAGTCTGATTCTTCCGAGTCGTCATATCTGCATCAATATCAGAGATCAATATCAGATTCACATTCAGAGATTGATTCTTCTAAGCCATCTTTATTTCGATTTTCCCATAATACACTGCTCACAAAACTTAGGGGATATTTCAAAATGAATATGGAGCGATTAAAAAAAAGGAGCATTTGAATTATTTTTATTAAACAAGAACATCAGAAAAGCAAAGACAAGTCAAAGAAAGTTGTTCGATTATGCAAATGAGATGTAAACTCAGTTGTCGTGATTGAATAGCAAGTGATATATTGGTTGGGATGAACAGAAGCATGTCAAACTGGACGAGAGTGCCACACATTGACTGTTCAGTAGGGTGTATGGTCACCCAAGACTGCCAAAACACACTGACAGCGATGGGGCATGGACAGGATCAGAATGTCCAGCAGTTCTTGTGGGATCCTCTGCCACTCTTGCTCCAGGGTAACTTCCAGCTCAAGAAGTGTTGTGGGAGGCATGGGACGGTTTGCCAGACGTCTTCCCAGTACTCCCAAGCATGTTCAATGGGATTCAGGTCTGGAGAACGTGAAGGCCAGGCAATGCGTTCGATTCCTGCCTCCTGAAGCATGTTGTTGATATGCCCGAATACGAAGGGGCGGGGGTGGCTCAGTCGGTAGCGCGCCAGGCTCGTAATCTGTAGTTCCCAGGTTCGAGTCCCAGCTTGGTCAGCGTTGAGATTTATCTCCGCAAAATTCCCCGCCCTGCCCACGGTCAGTAGGGGACACCGATGGGCTTGGAAAGGCCGCCGTCCGTCGGATGGGACGTTAAGCCGTGGCCCCGTGTGTGGGAGAGCCATACCCTGTGCACATTAAAGAACACGCTGGATGGCCGACTGCGTGCGCACGGTGGGACCTTGTATTATCGTCATGAAAAGAAAGTTCTTTCCAACTGCTCCAGCATAGGGTACCACTATAGGGTGCAGGACCTCATCTCGATATCTGACAGTAGTCAGCAATCCGTTTCTGATGACGTGAAGGTCGGTACGACCACCAATGCTGATGCCAGCCCACACCATGATTCCACCACCACCGAAGGAGTCCCTTTCTCGCATGAAACGTGGATTCTCCCGTGTTCCTCGTTCACCCCAGATCAGGACAAGATGATTATCAGGCTGCAGATTGAACCGTAACTCATCAGAGAAGAGGACAGTTGACCATTCATCACGGGTCCAATGACGATTCTCATCAGCCCACCTTCTACGAGTTCTACGGTGTTCAGCAGATAACGGAATGCATACCATTGGTCGCCGGGCATGCAGTCCAACACGATGGAGCCGATTTCGTATGGTCTGGGTGCATATCCGTCGTCTAGTGGCAGCAAGAAACTGCACTGCAGCTCTGTTGCATTGCTGCGCCTGTTCCTTCTTGCCAATAAGGTCAACGAGCGGTCATCTCTTGATGTTGTGGCAGATGGGCGACCCTGCCCTCGTCTTCTTCGTACTGTGTCAGTCTCTTGAAAGCGATTCCACAGTCTGCTAATCACGCTTTGGGATGTTCCCAGTGCTGTTGCCACTGTCGTCTGTGTTTGACCAGCTTCAGGACGTCCTATGGCTCTCCATGCTTCGCATTCGGTTGGGTTGTTTTATCTCTGAGCGGCACTTTTTTGCACACCATGGGCTAAATGGCCAGGTCACAAGGACCCCGAAGGCTCAGAGAAGGTTGGGGGAGGGGACCCACTAGAACAGCTGTTGGGAGACAGATTGTAGCCTCCCGTCAAGGCCATCCAGCGTGTTCTTTAACGTTGGGTTGTTTTACCTCTGAGCGGCACTTTTTTGCACACCATGGGCTAAATGGCCAGGTCACATGGACCCCGAAGGCTCAGAGAAGGTTGGGGGAGGGTACCCACTGGAACAGCTGTTGGGAGACAGATGGTAGCCTCCCGTCAAGGCCATCCAGCGTGTTCTTTAATGTGCACAGAGTATGGCTCTCCCACACACGGGGCCACGGCTTAACGTCCCATCCGACGGACGGCGGCCTTTCCAAGCCCATCGGTGTCCCCTACTGACCGTGGGCAGGGCGGGGAATTTTGCGGAGATAAATCTCAACGCTGACCAAGCTGGGACTCGAACCTGGGAACTACAGATTACGAGCCTGGCGCGCTACCGACTGAGCCACCCCCGCCCCTTCGTATTCGGGCATATCGTGTTGCAGGGCATTGCAAGGGCTGGGAAATTGCAGGATGTGCACTTTCAAGATAAGGGAACGTGCAGATACTCCAGTACTTTCAGCCTTTTGTATAGTGCATTTTCACCAATGAAATAAAAGTTGGTTTTGCATCTCATTTGCATAATCGAACAATTTTCTTTGACTTGTCGTTTGCTTTCCTGATGTTCTTGTTTAATAAAAAAAATTCAAAGATTTCTTTTTTTATTGCTTCATATTTATTTTGAAATATCCCCTAATTTTTGTGAGCAGCGTATATATGTGTCTGTGTGAGCGTTTTTCCTTTTTCTAATTTTTTTTAAAAGAGTTCTGGTAGATGTTTTGGTAAAAAATAATAATAATTGACTAAAATGTTCAATAATATTGTAATAAACTTTAAAAGTATATTATATTTTTATGCCGTTTTAAATAAAAGAGCATATAGTTAAATTTTCTACAAAGTAAATCACTTGTATCTTTAAAAAAATATATCTTCTCAAAAAGCTAATTCCCACAAAGGTCTAAGAGGAACCTGTTAGTAAATACGCCACAGTATCTAGTCCGTGAGGATGTCCGGCCTGAGCAGAAAAACAACACAAACATCTATGATTTACCCGAGGATTGAGGGGGCGGGGGTGGCTCAGTCGGTAGCGCGCCAGGCTCGTAATCTGTAGTTCCCAGGTTCGAGTCCCAGCTGGGTCAGCGTTGAGATTTATCTCCGCAAAATTCCCCGCCCTGCCCACGGTCAGTAGGGGACACCGATGGGCTTGGAAAGGCCGCCGTCCATCGGATGGGACGTTAAGCCGTGGTCCCGTGTGTGGGAGAGTCATACCCTGTGCACGTTAAAGAACACGCTGGATGGCCTTGACGGGAGGCTACCATCTGTCTCCCAACAGCTGTTCCAGTGGGTCCCCTCCCCCAATCTTCTCTGAGCCTTCGGGGTCCATGTGACCTGGCCATTTAGCCCATGGTGTGCAAAAAAGTGCCGCTCAGAGGTAAAACAACCCAACCCAACCCGAGGATTGAACTCAGGTCCCGTTTATCAGTAGCCAAGCGCGCTAACCACAACATATATTTCATTTCTGTTCCATATCTACCCTCCTTTGTTTGACGCTGTGCAATCACGGTCTATCGAGGAGACTCTGTCCCAGACTGATGTATCTAGGACTGCATATGTCCCAGAATCGCTGCTTTCATTAGAGGGAGAATAGCGCCTGATGACCCATATATTAGTAACAGCATGACGTCATAGGGAGATGTCAGCCAGGCAACTTTCTCTGGAGCTTTCTGCATCCATTGTGGGGTCAGTTTAAAGGGAACCTTTGAAGAAGGCTTCATCAGAGAATCCTCTATGCCAGATGATCTTTGTATTTCCCTCAATCCCTCTTACAGAAAAACCACACTAAAAAGGTTGGAAATTCTACTCTAAGAGGCTTGTATACTTATAATTTTAAGATTACTTAGAGTTTGAACTTTCAGGAAAACTGCCATTTCCTCCATTGTAGCAGATTGAAAATATTTATCTAGAAAAGTGTTATTGAGGCTTACACTAATATAGCATTGCCCCCAACCCTTATTAAATAAGCGATCAGTCCTTAGCAACGGAGGGGCGGGGGTGGCTCAGTCGGTAGCGCGCCAGGCTCGTAATCTGTAGTTCCCAGGTTCGAGTCCCAGCTGGGTCAGCGTTGAGATTTATCTCCGCAAAATTTTCCTGCCTTGCCCACGGTCAGTTAGGGGACACCGATGGGCTTGGAAAGGCCGCCGTCCGTCGGATGGGACGTTAAGCCGTGGCCCAGTGTGTGGGAGAGCCATACCCTGTGCACGTTAAAGAACACGCTGGGTGGCCTTGACGGGAGGCTACCATCTGTCTCCCAACAGTTGTCCCAGTGGGTCTCCTCCCCCAACCTTCTCTGAGCCTTCGGGGTCCTTGTGGCCTGGCCATTTAGCCCATGGTGTGCAAAAAAGTGCCGCTCAGAGGTAAAACAATCCAATCCAATCCTTAGCAACGGTAATTCGGAAGGTTAAATATATGTGCTGGTTTCAGATACGTTTCCGAAAGCGAGGTTATATCAATTTTATGATCCAGAAAGAAATTGCTTCAGTTCAAACAGATTTTCAACGCAATCTGCCTTCCAAGAAACGAATTGGAAGAGTAGACTGTAAATTAAAGAGTTCAGAACTCATAACCGACTTAAGTGGAATACTAGTTGCGTTGCAGCGGTAGCTCCTTCCTCTTAAAAGGGTCAGTTTAGGACATGGAAGGCTAGCTCAATAGTAGGTTGGGTTGTTTTACCTCTGAGCGGCACTTTTTTGCACACCATGGGCTAAATGACCAGGTCACAACCCCCGAAGGCTCAAAGAAGGTTGGGGGAGGGGACCCACTGGAACAGCTGTTGGGAGACAGATGGTAGCCTCCCGTCAAGGCCATCCAGCGTGTTCTTTAAGGTGCACAGGGTATGACTCTCCCGCAACACGAGGCCACGGCTTAACGTTCCATCCGACGGACGGCGGCCTTTCCAAGCCCATCGGTGTCCCCTACTGACCGTGGGCAGGGCGGGGAATTTTGCGGAGATAAATCTCAACGCTGACCCAGCTGGGACTCGAACCTGGGAACTACAGATTACGAGCCTGGCGCCCTACCGACTGAGCCACCCCCGCCCCAAAATATATATACACATACAATACATACGAAAACATATATACATACATATCTCAATAGTAGGCAAATCTAAAAGTGATGTGTCACAAACAAACTGTACATTAGGGACAAAGAAATAAACTCCAAAAAAAAGTGCTGCTCAGAGGTAAAACAACCCAGCAATCCAATTAAGATTGTGTGCAATAACCCGATAAAAAGAACACATTGAGAAGAATCGCTTTCAAGACTTGTGATTTTTAAATCTCATTATGCATTGCAGTAAAATTTTCCGACTTCTCTGCAAACTTACGGAGTTTTATAAGAGTGTGCGAATATAATGCCTATTTAGTCATGATTTATGTTCGTAAGTCATATTAAAGTAACTTATATCTGTGGTATTTTACTCTTACATTTTGTGTTGTAATTTAAAATCCTTATTTGTATTCTCCTTTGGGGACAAAATTCAAATCATTATTAGCCTCACGACCCAAATTATCTCCGCAAAATTCCCCGCCCTGCCCACGGTCAGTAGGGGACACCGATGGGCTTGGAAAGGCCGCCGTCCGTCGGATGGGATGTTAAGCCGTGGTCCGTGTGTGGGAGAGCCATACCCTATGCACGTTAAAGAACACGCTGGATGGCCTTGACGGGAGGCTACCATCTGTCTCCCAACAGCTGTTCCAGTGGGTCACGTCCCCCAACCTTTTCTGAGCCTTCGGGGTCCATGTGACCTGGCCATTTAGCCCATGGTGTGCAGAAAAGTGCCGCTCAGAGGTAAAACAACCCAACGTTAAAGAACACGCTGGATGGCCTTGACGGGAGGCTACCATCTGTCTCCCAACTGCTGTTCCAGTGGGTCTCCTCCCCCAACCTTCTCTGAGCCTTCGGGGTCCATGTGACCTGGCCATTTATCCCATGGTGTGCAAAAAAGTGCCGCTCAGAGGTAAAACAACCCAACGTTAAAGAACACGCTGGATGGCCTTGATGGGAGGCTACCATCTGTCTCCCAACAGCTGTTCCAGTGGGTCCCCTCCCCCAACCTTCTCTGAGCCTTCGGGGTCCATGTGACCTGGCCATTTAGCCCATGGTGTGCAAAAAAGTGCCGCTCAGAGGTAAAACAACCCAACCCAACCCACGACCCAAATGGCAGCAATACCTACAGATTCACCGGATCACTAATTTTTTTGGTCAAGAGTCTTTCACGACTCATTAGTAAACCATCATGACCGGAGATTTGATTGCATCCTACGCCATAGGAGACATTGATATAAAAAATTACTTATCCAAGTATCCTGGAAAACGTTTATACAAGTACTGATAAAAAAAAAAACATAATTAAACTAGAAGAGCACACATATCGCCTCTGGCGAATATGGGATGCTCATTTTCGACGAGTACAGTGTTTTTGTAGGGTAGTGTTGTAAGTGTAATTGTTTTCAATAATAGTAATTTTGTAGTTTACAGTTCCATTTTTGTACTCTCCTACAGTATAATTGGAACAAATGATTAGTAAAATGGATAATGTTATAATTAATTTGTGCTTATTAAACCCCAAAATATTCCAGTTCATTTCTTAAAATGAAGGAGTAGAGTTCATCCCCTCTTGGGGTTAAGGAGACAAATCATTATTCTCAATGTTGGGTTGGGTTGTTTTACCTCTGAGGGGCACTTTTTTGCACACCATGGGCTAAATGGCCAGGTCACATGGACCCCGAAGGCTCAGAGAAGGTTGGGGGAGGGGACCCACTGGAACAGCTGTTGGGAGACAGATGGTAGCCTCCCGTCAAGCCCATCCAGCGTGTTCTTTAACGTGCACAGGGTATGGCTCTCCCGCACACGGGGCCACGGCTTAACGTCCCATCCGACGGACGGCGGCCTTTCCAAGCCAATCGGTGTCCCCTATTGACCGTGGGCAGGGCGGGGAATTTTGCGGAGATAAATCTCAACGCTGACCCAGCTGGGACTCGAACCTGGGAACTACAGATTACGAGCCTGGCGCGCTACCGACTGAGACACCCCCGCCCCCTATTCTCAATGTAAACTCCATGGCTGAAAAATTCTATCGACAAAATTTCAGATTCTAATTTAACAAGATCGTTTGCAGCATTCATTTAAATATTTACATTTCACCAAATTTAGCCCTTTCTATAGATGAAAATTTACATACTTAAGAATTAAAACAAACGTCTGTCATCAGTTTTCATCACTTCCCATTCAGAAGTAATTTTTCATTCATCTATTAATATGAAATAGAGCAGACTCCAATCCACCCGTGTTGGGAAAGGAATAAATTGGTTCTTTCATTGTAAACGTCTTCGCCATTTGAATAAACCACCAAAATGTCTGCTTTCTAGATTATACAGAACATTTGCAAAGATTGGAATAATTTTAGCCATTTTAAAAATATTTCAGAGACTCCTAGTGATATTTTTATATATACTTTTCCACTACAAAATTTCCGCTGTTAAAAATATATTAGTTGAATCTATGTAGGACTTTAAAACAAAAGGAAATTGTGTAATGTATGATTTTCAATTGAGTATTATTTTATTTTCCACATACTTCGTTGAATGACCACTTAGGAGTATTCGCTTGTATTCTCCTACTGTCTCGTTCATTCTCGTGATCTTCAATGTATCACGAGACTAATGCCAAAATAACTTCGCAAATGTTCAATATCTCGAAGAATATTTCAGAGAACAACGAATATTTCAGTGCGATTGCCATTTTTCTGGATTTTCCTTATCCAGGTACAAGGAACGTGACGCAATTGTTGACATTCAGACGCAGTATGAAGTAAAAGAAAGCATAAACTAAAGTGAATCGGATTTTTCAAGTCTCACTTATGAGTTGGGTTGGGTTGTTTTACCTCTGAGCGGCACTTTTTTGCACACCATGGGCTAAATGGCCAGGTCACATGGACCCCGAAGGCTCAGAGAAGGTTGGGGGAGGGGACCCACTGGAACAGCTGTTGGGAGACAGATGGTAGCCTCCCGTCAAGGCCATCCAGCGTGTTCTTTAACGTGCACAGGGTATGGCTCTCCCGCACACCGGGCCACGGCTTAACGTCCCTTCCGACGGACGGCGGCCTTTCCAAGCCCATCGATGTCCCCTACTGACCGTGAGCAGGGCGGAGAATTTTGCGGAGATAAATCTCAACGCTGACCCAGCTGGGACTCGAACCTGGGAACTACAGATTACGAGCCTGGCGCGCTACCGACTGAGCCACCCCCGCCCCACTCTCACTCATGATATTCTTCATATTACATCTCTAATATGAATACGGTGCTTATGAGTAAGTGGCTAAAATGGGAGATGAGGATTGTAGTAATCATTGTCGGATTCGTCCCTTAATCGAACAGTGCGTTATAGCATAGTTCAGGGGTGGGCAAATAGCGGCCCGCGGGCCGAATGTGGTACACGAATAGTATAATAATAATAAAAAAATAATAAAAAAATAACGAATATACCGAATAGTGTACGACCTTCGTGTACGTACACTATGGTTGATAACAGAATTCAGAAAAATATCTGGCAACGATTTCTTTTAGAAATTAGTGATCTGGCAACATCCGTGTCACGTGACACGGCGTAGCGAAGGACTTATGGTTGGGGGCGGAGAGAAAGCAAAGATTTTCCAACTCGGAATTCAAAATTTTGCGCTCCGTGGAGGATGAAATATTCTGAACCCTCCTGCATTTTGCCATTTTGCGATTTTGCCATTTGACTTACAATTTTAGCAACTAACCGTAATTTAGCTTTTAACTTCCAATAATTTTACCATCGAACCATAATTTCACAGAAATAATTTCAATATTTACATCTCGTCTGATTTGTAGCAAGTCAGTGTGGATTTTCCCTTGATTAAGCCAACTATCCTTATTTTCACGAAACTAATCCCAATCTTTACGTCTCTCCAAAATTTGCTATTTCACTTCAAATTTTCGAACTCCCCAGGATTTTGCCAAGTTTTCTCGATTTTAGTCAACAATCCTGAATTTCACAAACCCAATCCCAATCATCAGAACTCGCCCGTATTTTCCAAGTGGATTCGAATTCTGCCAACTGCCCTACATTCTGTTCAAGTTTCCTCAATTTATCCAACTCTCATTCATTTCACAAAACAAATCTCAATTTTCACAACTCGCCTATATTTTATCAAATGCATTCAAATTTTGCCAACTATTCTAGATTTTTCCAATTGCCGTAATTTTACGGAAAAAATCGCACTTTTTACATCTTCCCTGAATTTGCCAAGCCCACTTCGAATTTTATCAACCCTCCTTAATTGCACAAGAAAGGCACAATTTTCCCAACTCCCTGTATTTTACCAAGTGGCTTCGAATTTTGCCAAGAGTTCTCGGTTTTTCCAACTCTCCTTAATTTCACAAAACCAATCCCAGTTTTTACAACTCACCTGTACTTTTCTAAGTGGTTTCTAGTTTTGCCAACTTCGCTAGATTTTGCAAAGTTTTCTCGATTTTATAAACTCTCCTTAATTTCACAAAAACAATCCCAATTTTCACAAATCGCCCATATTTTACCAAGTGGATTCGAATTTCGCCAACTGCCCTAGATTTTGTCATCCGCCACAATTTTACAGAAAAAAAATCCCAATTATACATCACACCTGATTTTTGAAAAGAAACTCTCTGAATTTTGCCAACTCCTCCAAGATTTTCCAACTCTCCTAGTTATTGCGAAGCTGCCTCGATTTTGCCAACACGCCATAATTTTACAGAAAAAAGATTGCTATTTTTACATCTCACATGAATTAAGTCAACGATTTTGCCAAGTCACTCCGAATTTTGCCAACTGCCCCTAGATTTTGCCAACTCAACATAATTTTAAAGAAAAAAAATCCAAATTTTCACATCTCACCTGAATTTTGCCACCTCCCTACGATTTTGCCAAGTCACTCCGAATTTTGCCAACTGTCCCTAGATTTTGCCACCTCCCTAAGTTTTGCCAACTCGCAATAATTTTAGAGAAAAAAATCCTAATTTTTACATTTCACCTGAATTTTGCCAACTCCCCACGATTTTGTCAAGTCACTCCGAATTTTGTCAACTCCCCACGATTTTGTCAAGTTACTCCGAATTTTGTCAACTCCCACGATTGTGCCAAGTCACTCCAAATTTTGTAAACTCCCCACGATTGTGCCAAGTCACTCCAAATTTTGTCAACTCCCCACGATTTTGTCAAGTCACTCCAAATTTTGTAAACTCCCCACGATTGTGCCAAGTCACTCCAAATTTTGTAAACTCCCCACGATTTTGTCAAGTCACTCCAAATTTTGTAAACTCCCCACGATTGTGCCAAGTCACTCCAAATTTTGTAAACTCCCCACGATTTTGTCAAGTCACTCCAAATTTTGTAAACTCCCCACGATTGTGCCAAGTCACTCCAAATTTTGTCAACTCCCCACGATTTTGTCAAGTCACTCCAAATTTTGTAAACTCCCCACGATTGTGCCAAGTCACTCCAAATTTTGTAAACTCCCCACGATTTTGTCAAGTCACTCCAAATTTTGTAAACTCCCCACGATTGTGCCAAGTCACTCCAAATTTTGTCAACTCCCCACGATTTTGTCAAGTCACTCCAAATTTTGTAAACTCCCCACGATTGTGCCAAGTCACTCCAAATTTTGTAAACTCCCCACGATTGTGCCAAGTCACTCCAAATTTTGTCAACTCCCCACGATTTTGTCAAGTCACTCCAAATTTTGTCAACTCCCCACGATTGTGCCAAGTCACTCCAAATTTTGTAAACTCCCCACGATTTTGTCAAGTCACTCCAAATTTTGTCAACTCCCCACGATTTTGTCAAGTCACTCCAAATTTTGTCAACTCCCCACGATTTTGTCAAGTCACTCCAAATTTTGTAAACTCCCCACGATTGTGCCAAGTCACTCCAAATTTTGTAAACTCCCCACGATTGTGCCAAGTCACTCCAAATTTTGTAAACTCCCCACGATTTTGTCAAGTCACTCCAAATTTTGTAAACTCCCCACGATTGTGCCAAGTCACTCCAAATTTTGTAAACTCCCCACGATTTTGTCAAGTTACTCCGAATTTTGTCAACTCCCCACGATTGTGCCAAGTCACTCCAAATTTTGTAAACTCCCCACGATTTTGTCAAGTCACTCCAAATTTTGTAAACTCCCCACGATTGTGCCAAGTCACTCCAAATTTTGTAAACTCCCCACGATTTTGTCAAGTCACTCCAAATTTTGTAAACTCCCCACGATTGTGCCAAGTCACTCCAAATTTTGTAAACTCCCCAAGATTTTGTCAAGTCACTCCGAATTTTGTCAACTCCCCAAGATTTAACCAAATCACTCCGAATTTTGCCACCTCACCTGTTCTTACTAAGTGGCTTCGAATTTTGCCAGCTGCTCTAAATTTTGCCGTCACTCCATTTTCCAAACTGCCTTAGATTTGCCAAGTTGCCTCGATTTTGACAACTCCCCTTAATTTTTCCAAAAAAAAAAATTACAAATTTTCACAACTCATCTAGATTTTACGAAGTCGCTTCGAATTTTGCCAACTCCGAGTTACTTGGGGGGAGGAACCTCTCCTCATCCCTCCATCCCCCCCCCCCCCCATGGCTACGCCCCTGTTTGCAGGATACTATGGAAAGGCCTTTCAAGAATACAATTTCTTGGCGATCATGTTTCATTGTAGAAACTTCTAACTTTCGTTAGTGCTCATGAACTGGAAATGTTCTCATTGATAGAGATAAAAAAAAGTCATATTTATATCCAGAGGCGGACTGGCACTTTTCTCAGGCCTTCTATGAAAACCTTAATTTTGATTTTTTTTTTTTTGGAAGACTTTAATGCTTATTTTGTTAATAGCACTTAGCACTTAAAATCGCTTTTTCTCCCATTCCGCTGAACTTGTATAAAATATTGGGGCGGGGGTGGCTCAGTCGTAGCGCGCCGGGCTCGTAATCTGTAGTTTCCCAGGTTCGAGTCCCAGCTGGGTCAGCGTTGAGATTTATCTCCGCAAAAATTCCCGCCCTGCCCACGGTCAGTAGGGGACACCGATGGGCTTGGAAAGCCGCCGCCCGTCGGATGGGACGTTAAGCCTGGTTCCGTGTGCGGGAGAGCCATACCCTGTGCACGTTAAAGAACACGCTGGATGGCCTTGACGGGAGGCTACCATCTGTCTCCCAACAGCTGTTCCAGTGGGTCCCCTCCCCCAACCTTCTCTGAGCCTTCGGTGTCCATGTGACCTGGCCATTTAGCCCATGGTGTGCAAAAAAGTGTCGCGCAGAGGTAAAACAACCCAACCTAAGAAGTTTAAGAGACTTAATGTTAAGTGAGTTAATGTAATGCCAGACGCAGACTCCGATCTAGAAAAGAAATAAGGGGTTGGGTGGGGAACGACGCAATCAAGACAGAAAAGGGTAAAAGGGTGTGTATGTGTGTGTGTGTGGGGGGGGGGGGGGGGGGGTAAGCGATTGGATTCCCACTGCAGTGTAACATTTCACCCCTTCGTTTTAGAGGCTTAAAAACAAATGCCATGAAAATTGGCTGAATTATGCCCCAATTGTTACAAAACGTTACAAGTGACCTAGGGACTGTCGTGACCTAGCTCTGATATTCTTTAGATTGCGATGATTAATTGTGACGCACTCATTTGAACAGAGATTTTAAGAAGTTCCGGTCGAAGGTTCTGTTGCATAACAGAAGCACTCTGTTTATAACTCTCCTGATGAGGCGGGAAATTTCACATTTTCGAATGTTTCAAGCGTTGAGATAAGTTACATTACGTCGCTCGGTACTTTATTATAGAAGCTAAGAGGAAGCGAATATTATATTTGGAGATTTTTAAGCAAATGAAGGTATGCTTAAGTAATAATAAGAATTATGTTTATTATGTAAAATATCTTATATACCTCACACAATTTTGAAACAAATCACAATATTATTTTGAAGTAATTATTTCTGACCACACTGACACAAAATAATAATCGTTATTTTTCCACTTTTCGCATTATAAATCTAAAACATGTATACTTTTTTTTTAAACCTTTGTAACTTTTTCGTTATCATTAAGCAATTAGTAGAATTAACCGTTTAACTAAAATGATAAAATTTATACGTTGAATTCTGGATCCGAATTTGATTGAGTTGTTTTACCACTGAGAGTCTATATTGCACACAATGGGTTGGGTTGTTTTACCTCTGAGCGGTACTTTTTTGCACACCATGGGCTAAATTGCCAGGTCACATGGACACCGAAGGCTCAAAGAAGGTTGGGGGAGGGGACCCACTGGAACAGATGTTGGGAGACAGATGGTAGCCTCCCGTCAAGGCCATCCAGCGTGTTCTTTAACGTTGGGTTGTTTTACCTTTGAGCGGCACTTTTTTGCACACCATGGGCTAAATGGCCAGGTCACAAGGACCCCGAAGGCTCAGAGAAGGTTGGGGGAGGGGACCCACTGGAACAGCTGTTGGGAGACAGATGGTAGCCTCCCGTCAAGGCCATCCAGTGTGTTCTTTAACATGCATAGGGTATGGCTGTCCCGCACACGGGGTCACGGCTTAACGTCCCTGCCGACGGACGGCGGCCTTTCCAAGCCCATCGATGCCACCCTATTGACCGTGGGCAGGGTGGGGGGGATTTTTCCGGAGATAAATCAACGCTGACCCAGCTGGGACTCGAACCTGGGAACTGCAGATTACGAGTCTGGCGGGTTACCGACTGAGCCACTCCCGCCCCTTCCAGGTTCGAGTCTCAACTATGGCAGCATTGGAAAGGTCGCCGCCCGTTGGATGATACGTTAAGCTGTGTCTGTGAGAGTCATACCCTGTGCACGTTAAAGAGCACGCTGGATGGCGTTGATGGGAGACTACCATCTGTCTCCTAGCAACTGTCCAGTGAGTCCCCTTCCTCCGATCTTCTCTGAGCCTTTGGGATCCTTGTGACCTCGTCATTTAGCACATTGTATGCAAAAAAAAGTGCCGCGAGGTGGTAAACAACGCAACTTTCTCGAATTTGTGCAATATTTTCTTGCATATTACTTCTCGAAACTCAATCATTATTTTTCGAACACTCGGTATTTTGAGAGTAACAAACCTACAATAAAATAAACACCAAACAATGGCCCCTTTTTTCCTTTTAAAACGAGCCAATAACTATAAACCCCGACACACATTAAGCACCAAAAACTTCGAGAACCATCAAAGATCAGTTGTTTTTTGTCCAGTTAATCCTACAATCGCTTCATCAGTTCATTTTAATAATAAGGTTACAAAGAGTATATATTTGTAATACTCTTATTAACCCAAGATCATCTAAGCTCATGTAGGTTAACTTACAAATTATTTAAATATATAATTTTGGCAACATTGACACTCAACTTTACATAAAGAAAAAATATACAAAAACAACAGAATTTATAAAAACGATTAATTTTTTTTGTCCTTTCAGAGATAAGAGATATGGAAGACGTCGACAACATGAACAGTTTGCTGAAACAACTACAGAAGGAGTGGGAGTCGCAAAAAATGAAATGTTTATCGCAGATACGAAACTTGGAAGAGGAAAACGCCACATTAAGAAAAAGAAAAAGTAAGTAAGGGGATGGGGAGGATAGTTATTTATTGTTATTCATTCATTTTGAGATATCCTCTAGAGTTGGATCAGTCGGTAGCGCGACAGACTGATAATGTGTAGTTCACATTTTTGGGTTGGGTTGTTTTATCTCTGAGCGGCCCTTGTTTGCACACCATGGACTAAATGGCCACGTCACAAGGACCCCGAAGGCTCAGAGAAGGTTGGGGGAGGGGACCCACTGGAACAGCTGTTGAGAGACAGATGGTAGCCTCCCATCAAGGCCATCCAGCGTGTTCTTTAACGTGCACAGGGTATGGCTCTCCCGCACACGGGGTCACGGCTTAAAGTCTCATCCGACGGGCGGCGACCTTTCCAAGCCCATCGGTGTCTCCTACTGACAGTGGGAAGGGCGGAGAATTTTTCGAAGATAAATCTCAATGCAGACCCAGCTCTGGAGAATGCAGACCAGCTGGGACTCGAATCTGGGAACTGCAGATTACGAGCCCGGCGGGTTACCGACTGTCACCCCCGCTCCTACACGTTTGCGTCCCTACTGTGTCAGGGGTTGAGATTTATCTCCGCTAAACTTCCACCGTGTTCTCTAAAAGATTGGGGACATCGTTGGGCTTGGAAAGGCCGGCATCCGTCAGATGGGACATAAAGCCGTTGCCCTGTGTGTAGAGAGCCATACCAGTATAAGTTTACTATTTACATTCTAATAATAGATTCCATTCTTCTAATGAGGAACACGTTGTAGGGTCTTGATAGGTTGGGTTGTTTTACCTCTGAGAGCCACTTATTTTGCACACAATGGGCTAAATAGCCAGGTCACAAATACCCCTTGGGCTCAGGGAGGGTTTAGGAGGACCCACTGGACACTGTTGGGAGACAGATGGTAGTCTCCTGCCAAGGCCATCCAGCATGTTCTTTAACATATACAGGGTATGGCTTCCCACACACGAGGCCACGGCTTAACGTTGCATCCAATGGATGGTGGCCTTTCAAAGTCCATCGGTGTCCCCTACTGACCGTGGGCAGAGCGGGGAGTTTTGCGGATGTAAATCTCAACACTGACCCAACTGGGACTGAAACTTGGAAACTAGAGATTACAAGTCTGGTGCGCTACCGTCCGAGTAACCTCTGTCACATTTAGAAAGGTTTAAGTGATACTTTTAGTTTATTTGCAATGACATTATTTCGTAAAAAAACATTTTTTTTAAATTAGATTCCATTCTTCTAATATGTAAGTAAGTATACGAATAATTTTGGTAACATAGTGTATTTTTAGGAATGAAGCACAAGTTTATAAATCACAAACACTTTACTGTTGCCGATAAAAGTTTTATATGGTGGGTTTACTAGACAAGGAACTTACAATGGGGAAAAGAGGATGTGTAAAAACATTTCTTCCTGGGGTGTATTCTTTACAATAAGAAATATATCACAATATCATTCACACTGAAAAATATTTAACAGTATAGCCACGGTATTAATTACCCAAAAAATGTGCCACAGTGTTAATGAATTAAAAACTATTTCAGCCTTATTCACACTGGATGTTTTTCAAATTCAATAAGAATGTCTCGTTCGACAGCAACAGAGGGCGCATCAGTAATAAACGCTTCCAACAAATAGCTGTGCCGTGCGCTACGGGGTTCATAGAGTGAGAGGAAGTAGTTGTGTGCCATGTGTGTGTTAGTCGCTCCATGAAACATGGCTCGCGCCAAAGATGTGAATGAGTTCAAAAAGGTGTTATTGCGTTTGGCCGAGCCAAACAAGTGTACAAGAAGTTGATGCCTTTGCAGGTGTGTCGAAATGCACTGTCCAAATGGTCTTCCAGCAGTGGTGTACATTGCAGTCACCACTAACCGTCGCAAGAACTGCGAAACTAATAACGACTGCCGTAGTGTGTCACGCATTGTTAGGGCAAACCACTTTGCAACGAGGCAGGAATTGCTCCAGTCAGTCAATGCAGGCCTACAACAAGCTGTTTCCGAACGAACACTCCGAAGGGAACTGCATGCCATGGATATCTGGAGCAGAGCACCACGGAAGAGAGCCATGTTAACATCTCTGCACAAGGCTGAGTGGCGTCACCGAGACTGGACTCGACTCTTGGAAGCGTGTGATCTGGTCGGATGAGTCACGTGTTTGCTTGTGCTCGAATGATGCGAGGCGACGGATACATCGTAAGCAGCATGAAGTCTTCCATGCAGACTGTGTGCAAGGTTCTGTTCAAGCTGAAGGAGGCTCTGTGATGTTCTGGGAGTATTTCACGTACGAGGAAATGGGTCCTTTGGTTGCAGTGACGTCAAACTTCAACCAGAAGGGCTGTATGGAGCTACTATACGACCACATGTTGCCTTTTGTGCAGCATCTCCACAGTGAACACCAGAAGGACACCCCAGTCTTTCAAGACGACAATTGTCGCGTGCACAGGGCTCGAAGTGTGTCGGATTGGCACGACGAGCATTCTGAAGCCTTCGAACCTCTCGACTGGCCCGCCAAATCCCCATATTTGAATCCCATAGAAATAGAAAATTTGTGGGACTATTTGGGGCAATGAGCGAAGCGCCGTCCCAGCCATCCGGCAGAACTGCGGCATTTGCTGCTGGAAGACTGGGTGAATATTGATGTGCACTACATCCGCACACTGGCCACATCAATTCCAGACAGGATTTCGGCTGTTCTTTGGTCGCACGGAGGCGTCACGCGCTATTTGGTGACATTGAGCCAGGGGTGACTAATTTCTTTGTCCGGTGAGCTTATGTCACAGTGTTAATTACATTGAAAAAATATGTCGTGGTGTTATTTATACTGAAAAAGGATTAAATAGAAACATTAAAAACGGGGGAATTCTTCGATCCCCTTCACTGAACTTTTCCGAAGTCCGAATTCTCTATTGAAACATTTCATGATTTCTCAAAAAATATAGAATTCTAAATCGGAGTAATTTCATTCCTTCATCTTCCCCAGGAAAGAGCAAAACATGTGGTTGCTTTGGAAAAAAGAAGAAGGAGCCACTAAATAAAACAGGATTATCTTCTGCAGATGAAGAGGTAAGATATTAGGATATTAGATCTGGAACGTGTACAGCAACTGTACACGCTCCAGTTACGGTTCACAGCAAACTGGAGCGTGTGCAGTAATTGCACACGCTCCAGTTTGCTGTGAACGGCAACTGCACACGCTCCAGTTTCCTGTGAACGGTAACTGCACACGCTCAATATTTCCGTGAGTGAGCCCACACGATCTAGTATCAAAATAATATGACCACCTACAGTCACTCAAAAAAGTATCCGAATACTATGGTTGATTACAGAATTCAAAAAAAATATCTGACAACGATTTTTTTTAGAAATCAGTGATCTGGCAACCTTCGTGTCACGTGATTACAGAATTCAGGAAAAATATCTGGAGCGTGTACAGCAACTGTACACGCACCAGTTACCGTTCACAGCAAACTGGAGCGTGTGCAGTTACTGCACACGCTCCAGTTTGCTGTGAACAGCAGTTACTGCACACGCTCCACTTTGCTGTGAACGGTAACTGCACAGGCTCAATATTTCCGTGAATGAGCCCACACAATCTAGAATCAAAATAATATGACCACCTACAGTCGCTCAAAAAAGTATCCAAACACCATGGTTGATTACAGAATTCAGAAAAAATATCTTGCCACGATTTTTTTTTTAGAAATTAGTGATCTGGCCACCTTCGTGTCACGTGATTACAGAATTCAGGAAAAATATCTGGAGCGTGTACAGCAACTGTACACGCTCCAGTTACCGTGCACAGCAAACTGGAGCGTGTGCAGTAACTGCACACGCTCCAGTTGGAACTAATGGATAACTGTTAAACTGTAAATAGAAATATTTTGGTTTTACCTATTTATCTCTTAATATAAAAAAGTTTAGTTCATCCTCCACTCACTAGGGGGCAATAAAGGCAAATGAATACCTCTTCACCATCAATCAAACTCTTCGACCAAAATTTCAAATTTCCAGAATAAATAGATCTTTGGAAATACATATATATAGAAAAACTTTTTCCGCCGTTAGAGGTCGCTATTAAAGATATTGCGAGATTCGGAAAGCTTGAATCATAATATTTTATGAACACCTATCCAGACCAAAAGTACTTTGATCTCTTAAAAAAAAGTTGCCATTTCTTACTCTCGTCCCTTGGGCTAAGGAGAGAAATCATTCTGCTAAATGTAAACCTTGTTGCCATCAGACTATACCAACAAAATTTGAAATTTCTAGCATAGAGATCGTTTGCAATATTCATTCAAAATTTTCACCACTGGAAAACTCTATTAAGACTATTGAAACATTCAAACAGCACAATCCTAATATAAAGACACTGAAAGAACAGTTTATTATACACACCCATCTAGAAAGGTGTGGATTCACCTTTTGCCTTCAGAGCAGCATCATGGCATGGACTATGTCGTGTCACGTACCAGGTGTTTGAAAAGTTTGGGTGACTTGCTTACTGCTTACGATTCCAGGAGACCACCGAGTGTTCACAGTGGTGGATTTCGAGCTTAAATGGGTTGTTTTATCTCTCAGCAGCACTTTTTTTGCACACAATGGGCTAAATGGCCAAGTCACAAGGACCCCAAAGGCTCAGAGAAGGTTTGGGGAGGGGACCCACTGGAACAGCTGTTGGGAGACAGATGATAGCCTCCCGTCAAGGACATCCAGCGTGTTCTTTAACATTGGGTTGTTTTACCTCTGAGCGGCACTTTTTTGCACACCATGGGCTAAATGGCCAGGTCACATGGACCACGAAGGCTCAGAGAAGGTTGGGGGAGGGGACCCACTGGAACATCTGTTGAGAGACAGATGGTAGCCTCCCGTCAATGCCATCCAGCGTGTTCTTTAACGTTGGGTTGTTACCTCTGAGCGGCACATTTTTCCACACCATGGGCTAAATGGCCAGGTCACACGGACCCCAAAGGCTCAGAAAAGGTTTGGGGAGGGGACCCACTGGAACAGCTGTTGGGAGACAGATGGTAGCTCCCGTCAAGGCCATCCAGCGTGTTCTTTAACATTGGGTTGTTTTACCTCTGAGCGGCACTTTTTTGCACACCATGGGCTAAATGGCCAGGTCACATGGACCACGAAGGCTCAGAGAAGGTTGGGGGAGGGGACCCACTGGAACATCTGTTGAGAGACAGATGGTAGCCTCCCGTCAAGGCCATCCAGCGTGTTCTTTAACGTTGGGTTGTTTTACCTCTGAGCGGCACTTTTTTGCACACCATGGGTTAAATGGCCAGGTGACATGGACCTCGAAGGCTCAGAGAATGTTGGGGGACGGGACCCACTGGAACAACTGTTGGGAGGCAGATGGTAGCCTCCCGTCAAGGCCATCCAGCGTGTTCTTTAACGTTGGGTTGTTACCTCTGAGCGGCACTTTTTTCCACACCATGGGCTAAATGGCCAGGTCACACGGACCCCAAAGGCTCAGAAAAGGTTTGGGGAGGGGACCCACTGGAACAGCTGTTGGGAGACAGATGGTAGCCTCCCGTCAAGGCCATCCAGCGTGTTCTTTAACGTGCACAGGGTATGGCTCTCCCGCACACGTGGACACGGCTTAACGTCCCATCCGACGGACGGCGGCCTTTCCAAGCCTATCGGTGTCCCCTACTGATCGTGTGCAGGGGCGGGGAATTTTGTGGAAATAAATCTCAATGCTGACCAGCTGGGACTCGAACCTGGGAACTACAGATTACGAGCCTGGCGCGCTACCGACTGAGCCACCCTAGCCAAATGGTCTTTGCAATGATCTTTGTAGCTGCCTCCTCATTGAATGTGAATGTTATCTGCAATGTGGTTCTCCATTCTGATGTTACGATATGGGAGAAGCAGTGCTCAACTCGAACAACAGTCCGGTTATGGCCACATTTTTCTGGATGGCTGCACGTGTTACAAGTTTTGATGTAGTCCTGGTACACACGTGCGATGGTAGCATGTGGCAATCCCAGACATTCTGCAGTCTCAGTTATGGAGACTCCCATGTTCCTCACACTCGACTAACTTGTGGGTGCGAGGATTTCTAGATGGGTGTACATAATAAATTGTCTGCCTACGATCGAACTACTTGGTCAGTTCGCCATGTTTAGCCATCGTAACAAGTCGCAGCAGATACGTATCTAACCTATTTATAGCCCACAAGAGCATTTGGCATGCCTCATTATTGTGGCAGTACGGCGGGTTTGCGAAGGGTGCAGTGTGGGTAATAAATTGGGTTTTAATGTGTAATTAACATAAAACTTAAGTGTATTTAACACAAAAACAATTCCTAATTTGTCTCTTAAAAGAAAAAGTTACATTTCCCTAAAGGGACAAATTATTGCTGACAAAAATGACTCTACCAACAAAATATATAATTTCTAGCATAAACAGCTGTTTGCAATATTCGCCCTAAACTTTTAACTTTTTCCAAATTTTCCCATCGCTAGAAAATGCTATTAAAATTATTAAATCTTTCGGAGAGCACAAATTCTAATATAATTATTAATCTAACCCAAAATTAATTTTGAATATATCTGTTAAAAAACAGTTTCAAAACTGCCAATGCAAACCGTGTGGCCCTCAAACTGCACCAACAAAATTTCAAATTTCTTGCATAAATAGATCGTTTGCAATATTCAATCAAAATTTTAACGATTTCCGACTTTAACCACCACTAGAGGACACTGATAAAAATCATTACGAGATTCGGAAATATTTTATCAACACTTGTCGAACCCAAAAATAATTTTCATTTCTAAAAAAAAAAGTCGAATTTCTGCAAACAGACGACAAAGTCAAAACTCGTTTCCTTGTCTGAAAAAAAATTAATAATCTGTCTCTGAACATTTGAAATCGGTTTTCACCTTCTGCTCTTTCTATCATTATCAATTACAGGACGGGGAAGAATCTTCTTCAAAACTTCCACAACTAATCTGCAAGATAGGCAACATCCACGAAGACCTAGAGAGAAGATATTTTGAGGCCTTAAAACAACTTGAAGAGCAGAAGAGAAGGAATCAACAGAAAGATGGGGGTAAACTACGTGACAGCAAGTCGCCTGGAGGCGGCCATTCTTCACAGTCAGCCCACTACAACAAGTCGGAATGGGACGGAATAAGCACTTTTCGCCCTGCAGCTGAGATTAGGATGAGGACCACGGTGAGCCAGTCCCGAAATCATACCGAAATCACCGATTTTCCAGCTCCTGAAAATAGGACCACCTGTTCAGAAAAGAGGTAAGATTCATGGTTAGTAGATGGTGTGCAAAAAAGTTCCGCTCAGAGGTAAAACAACCCAATCCAACAACCTTTAAGGCGTATTTTTCGTTAAAAATCATATTGAAGAAGTTAATGAGATGACATGGAACTGTTTCCATTTTTTTGTCCATTATCTGTATGTACCAATACAGTGCCTCTTCGTAGTCTGGATTGTTTTACCTCTCAGCGGCATTTTTTTTTTGCACATAATGGGCTAAATGACCAGGTCACAAAGACCCCGAAAGATAACTGCCTCCCTATTCTACAGGTTAACCCCTTGCCACCACATGTTGCATAAAAGATTCAAGTCTTTACGATAGAACACGGTTCGAGATTAAAACCACATTTATACTTTCACTTCATTTGGCCCTCGAGCCTTCAACTGATTTTCAAATGATTCGCAGAGTTCAAATTTAAAGCCCCAACCTATTAAGTAGATCTCAGTTTCAAAGCCTGGATTCCATTCCCCCATTCTCTTTAGTGCCATTTCAAATTGGCCTGCTCTCTGCTAGTCATCTTAATTCCTTTAATAGGAGTATCGGAACAGGCGAGTGAACACGTGCACAGATGCCTATTAATGTGTTTCTTCTACGGCGTTCTGATGTGAGTGCATTGGGTTGGGTTGTTTTACCTCTGAGCGGCACTTTTTTGCACACCATGGGCTAAATAGCCAGGTCACAAGGAACCCCGAAGGCTCAGAGAAGGTTGGGGGAGGGGAACCACTGGAACAGAGGTTGGGAGACAGATGGTAGCCTCCCGTCAAGGCTATCCAGTGTGTTCTTCAACGTGCACAGGGTATGGCTCTCCCCACACGGGGCCACGGCTTAACGTCCCATCCGACGGACGGCTGCCTTTCCAAGCCCATCGGTGTCCCCTACTGATCGTGGGCAGGGCAGGGAGTTTTTCGGAGATAAATCTCAACTCTGGGATCCCACCCGAGCTTTATAGTGAAGAAATACATGATACATATACTTAATAGTGAAGCAATGATGAGCCGAGGATTCATTTTAGGAAATATTAGGTTGATGTCTAAAATAATTTGGAGTGTGCATTCAAGGACCAATGTTATGACAATATGTAGTAATTTTCAGCGCTGTTATTTCTTAAAAATCAGAAAACAATCTTTGGAGAACTTTGTTGGGTTACCTGTGAGTGGCACTTTTTCCCATATGATAGACGAAATGGAGAGGTCCGAAGAAGGTTGTGGGAAAGGGGTTGGGTTGTTTAACCTCTGAGTGGCATTGTTTTGCACACCATGGGCTAAATGGCCTGGTCACATGGACTCTGAAGGCTCAGAGAAGGTTGGGGGGAGGGGACCCGCTGGAACAACTGTTGGGAGACAGATGGTAGCCTCCCGTCAAGGCCACCCAATCGCGTTCTTTAACGTGCACAGGGTATGGCTCTCCCGCACATAGGGCCACGGCTTAACGTCCTATCTAACGGTCGGCGGCCTTTCTAAGCCCATCAGTATCCCCTACTGTCTGTTATACGGAGATAAATCTCAACGCTGACCCAGCTGGGACTTGAACCTGGGAACTACAGATTATGAGCGTGGCGTGCTACCGATTGAGCCACCCCCGTCCCTGGGGAAGGGGACCCACTGGACAGCCATGATGCAGGAGACAGATGGTAGCCTCCCCCATCATGGCCACTCAGTATGTTCTTTAATGTACAAAAGGTATGGCTCTCCTGCACATGGTGCCATGGCTCAAAGTCTCATCCGACGGACAGCAACCTTTCCAAGTCCGTCGCTGCTATCCACCCATGTCGCTGTGGAACTTCGTTAAATATTTCAGCATCCCTAATTATCAAAAATCTCGTTTAAAATAGATAGACAGAATCGAGATCTTTATTGTTTTCAATAAAGACAATTTGTTTAAGAAGTAACTGATCTGAATCAGACTCCCTACCGAAATAACTTGGTCTTGTTCCTAATTAAAAGGCCACGGAATGTACGTTATGTTCGCTAGAAATATATTAGCTCACTATATACAACTGATCCAATTTCTTTTAATATTTACAGACAGAGCTGTGTACCAAGAACAAGAAAGGAGGTACCAAGAAGATCAAATGGTACCATAAAGAGCGACGTCAGCAAGAAAGTTTCCCCCACTACAAAGAGATACGAAAGTATTGATGAAGTAAGTTCAATGTAGAATACATATTTCCTAAATAGTCACGAGATACAGATCCAATAGCACTTTATACTAATTTACGTTGGGTTGTTTTACCTCTGAGCGGGACTTTCTTGCACACCATGGGCTAAATGACCAGGTCACAAGGACCCCGAAGGCTCAGAGATTTGGGGAGGGGACCCACTGGAACAGCTGTTGGGAGACAGATGGTAACCTCCCATTAAGCATGTTCAACGTGCACAGGGTATGGCTCTCCCATACACAGGGCCACGGCTTAAAGACCCAACTGACGGACGGCGGTCTTTCCAAGCCCACCTGTGTCCCCTAATGACTGTGGATAGGGAGGATAAATTATAATAATTTAGCTCTTCATACATGTGTAACGAGTATCTAAAGGTACCTAAGGATACTGGAAGGGTTGTGGGTTGTGTTGTTTTACCTCTGAGCGGCACTTTTTTGCACACCATGGGCTAAATGGCCAGATCACATGGACCCCGAAGGCTCAGAGAAGGTTGGGGGAGGGGACCCACTGGAACAGCTGTTGGGAGACAGATGGTAGCCTCCCGTCAAAGCCATCCAGCGTGTTCTTTAACATGCACAGGGTATGGCTCTCCCGCACACGTGGCCACGACTTAACGTCCCATCCGACGGACGGCGGCCTTTCCAAGCCCATCGGTGTCCCCTACTGACCGTGGGCAGGGCGGGGAATTTTGCGGAGATAAATCTCAACGCTGACCCAGCTGGGACTCGAACCTGGGAACTACAGATTACGAGCCTGGCGCGCTACCGACTGAGCCACCCCCGCCCCATTCTACAAGTTTCTCTTCCACTGTTTTGGAATCAACAGAAATACGAAACAATCCAATTTCTAACCTCTTCAGTGTGTCCTATTTGAACAAGTACTAGGTAAATATTGCCAGTCTGTGATCGATGCTTTCTACGCCATATCAATTCTGAAATGATTCAAATATCACCAAAATGCTTCTTTGAAATACCATACTTAAGACCATAACCCTACCAGATTATCTGAAATTGAACGTTTTCTACATTCGAGAAATAATGTGTTTAAAGCAATTATCACTAGCCTAAATTTTTATCCATGCCATAAAAAAAAAAGAGATTATATTCATCTTGACTCATGCTTTTGCGATCCGCAGGAAATATCTAAAGATGAAAAACCTCTCATGGAAGCGGAAGGCCAACGACATCGGCGAGAATGTGTGGTGGAGCGTGACATTGACGCAGAACGGGAGGGACATCGCCTCGAGATAAAGGCCCTAACGGTGGAGATGGAAGAAAAGAAGGAGTACATAGGTAAGTGGAAAATCTTTGCACATTGTGTCCACATTTCAGATATGGTTGACATCTGAGTGGCACTGTTTTGCACACATTGGGCTAAATGGCCAGGTGAAAAGGACTCCTAAGTGCTAAGGGGATTCTCAGGAGAGAGTAATCAGATAAGCTCCCACGCAAGGTGTCCTATTTAGGAGGGGTGGCCCAATCGGTAGCGCGCCATGCCCGTAAGTTGTAGTTTCCAGTCCAAGTAACTCATCTCTACAAAACTCCCCTCCAACGATCAGTAGGAGACACCAATTGTCTTGGAAAGGCTACCGTCCGTCGGATGGGACATTTGAAGCCCATAATTTTTTATAATTACATATTTTACATTTAGCCCTGTGATTGGGAGGGCAATACCATGTGACGTTACAGAACATGCTGGATGGCTGTTATCTCCCAACAGCTGTCCACTAGGTCCCCTCCTCCCATGGTCCTTGTAAACTGACCATTTAGCCTATTATGTACAAAAAATGCGGCTCAGAGGCAAAACATCCCAACTAATTCGACGGCTTTTTCAAGCCTCTCGGTGTGGTCCCCCCCCCCTCCCCCTATTGACCGAGAGCAGGGTGGGGGAGTTTCGAACAGATATTTCTTAATTCTGGCCCAGGTGGAACTCGAACCTCGAAATTGCAGATATGATACCTCTGAGCGGAACTTTTTTTGCACACCATGGGCTAAATGACCAGGTCACAAGGACCCCGAAGGCTCAGAAGGTTGGGAGAGGGGACCCACTGGAACAACTGTTGGGAGACAGATGATAGCCTCCCATCAAGGCCATCCAGCGTGTTCTTTAACGTGCACAGGGTGTGGCTCTCCCACACACGGGGCCATGGCTTAACGTCCCATCCTATGGACGGCGGCCTTTCCAAGCCTATCGGTGTCCCCTACTGACCGTGGGCAGGGCGGGGAATTTTGCGGAGATAACAAAAGTGTGCTGCCTACTTTTAGGTTAAGACAGGAGCCATACATTACAATTTACTTGAAATAGCTAGTCTAGTAGTGATATAAATCATCTCACAGAATATGCAATTGAGAAATCAAATATCTCATCAGTACGGAACCAAAATACCAGAGAATCAGGTAAGCAGCCCAATACACAGAGGATGGCCTACATGAATATACAGTGGATCACAAAAGTATTCGGCCACCTTACATTTCTCATAATTTTGTATACTTAGTAGTACTAAATATAGTCAAAACCAAAAAAAAATTGTGACATTGTGTTTGTGCTCTGATGTTATATACAAAAATTAAAAATAAACCAACACAAAATACTAGAACATAATAAATTTAAAAAAACAAAAAGCACTAGTCACACAAAAGTATTCGGCCACCTACCATATAACGCAAAAATATAAAACGAAAACATGAAAAACAATGTCTTTAAATATTTTGTTGCATATCCTTTTGAATGTATGACTGCTTTAAGTCCAAAAGGCATTGATCTGAGCAGTTGGGGTGCGGGGGTGGCTCAGTCGGTAGCGCGCCAGGCTCGTAATCTGTAGTTCCCAGGTTCGAGTCCCAGCTTGGTCAGCGTTGAAATTTATCTCCGCAAAATTCCCCGCCCTGCCCACGGTCAGTAGGGGACACCGATGGGCTTGAAAAGGCCGCCGTCCGTCGGATGGGACGTTAAGCCGTGGCCCTGTGTGCGGGAGAGCCATACCCTGTGCACGTTAAAGAACACGCTGGATGGCCTTGATGGGAGGCTACCATCTGTCTCCCAACAGCTGTTCCAGTGGGTCCCCTCTCCCAACCTTCTCTGAGCCTTCGGGGTCCATGTGACCTGCCCATTTAGTCCATGGTGTGCAAAAAAGTGCCGCTCAGAGGTAAAACAATCCAATCCAATCTGACCAGTTGTTTGGCTAAACTGGAACCAATTTTATCCTACTCGGTTGAAGATGCATTTTCAATCGATTTTTATTTTTGATGGAAATTTTATTTAGTGATCTCTTCAGCTCTCCCCATAAATGTTCTATAGGGTTCAAATCTGCGACTGAGGTGGGGTTTCAAGTCGTTTTGGTACATTACCTAACAACCATGGCTTTGTATTCGAAGCAGTATGTTTAGGATCGTTTCTTGTTGGAACACAAATCCATCCTTTAATCCCAATTTATCGGCACTCTTTTTCAAATTTCTATTTAAAATAATATACACATATTGATCCATACTACAATCAATAAATTCAAACATACATACCCCAGCCGCCGACATTCATCCCTAGACCATTATTGGGTTGTTTTACCTCTGAGCGGCACTTTTCTGCAAACCATGGGCTAAATGGCCAGGTCACATAGACCCCGAAGGCTCAGAGAAGGTTGGGGGAGGGGACCCACTGGAACAGCTGTTGGGAGACAGATGCGCGCTTGTAAGTGTTCACAGGAAAGCGCCCTCTAGCGCTTCACCGCTTGAGTTCCGACCATGCATGCATTGTAGGACGAAAAGGGTTTGTTTAGGTGTGTTCTATCATCCTTTAAAGTTTGGCCCAAGAGTTTTGAATCACCCTGTGTACAATATATAGATATACAAAAATGAAAAATACTAGAACATAATGACTTGAAAAACAAAAAGCATTAAACTAGCCACACAAAAGATTCGGCCACCGTATAATACAGAATGCGAAATTCTGGATTTACATAGTTGGGTTGGGTTGTTTTACCTCTGAGCGGCACTTTTCTGCAAACCATGGGCTAAATGGCCAGGTCACATAGACCCTGAAGGCTCGGAGAAGGTTTGGGGAGGAGACACTGAAACATATATTGGGAGACAGATGGTAGCCTCCCGTCAAGGCCATCCAGCGTGTTCTTTAACGTGCACAGGGTATGGCTCTCCCACACATGGGGCCACGGCTTAACGTCCCATCCGACGGTCTTTCCAAACCCATCGGTGTCCCTTACTGACCGTGGGCAGGGTGGGAAGTTTTGCGGAGATATATCTCAACGCTGACCGAGCTGGGACTCGAACCTGGGAACTACAGATTACGAGCCTGGCGCGCAACCGACTGAGCCCCCCTCCCCCCACCCCCCAAGGCCATTATGGAACTCGCTCCGTATTTGACAGTAGCGCCGCAGAGATTCCATTTATCGAACTCTGATTTGGGCTTCCTTCACACAATTTTCCTTTGCTTGTGTCGAATCTCACGAACTGAATTTCACAAAAAAAAATTGCTAATAAGGATCTGGATTTCTGCAATACGGTGATTTTTAGTGACAAATCAGTCTTTTTCATTCTTTTTCTCACTGATCCATCTTTCCGAATTTCCATAATATCCACTATTTTGCAGTGTTTGATGAACTGTTTCAATGCAATTATTTAAGGAAAATGGGGGTAGGGGTGGGTTGTTTTACCTCTGAGCGGCCTTTTTTGCACACTATGGGCTAAATGGCCAGGTCACATGGACCCCGAAGGCTCAGAGAAGGTTGGGGGAGGGGACCCACTGGAACAGCTGTTGGGAGACAGATGGTAGCCTCCCGTCAAGGCCATCCAGCGTGTTCTTTAACGTGCACAAGGTCCCATCAGATGGACGGTGGGCTTGGAAAGTTAACTGACTCGCACTACGGACTGAGCCACCCCCGCCGGGGTGGCTCAGTCAGTAGTGCGACAGGCTCGTAATCTGCAGTTCCCAGGTTCGAGTCCCAGCTGGGCCAGCGTGGAGATTTATCTCCGCAAAACTCCCCGCCCTGCCCACGGTCAATAGGGGACACCAATGGGCTTGGAAAGGCCACCGTCCATCTGATGGGACCTTGTGCACGTTAAAGAACACGCTGGATGGCCTTGACGGGAGGCTACCATCTGTCTCCCAACAACTGTTCCAGTGGGTCCCCTCCCCCAAACTTCTCTGAGCCTTCGGGGTCCATGTGACCTGGCCATTTAGCCCATGGTGTGCAAAAAGTGCCGCTCAGAGGTAAAACAACACAACTCTTTACAGAAAATGATTTAACTTTAGAATATATATATCCTTTGCTGGTTCAGCAGGATTTGCTTTGCACATCTCGCAAGTATTCTTTCTTCATAATAATTTAGAGTTTTTGGTATTGCAGTTCGTCTGTTCATTAAGTCTCCTTGCTCGTATCTTTTTAATACGCTTTGCACTGCTGGGCGTGGAATTCCAATCAATTTAGAAATCTATCAATTTTTTTTTAAGTTGATAATCATTTCTCTTTCACCTAAACTAAGTTCTCGAGTTTCGCCATTCTAAAACTCGAGGTAATGAATGTTCTAGAATCCAGACTTGAGGTTCCTTTAAATACTAAATGATTCGTGTTGGGTTGGGTTGTTTTACCTCTGAGCAGCACTTTTTTGCACACCATGGGCTAAATGGCCAGGTCACATGGACCCCGAAGGCTCAGAGAAGGTTGGGGGACGGGACCCACTGGGATAGCTGTTGGGAGACAGATGGTAGACTCCCGTCAAGGCCATCCAGTGTGTTATTTAATGTGCGAAGGGTTGTTTTACCTCTGATCGGCACTTTTTTGCACACCATGGGCTAAATGGCCAGGTCACATGGACCCCGAAGGCTCAGAGAAGGTTGGGGGATTTTGGGTTGGGTTGTTTTACCTCTGAGCGGCACTTTTTTGCACACCATGGGCTAAATGGCCAGGTCACATGGACCCCAAAGGCTCAGAGAAGGTTGGGGGAGGGGACCCACTGGAACAACTGTTGGGAGACAGATGGTAGTCTCCCGTCAAGGCCATCCAGCGTGTTCTTTAACGTGCACAGGGTATGGCTCTCCCACACACGGGGCCACGGCTTAACGTCCCATCCGACGGACGGCGGCCTTTCCAAGCCCATCGGTGTCCCCTACTGACCGTGGGCAAGGCGGGGAATTTTGCGGAAGGTTGGGGGAGGGGACCCACTGGAACAGCTGTTGGGAGACAGATGGTAGCCTCCCATCAAGGCCATCCAGCGTGTTCTTTAACGTTGGGTTGTTTTACCTCTGAGCGGCACTTTTTTGCACACCATGGGCTAAATGGCCAGGTCACATGGACCCCGAAGGCTCAGAGAAGGTTGGGGGACGGGACCCACTGGCATAGCTGTTGGGAGACAGATGGTAGCCTCCCATCAAGGCCATCCAGCGTGTTCTTTAACGAGCACAGGGTATGACTCTCCCGCACACGGGACCACGGCTTAACGTCCCATCCGACGGGCGGCGGCCTTTCCAAACCCATCGGTGTCCCCTACTGACCGTGGGCAGGGCGGGGAATTTTGCGGAGATAAATCTCAACGCTGATTCAGCTGGGACTCGAACCTGGGAACTACAGATTACGAGCCAGGCGCGCTACCGACTGAACCACCCCCGCCCCAAACGATTCCTGTAAACACGTGATTTCGTTTGCGTATTGGCATTAACAGGTGATTACTATGTAAATCCAGAATTTTGCATTCTGTATTATACGGTGGCCGAATCTTTTGTATGGCTAGTTTGGTGCTTTTTGTTTTTCAAGTCATTATGTTCTAGTATTTTTCATTTTTGTATATCTATATATTGTATACAGGGTGATTCAAAACTCTTGGGCAAAACTTTAAAGGATGATAGAACACACCTAAACAAACCCTTTTCGTCCTACAATGCATGCATGGTCGGAACTCAAGCGGTGAAGCGCTAGAGGGCGCTTTCCTGTGAACACTTACAAGCGCGCATCTGTCTCCCAACAGCTGTTCCAGTGAGTCCCCCCCCCCCCAACCTTCTCTGAGCCTTCGGGGTCCATGTGACCTGGACATTTAGCCCATGGTGTGCAAAAAAAGTGCCGCTCAGAGGTAAAACAACCCAACCCATTGGACTACTTCAGTGAATTTTGGTGAATTGGGCTACTTCAGTGAATTTTGGTTGGTTGTTTTACCTCTGAGCAGCACTTTTTTGCACACCATGCATATGGCCAGGTCACAAGGACCCTGAAGACAGAGAAGATTGGGGGAGGGGACCCACTGGAACAGCTGTTGGGAGACAGATGGTAGCATATTTTAAGTTTAATCCAACAGACGGCGACCTTTCCACTCCCATTGATGTGCCCTACTGACCGAGGGCGGGGAGTTTTGCAGAGATAAATCTGAAACCTGGGAACTACAGATTAGAAGCATGGAACGCTACCGACTGAGCCATCACCACCCCCCATCTGGGTTGTTTAACCTCTGAGCGATACTTTTTTGCACACCATGGGTTAAATGGCCAGGTCACATGGACCCCGAAGGCTCAGAGAAGGTTGAGGGAGGGGACCCATTTGGAACAGAAGTTGAGACACAGATGGTAGCCTCCCAAAAAGGCCATCCAGGGTGTTTTTTAAAGTGCACAGGATAACTCCCACCCACGGGGCCACGGCTTAACGTCCCATCCGACGGACGGCAGCCTTTCCAAGCCCATGGGTGTCCTCTTCTGTGGGCAGAGAGGAGAATTTTGCGGAGATAAATCTCAACACTGACCCAGCTGGGACTCGAACATGGGAACTGCAGATTAGGAGCCTGGCACGCTACCGACAGAGCCCCCTCATTTAGGAATAGTTTTATAACTGACTTACCCGGAATAGTTTTATGATTGACTTACCCAACATTATTACTGTAAAAAATATTAAGTTAGTATTGGAAAATTTAAAAAAATTGCAAAAAAAAAAGCAAAATTTTCACAAAAACATAGAACTCAGCTTGAAATCCAACTACTCTGGTGTATGCAATGTAGAATATATTTATTTCTCTAGAAGAGTGGTTTCCAAAGTGTGCGGTGCTATAAATTGATTAGAGGGATGCTGGAACTGAAAAAACCGTTCTTTATGTGAATACATAAAAAAGGGGTGCACCATTGTATAGTTTGGAACCCACTGCTCTAGGATATGAATTATAAAATGTAGTTTATACTGTACAGTTTTGAAACCAAAGTTTTATTTTTGATCATTGCAGAAACTCTCCGGACCATGATAAAAGTAAAAGATGCACAGATAGTTCATCTTTCGAACATCATCTACGTTGTTAAGAAACTGAAGTTCCGCAAATAAACAACAATCTAGCTGGCCGTGTAGTCCCACTCCACCGGACCCCTTTCCAAGGTCACGGCGGTGCGCACAAGCGGTGTTGACATGTATTTCGCAAGTGTTTAGCAGTTAGTGGATGTGTAAAGGTCACGGCTTACAAGACTACGATGACCTCTGGTGATGAAACCGCCCGAACCTGGCTCCCCCGGAACTGCCACAGAGATGGTGGTCAGTTCAGGCGCTGAGACGTAAACGGCAGAGACGTCTGTAGACCCTGCCTGTGAGAAGACGTCCAGATACTCGAATCTGTACAGCCATGCAAAACATTTCTATGTATGGTTCTAGACCTCGACGGTTTCCGTGTAAATGGTCGTGAACTTGGATATGCAACTCTGAATGGGAAATGCGGTGTCTACCGCTTCAATCTGCGGCATCATCAACCTTCGTAAAAGACAGGACAGTCAACTACGTATCTAAATATGTGTTAGGCCTACCCTTTCGTCCTCTGCCTCGTGAAAAAATATGGTCGTTAGATCACGTTCCTAACATCGTGAAATATGCTTAGAAACTTGCACGTACTGAAGAAGCCACTGTGGTGGCGTTAATCTTGGTGGCTTAACGGATGCCCCAAATATTGTGAGCTCCCAACAGATTTCGAGTGTGGATATCACACAGGAGAGGGAGTCCACTGCTCTTTAGCCGAAACAGCTGCTTTTTTTGGATGGATTGATCGACGTCTCAAGTATTGAGAACATGTTACAACAGCTGTTCGCTTATTGAACAATCACGTTATCTGCATAATTATTGTTCCTGCTTCCAGAGGGCGCTGCTCACGCTGTATCCGTTCGACCTTTCCTGCTGTGACGTTTTCGACGGCCCCGATTGTGTTTACCCGCTCTGGTGAATATTTTTCAGCAAGAACTTATACGTCTGATCCCGTTAGATGGACTACAATCCGAAGAAAAAATACCGGCCATCATTGAATGGTCTGGTGACTTGGACATTAATACCTTAGCACAATGTTTGTTGATACGGCCTGGAAACGAGGTCTGTTGAATTTTGTAGATTCTAGATTTCGAGTCGACGAGGCAAAAAATTAAATGTATGAATAAATTGTAACCTATATAATGCGTCTGTCTTTTCATCCTGTTTCATTTTAGTCTTAGTATGGATAGGAGAAAGGTGTTAGCTAGTGTCGGTAGTGTAATCGTAACAGTGTTAACGATAGCAGTGCTTGTATTAGAACTTGTGGCCCCTAGTAAAAACATTCAGTGTGAGGACAAGTAAATACAAAATTCGCGTGTGTAACTTAACAGTGGACATCAGACAGTTTATAGGAGACATTCCTACAGTTACAGGTGTTACACTTTCGTTACATCAATGGCAAAACCTGGTGGGGTACGACGTCTGGGTGAAGCAGAAAACAAAACTTTGGAATCCCATTATTTCGACCCTGAAAGAGGATTCGGTAGTGTAAAAAGGTTAGCTCTGAATACGGGACTCCCACTCAAACTCGTCCGAGAGTGGTTAGAAAAGCAACCCGCCTACACGCTACATAAACCTGTTCACAGAAAGTTCCCCCGTAACAAAGTTTACGTCACAGGTTTAGACGAACAATGGCAAGCCGATCTCGTTGTTGTAAAAAATCTAACTCGCTTCAATGACGGTTATCGCTACATATTAAACAAGCAATGTGGGTTATTTTTCCGCTGATTAAAAAACCCGAAATATCTCACCTTTTGAGAAACCAGTCAGCTCTGCTGTTTTTAAAATCGTCGCTCCAGTCAGACGGACACCTATAATAAGCATCTGCAGTAAGGGACCTGGGTTCGAGCCCCGGGAAAGGCATGGATGTGTGTGTCGTCTTTCTGCTGAGGTCCTGCCATCCTCACAGGCCTTCTACTCTGGCATATAAACTGACAGGCTCCTGTCAGACCTCTGTGGCAAGCAGCTACTTGAGGGGGTTTTATTTTTTTTTGTATTTTTTATAAAATTTTTAATTCAGTGGCCAGTGTGTGTAGTTTCGCTTTGTCGTTTCTCTGTCTGTCTGTCTGTCCGTCTGCAGACATCGAACTTTTTTTTAACTTTTTTTTGTTTACAGAGATAAATTAAAAATTATTTTCGTGTTAGATAGGCATTTATAAATTATTCCGTTATGCACTTTCCCAATCCTCTAAATCTATAATTACGCCCTCTAGCGGTGAAAATTTTTGAAATTCCAAAATTTCAAACGAATGTTGCAAACGATGTATTTACCCCAGAAATTTGAAATTTTTGTGGTGGAACGGGAAACTTCACGAAGTTTCCATTGCCAAAAGTGAGTTGACCCCTTAGCCGTATAAGGGGTGAAAAACACATCTTTTTAGTTTTAGAAGAAAATTGTTATTTTTTTGAGAAAAGTGAAAAATTTTTTGGGTTAGATAGGAATCAATAAAATATTATGATTCACATTTTTAAAATCTCCCAAAAACTATAATCGCGTCCTTCAACGAAGTAGAAAAATTTCCAAAATCTAAAATTTGAAACAAATATTGCAAACGTATTTAGGCTAGAAATTTTAAATTTTGGTGGGTGGACGCCATGATGTTTCCGTTGGAAACAATGAATTGACCCCTTAGACCCAGGGGGGGGGGGGGCGGAGAAAGACAACTTTTTGTTTTAGTACATACTTGTTTGTATTTAGAGATAAATGAAAAAATATTTTTAAGGTTAGATACGAATTGATAAAATATCATGATTCACACCAAAATTTCTACCGAATATTGCAACTACGTATTAATAATAGAAATATGAAATTTTGATGGTGGAATGGGAAACGTCATGAAGTTTCGATTGGAAGCAATGGAAATGATAAGTAGAAAACTGTTTTTTGTTTGATTGGTACTAATGAAATATTATAATTCGCATTTTTAAACTACTTAGTAGTTTTTTTAATATATATATTACCGCTAAAGCTCGAAAGCCGTTAATGTGCACATTACCTAGCTAATCTGCAGATTAACTGATTTGCTCCGTTAACGTGCGGAATCAAGAGTTTTCCGCATTTTACCTAGGTAATGTGCATGTTACCGCTAAAGTGTAGAAATCAGTTATTCTACAGATTATCTAGGTATTGTGCAGATTAACTAGAGTGATCCGTTAACGTGCGGAAAATTGTTTCATTTCTCAAATTACCTAGATAATCTGCAAATTACCTGGATAATCTGCACATTACCTAATAGGCACTCGTTAAAGTGAAAATAAGATCTTTGCTGGAACAACAGGAACGTTTCTGTACGCTTAAATTAACATAATGTTATTTATCTAGTGTCCGAGAGTAGAGTTGAAACCAGGGTCATCCCTCTGTCACATGAATCAGTCGTCCGAATTATAAAAAACGCCCCCAAAATGAGCAGGCCAAGTGAGAAGGAATCATTTTAGTGAATTCGTTATCAAGAATGAATCACTTTACCGATTCGTTCTCACTTGGCCTCCGCTCATCCGGGGCGTTTTTTATAATGCGGATGAGTGAATCACGTGACACGAAGATTCATATTCAAGAGATTCACCACTATGAGAGAAACAAACTTTTGAACTTGAACGATACGGAAGCCGTTAATGTGCACATTACCTAGGTAAAATGCGGAAAACTCTTGATTCCGCACGTTAACGGAGCAAATTAGTTAATCTGCAGATTAGCTAGGTAATGTGCACATTAACGGCTTTCCAGCTTTAGCGTGTATTGTGTGTTTATTGTGTATTGCGTGTATTGTGTGCTTTATTGTGTATTGTGTGTATAAAGCTTTCCAGCTTTATACACACAATACACAATAAACAACAACGGGAAGACAATAGCATTTTATTCAATGCCATTTTGGCTTGGAAGTAGGAAAAAGTTCGGTTACGAGGCAATAACAATCTACATCTGGGATTGCATTAGCTGTACATGGCTTGCCTGCCGCTTCTCTGCAGTCAGCACTTGCACGCTGAAGGTGAGGAACAACAGTGAACAGACAGATTAAATCGCTATTGACATATCTGTACAACAACACACGATGTAACCACACATCCAGGTTCGGTTGTTTTACCTCTGAGCGGCACTTTTTTGCACACCATGGGCTAAATGGCCAGGTCACATGGACCCCGAAGGCTCAGAGAAGGTTGGGGGAGAGGACCCACTGGAACAGCTGTTGGGAGACAGATGGTAGCCTCCCGTCAAGGCCATCCAGCGTGTTCTTTAACGTTGGGTTGTTTTACCTCTGAGCGGTACTTTTTTGCACACCATGGGCTAAATGGCCAGGTCACATGGACCCCGAAGGCTCAGAGAAGGTTGGGGGAGGGGACCCACTGGAACAGCTGTTGGGAGACAGATGGTAGTCTCCCGTCAAGGCCATCCAGCGTGTTCTTTAACGTGCACAGGGTATGGCTCTCCCGAACAAGGGGCCATGGCTTAACGTTCCATTCGACCGACGGCGGCCTTTCCAAGCCCATCGGTGTCCCCTACTGACCGTGGGCAAGGCGGGGAATTTTGCGGAGATAAATCTCAACGCTGACCCAACTGGGACTCGAACCTGGGAACTACAGATTACGAGCCTGGCGCGCTACCGACTGAGCCACCCCCGCCCCACACATCCAGGAGAAAAAGAATTGCATCCATGAAATAAGGAGTTAAAACTCTAAACACCACCAAAGTGACACAATCAAAAATAGGTTGTCTATCAGTGACATGGATTCAGAAAAATAACCATTTTATTTCAATGCCGACAGAAAAATTCACCTCGTAATACTTATCTTCTTTCACAAATGAATGATTACTATTTAATACAAACGAAATTGGGTTGTTGGGTTGTTTCGCCTCTGAGCGGCACTTTTTTGCACACCATGGGCTAAATAGACAGGTCACATGGACCCCAAAGGCTCAGAGAAGGTTGGGGGAGGGGACCCACTGGAACAGCTGTTGGGAGACAGATGGTAGCCTCCCGTCAAGGCCACCCAGCGTGTTCTTTAACGTGCACAGGGTATGGCTCTCCCGCACACGGGCCACGGCTTAACGTCCCATCCGACGGACGGTGGCCTTTCCAAGCCCATCGGTGTCCCCTACTGACCGTGGGCTGGGCGGGGAATTTTGCGGAGATAAATCTTAACGCTGACCCAGCTGGGACTCGAACCTGGAACTAAAGATTACGAGCCTGGCGCGCTACCGACTGAGCCACCCCCGCCCCAACGAGATTGGGTATCCAAGACCAAGACTATATCATTCTTGAATGCTTTAAAACTATCACCTAGTTGCAGACTAAGCAAAATGCCCATTAAGATTTCCCTATTCATAAATGGTAGTGATCAGATTCCAATTGATCGATCAGTTTTAATAAATAAGTGATTTGGCAAACTTCGTAAAATGTTCAAAATTTGAGAATAATTTTAATTTGGACCCAAGATCATTACTCAAGTAATATTTGTGAAGTTGGCTGAAAATATTCGGAACACACCAGGGCTTTCCAAACATTTTAAGAAATAAGATCACACATGGTTTTTTTTTTTTACAAATAACAACTTTATTTGATAATACATTATTGTAAAATCCTGTCTAATTCCATTATTTATCAAGCTAATCTTTCTAAACATGCAACAGTTAGCTCTTAGAAGAAATATATCTTTATAAAAATAGTTTTATAATAAATTTTCATGTCCCAGTACTTTTTTTACCAGTACTACCCCACCGTATACAATTGCTATAGATTTCATAATTACAACTATGGTATAAAAATTAGCACTTATGGTTTCACACAAATATCGAGTTTCACCAAAAAATGCTAAACTTATACAAGAATATTCATGAAATTTGATTTTAGTCAATTTTATTTTTCCATTCCAGCTGTCATTCAAAAGCATCAATATCAACATCTTCATGTAAAACATTATTGCAAGGGAAAATCTTAATGCAGCAATGAATATCATTGTTGGGTTGTTTCACCTCTGAGTGGCAAATTTTTGCACACTATGGGCTAAATGGCCATGTCACATGGACCCCTAAGGCTCAGAGAAGGTTGGGAGAGGGGACCCACTGGAACAGCTGTTGGGAGACAGATGGTAGCCTCCCGTCAAGGCCATCCAGGGTGTTCTTTAACGTTGGGTTGTTTTACCTCTGAGCGGCACTTTTTTGCACACCATGGGCTAAATGGCCAGGTCACATGGACCCCGAAGGCTCAGAGAAGATTGGGGGAGGGGACCCACTGGAACAGCTGTTGGGAGACAGATGGTAGCCTCCCGTCAAGGCCATCCAGCCTGTTCTTTAACGTGCACAAGGTATGGCTCTCCCGCACACGGGGCCACGGCTTAACGTCCCATCCGACGGACGGCGGGCTTTCCAAGCCCATCGGTGTCCCCTACTGACCGTGGGCAGGGCGGAGAGTTTGGCGGAGATAAATCTCAACGCTGACCCATCTCAACGCTGACCCAGCTCAAAGTCTAACCTTCCTCATCTCATCGCTCTCTTCCGATCGGTCAACGATCAATCTTACTGACGTCATACATAACACGTCACTATATACATTGTGGTGGATTAATTAAGGATTAAAAAATAAAAATAAATACCCACCTCAAGCAGCTGCTTGCCACAGAGATCTGACAGGAGCCTGTCAGTTCATACGCCATAGTAGGTCTGTGAGGATGAGGGGACATCAGCAGTAAGACAACACAAACATGCATATGGTAAGAGTTTGCCTTACCCAGGGCTCGAACCCAGGTGCCTTTCGTCAGTAGTCAAACGCACTAGCCACTCGCCATGGGATGGCTAACTAAGGATTACAACTGACGAAACAGAGAAGGGTTTGAAAATTCTGTATTGAAAACACCCTCGACCTGAGAACTGCAAATAAAAGCCTGGCACGCTACCAACAGAGCCAACCCCTGCCATTTGTTTGTGAGTGTCAAAAGTCAAATTCTTATCAGATTATAATATGGTAAAAATTTGACGGTACACTTTCTAAAGTGTTACATCAAATTCTTACCGTATTACAGTGTCCCGCCAAATTCTTACCCGATTACAAAGTTTTCCGCCTTAACTGAAACAGAATCATAGAAACAATGGCTCTTCTAAGAAAACTGTTTCCTAAAAGGAAAAATTCACACTTAGGGAACATTATGTAGCCTCTATAATGCCCTATCTTGTTTTTGCGGGAACTAAAAGGGTTGGGTTGTTGTTTTACCTCTGAGTGGCACTTTTTTGCACACAATGGGCTAAATGGCCAGGTCACATGGACCCCGAAGACTCAGAGAAGGTTTGGGAAGGGGACCCACTGGAACAGCTGTTGGGAGAGAGATGGTAGCCTCCCGGGCAAGGCCATCCAGCGTGTTCTTTAACGTGCACAGGGTATGGCTCTCCCGCACACGGGGCCACGGCTTAACGTCCCATCCGACGGACGGCGGGCTTTCCAAGCCCATCGGTGTCCCCTACTGACCGTGGGCAGGGCGGAGAGTTTTGCGGAGATAAATCTCAACGCTGACCCAGCTGGGACTCGAACCTGGGAACTACACATTACGAGCCTGGCGCGCTACCGACTGAGCCACCCCCGCCCCGGAACTAAAAGGAAATTTTACAAAAGAAAACCTGAGATTAAAAGGAAAACAGACACAGAAGTGAAGGATTACTCAAGAAACCTTTCATTATGGAAAATATGTTCCCATGTCATCAGTACCTCAGGAAAAAACATCATTAGAAAAAGACAAATTTTTCATTCTCTTTTTCCAATGACTAAGCAACGAGCTAATGAATTTATTTTGTCATCTGTCTGTCCATTCATCAGTAGACATTAAACACTTTTATTTTTAGAAATATATTAAGCATTCTTTTTGAATTGTTTTACCTTTGAGCAGCACTTTTTGGCACACAAAATGGGCTAAATGGTCAAGTCACAAGGACCCCAAGAAGGTCGAGGGAGGGAGACCCACCAGAGAGCTGTTAGGAAACAGATGCAAGTCTACCGTCAAGGCCATCCAGCATGTTCTTTAACGTGCACAGGGATGACTCTCACACACATGGAGACATGGCTTTACATCCCATCCGACGAACAGCAGGGGGCGGGGGTGGGTCAGTCGGTAGCGTGCCAGGCTCGTAATCTGTAGTTCCCAGGTTCGAGTCCCAGCTGGGTCAGCATTTAGATTTATCTCCGCAAAATTCCCCGCCCTGCCCACGGTCAGTAAGGGACACCGATGGGCTTGGAAAGGCCGCCGTCCATCGGATGGGACGTTAAGCCGTGGCCCCGTGTGCGGGAGAGAGATACCCTGTGCACGTTAAAGAACACGCTGGATGGCTTTGACGGGGGGCTACCATCTGTCTCCCAACAGCTGTTCCAGTGGGTCCCCTCCCCCAACCTTCTCTGAGCCTTCAGGGTCCTTGTGACCTGGCCATTTAGCCCATTGTGTGCAAAAAAAGTACCGCTCAGAGGTAAAATAACCCAACTTGGTTCATCCCTATTTAGTAAATATGACGGTCACGAATTAATACTTTCTAATGATGGTCTGCAAATTGTAGCTAGGCATACACTGGAAGGAGATCTGTGAATCAATCCCCTGTGATAATGCACAGAACTGGCCAGGGCCGTTCAGTTTCAAAAGAGATATTCTCTGTTGAAAGGGAATGGAAGGGGAGGGCTATCAGTTCGGTCTACTGATCTGGTCATCTGTGGCCATTTTTTTCTTTTTCTGCCCTGCTCAGAAGTGGTCAACTTCAGGGTCCTGGTGCTGACCCACTAGACCACTAGTGGGTCAGTGGTATACCCACTAGACTGGTTTACGGCTTTGATTCTTGATGATTCTGTCATGGTTAGGTGGACTGAGCATTTCAGTGATGTTCTGAACAATGTGGTTAATTCTATTCCAATTGTTTGTAATGATGTTAGATGCATTACTTGCTTTAACATTGGCCCTATAACACAGTCTATTATTTTAGCCGTTTCTAAACTTAAACTAGTGAATCCCCAGGGGTAAATGAAATTACTAAGGAAATGCTTCTGAATCCACATTGCTCAACACGCAATTGCCTGTCAACCAGCTGGGAATGTTTCCGTTACCACTGTATGACTGAAATTTGAATATCTTTTATGATAAAGGCATGGCCCCTAAGGATTTTACCAGAGCTATTGTTATCCCTATTTTCAAAAACGGTGATCGCAGTTCTTGTGATAACTATAGGGGTATCAGCCTACTCACTGTTCCAGGGAAAGTTCTTTGCATTATTGTGCTCAATAGAATTAAGAATCTGGTTGACCGGCAATTGCGTGATGAGCAATGTGAATTCAGAAGTGGTAGGGGATGTGCAAATCAAATATTTTCACTTGGGCAGATTCTTGAGAAATGTTTAGTTTCAGAAACCTTTGGTTGCTAACTTTGTTGATTTCAAAAAGGCTTTCGACTCTGCTGATCGTCATAATTTGTGGTTGATTGTGAAATCATATGGTATACCAGACAAGTTAGTTAACATAATGAAAGCTCTCTATAATAACACTGAGTCATGTGTGAGAGTTGGTAAGGCTTGTAGCAATTGGTTTAGCATTACTTCTGGTATTCGACAAGGGTGCATTTTGTCTCCTTTCCTCTTTAGCTTGGTTATTGATTATGTCATGCGAAATTCACTTCAAGGGAAAGATTTTAGCCTTAAATGGACTGGAGATACGAAAATTTCTGATTTAGATTATGCTGATGATTTAGCCCTTTTGGCAAATGATGTTGATGAGATGAACTCTTTCATTCGAGCTGTTGATGAGACTGGTAGTAGAGTAGGTTTGGCTATAAAGAGAGAGAAAACTAAAGTGATGAAAATTGATCAGGCATGCTGTGATTAAGTTAATCTGAATGGTTGCAGTCTTGAGCAGGTGTCACAGTTTTATTACCTTGGGAGCTACGTAACAGATACTGGTGATGTGCGGCATGAGATTAACAGACGAATAGGTATTGCTGCCGGGACTTTTAAGAATCTATGGAGATTGTGGAGAAATGGGCGTATACACATAAAGACTAAAATTAGACTGTATAATAGTTTGGTTCTTTCTAGGGTTAGTTATGGTAGTGAAACTTGGACGTTGTGTAAACAAGATAACAGGAAACTAGATGCTTATGCAGTATTTTGGACATTAGATGGTTCAGCTTTGTAACTAATGATGAGGTTAGGCAAAAGAGTTGGCAACCTCTTTAAGCAGCATATTGTGCAGAGAGACTCCATTGGCTTGGCCACGTTGCCCATATGGATAATTATAGATTGGCGAACAGGGTTATGAACAGTGTGCCTAAAGGCCTCAATTAAAAGAAAAGGGATGTGATGGGTAGACAATGTCAAACAGGACCTTGCTGAAATTGGCATACAGTTGCCAAATGCAGCAGCTGTAGCTCAGGACATATCTGGAGAACAAACTTACACAGTCTGGTAGGCCTCTATAGCTCATGGTACATGAAGCATGCATTGCTCCATAAGGATTTTGTATGTAGTATGATAGAAATAAAAGTAATGGAAAATTTGAAAACTTTGATTAATATTTTATTGGTACTTATTCAAGCCAAAAACGCTTTATCATTTATCTTTTAAAACATAAAAAGTTGCATTTTCCCACCCTAAGCCGTCCCGTGGCCAAGTGGTTAGCGCGCTTGGCTACTGATCTACGGGACCTGGGTTCAAGCCCCGGGTAAGGCATGGATGTTCGTGTTGTTTTCTGCTGAGGTCCTGCCACCCTCTCAGATCTTCTACTGTGGCATATAAACTGACAGGCTCCTGTCAGACCTCTGTGGCAAGCAGCTGCTTGAGGGGGTATTTATTTATTAGCTGTCCCGTGGCCGAGTGGTTAGCGCGCTTGGCTACTGATCTACGGGACCTGGGTTCGAGCCCCGGGTAAGGCATGGATGTTCGTGTTGTTTTCTGCTGAGGTCCTGCCATCCTCTCAGATCCTGCCATCCTCTCAGATCTTCTACTGTGGCATATAAACTGACAGGCTCCTGTCAGACCTCTGTAGCAAGCAACTGCTTGAGGGGGTATTTATTTTTTTATTTTATTAATGAGGATTAAGGAAACAATCACAAATATCAATGTAATTCCCTTAACCACCAAAATTTCAAATTTGTAGCATTTTTAGCATAGTTCCATACTAAATTTACAATATTTGTTTATAGCAGTGGTTTCCAGCAGGGTGTTATCACCCCTTATGGCAGAGGTTCTGAAACTTTTTAACCCCCCCCCCCCCTAGAATTGTAATAAATTTATGCAACCCCTTAATTTTATCTATGATTCTATGTGGCTCCTTCTCTCCAATGTAGGACCTACATATTTGCACCAAAAGTACTAGCAAATATAAAACTATCATAGTTTTGTGACCCACATTCCAAGCTACACCTGACCCAGTCTGAGAGCCACTGCCTTAGGGGGCATTTTAGAAATTTGTGAGGGTGTTTTATTCAGTTTTCCTCGGGAAATAGATTAAATAAAATATCAAATAGATTCACATTAATGTTTTTTAATTAAATACCCCCTCAAGCAGCTGCTTGCCACAGAGGTCTGACAGGAGCCTGTCAGTTTATATGCCAAAGTAGAAGGTCTGAGAGGATGGCAGGACCTCAGCAGAAAAACGACACATACATCCATGCCTTACCTGGGGCTCGAACCCAGGTCCCTTAGGTCATTAGCCAAGCGTGCTAACCACTCCACCACGGGACGGCTAGATTCACACAGTATGCATAATTTATTTCAACAGAAAAAAATGTTTGAAAATCATGGGTCAAAATGATTGTAAACTGTATATAGGGTAAATATATAGGTAAATATATAGGGTAAATACTTTTTAAAGCAGTTTTTATGCAGAAAAAATTATTTGATTTTCATGAACTGAATGAAGCTATTTGATTCATCACTATTTAGTAAATATAATGAGATAGAGTTTTGACACTTTTGAAGAATTAATACTTTCTAATGATGGAAATTAAAACCAATAGAGCAAAAAAAAAGATACTTGATAAAAGGGAGCATTCAGGCCAAAAAAGTTAAAACTATGGGTTTAAAGTTTAGCCATGTTCCAACTTTAGGACCCTCAAATTGTGAAAATTCAAAAAAAAAAAAACACACTAGTGAAAGTAACATTGTGCTATGATGTACACTAAAGAGCCAAAACATTATGACCACCAGCATAATATGATGTTGGTCCTCCACATGCCGCCAAAACAGCTCTTAACCTGGCGAGTCATGGATGCTACAAGATTTCTAAAGGTGTCTTGCAGTATCTGGTATCAACTATTTGTAAATTTAGAAAATATGAATCTTAACATTTTTATTACTATCTATCCAACCAAAAATGATTTTTTTTTAATAAAATGGTATATAACGTAGCACTCTTTTAAAACAAGCCAAACAGGTACTTGGGTACATTTTTGGAACTTGGAAACAATTTTTCTCCATAAGCTTAATTATTCACCCAATGAAATTTACCAGAAACATAACCAGAATATTGGATGAAACTTTACTACATATTGGTATAAATTATTTAAGTATTACTTGAACATTTTATTTAAATTTGGACATTAAAAGTCAGGCTGTTCAAGTTTTCAACTTTTAGTACCTTTTAACGAACTTTTGGACTTTTAACCTGTTTATATCATCTATCTTATTTACAAAATAGAGTTGCCATGTGTGTTCCTGTTATGGCAATAGTCAAAACATCCAAAAGGACTTACCCTGAAAACACTCAGATGTGCAGTGGCTGACCAGGAACAAGCACAGATTGTTGACCTTCTGCTGATTAAAGTAAGTTCATTCCATTGACTTTGAATGCTACCACTCTATTCCATTAGGGCACATTAATTTGTAATGTTACAAGATTCAATATAAGATGGATAAAAAAAAAGATAAAAGTTATTATTTTTATGCTTCTGCCATCCTGGTGGCCGAGTGGTTAGCGTGCTTGGCTACTGATCAAAAGGACCTAGGTTTGAGCCCCTGTAAGGCATGATATTTGTGTTGTCTTTCTGTTGAGGTCATGCTTTCCTCACAAACTTGCAACTATGGTGTGGGTCCTGTCAGACCTCTGTGGCAAGCAGCTGCTTGAGGGGGTATTTTTTATGCCTTAACAGCCATATATATAGTGCCTATAATACCAATACTGGAGTTTTCTATTTCACAAAATAATCTGTATATTTATTTTTTTTTAAATACACAGTTAAATATAATTAAAAACTTAAAGTATTTTAATTAAAAAACCAATAACACAATATATAAAAAATATTTTATACCAGTTAAAATATACATTTTATATATAAAATTACATTACTAAAATCATTTATGATACAAAGTGCACATTTATTACTTTGATTCTGGATCTACACAACTACTGCAGATATCACTAAACATGCATTTTTGTACCTTTGAGTATATACATATATATAATGCATTACAAACAGAACTAATATTCATTTCAAAGGTCCATTAATTACATTCCTGAAAAGAAATGTGATATCTTTTTTTCCTGCTCTCAAGCAAAAATCCTGTAAAACAATTAATCCTTATCATTTAATAGCTGGCTAAAAATAATTCAAACAATTATAAAATAATATAAGAAAATTTTGTATTTATTTTCACATATTCATAATCAAAAATTTAAAATTTGTTGAATGTATGTGGATTATTAAGATTTACTTAATGTCATTGGAAAAATATGCAAAATACTGGAAGTGATAATATAAAGTAACCACAGTTTTTTGACACCTTTCATTACTATTTCCTTTAAAAGCAGAAACACTTCACTGATGTGTGTGTATTCAGCTATGTTACTCGTGTAACAAAATAAAAAAATGTTTCTACGAAATATATTTTATATTATCACCTGACTGAATTCTTGTAATAATATTGATTATTAACCCTTTCAGTTCCCATGTGCCCATATAAGAACACTAACTGTAAAATAATATTTCAGTAATAAATATTGCTAAATAATATAAAATAAAAAATAATAATAAATCCCCCCTCAAGCAGCTGCTTGCCACAGAGGTCTGACAGGAGCCTGCCAGTTTATATGCCATAGTAGAAGGTCTGAGAGGATGGCAGGACCTCAACAGAAAAACGACACATCCATCCATCCATGCCTTAATCCGGGGCTCGAACCCAGGTCCCGTAGATCAGTAGCCAAGCGTGCTAACCACTCGGCCACGGGACGGCTCTAAATAATATACCTTTTGAAAACTGTTTCCCATAGGAAAATATGTAGTAAATTCCTTCAATATATATTTAATTATTATTTTTGTGAAAGATATTTTGGTCCAATAACAATAATATCATGCTACAAACATTATTAAATAAACCATATTAATTCAGGACTGAAACAATTAATCAAAATCTGGCACCAAATACAGTACTAATAAAGGAAAACAATAAAATTCAACATAATATTGCAGTTCATTCTATATGAAAACATCAAAATGAATAAAGTAACAAAAAACCTTATCTGGGTTGTTTTACCTCTGAGCGGCACTTTTTTGCACACCATGGGCTAAATGGCCAGGTCACACGGACCCCGAAGGCTCAGGGAAGGTTGGGGGAGGGGACCCACTGGAACAGCTGTTGGGAGACAGATGGTAGTCTCCCGTCAAGGCCATCCAGCGTGTTCTTTAACGTGCACAGGGTATGGCTCTCCCGCACACGGGACCATGGCTTAACGTCCCATCCAATGGACAGCGGCCTTTCCAAGCCCATCGATGTCCCCTACTGACCGTGGGCAGGGCGGGGAATTTTGCGGAGATAAATCTCAACGCTGACCTAGCTGGGACTCGAACCTGGGAACTACAGATTACAAGCCTGGCGCGCTACCGACTGAGCCACCCCCGCCCCAACCTTATCTGTAAATTATTAATTAATAATAACTGAAAAATTTATGTTTTCTTTGCAATTAACACAGAATAGCTCAAAATTAGCTTAGAAGTTTCATGTACTATAAATTCTGAATGGTGATATGTACAATTCTGAAATAAAGAACAAGTGCATTAAAAATTAAAAATTTTTGATCACTGATATAGGGGAAACCAAATCAATTACATCTTATTGGTACTAGGGAGCCATAGTGTGTTTTCCTCTCCCTTTAAGAATGTTAATAACCAAAATGGAGAACTCATATGTTATATATATTTTGCAAAAAAGTTTTCCAAGACCAATAAAATAAAATAAAAAAACATATACCAAAATGGCATTCTAGTTCAGCTAGATCCTGCCACTTGATTCCCATCCATTAAATGATTTTTAGATCTAAGTTTGCCTGTTAGGCAAGTGTCAGTGTGAATGTGACAGTTCCAAAATTAATGAGTTCTCTGTAAATAGTAATAGGAAAGCAATGGACTCATTTCTTCTTGTAGTAAACAGTAATGGATGCTATCCATCTCAACATAGTATAAATCAGGAGTAACCAATATTTTTCTGCAATATTGCCACATATTATGATGGAAATGCATTGTGTGCCACCTAGGGTAAATCGAATTAGGATGCACAAAAGGAAATGAGTTATGCCACTAAAAAGAGCAGCAAGTGCAATGTGATGCTATAGTTGCAAGAAAATGTGCAAACTATGCACATGAGAATTTCTGATAGAATGAGGCATCTCATCATTTTCTCAGAGATGTGCAAGCATATGTGGACATGCTCTCAATTTCCCAACAGACCTGAATATGATTCTTTGTGGTGATCACATATATAGATAAGTTAAATTCACTGTGGAGTAGAGTGGCCAACTTCACCACAGGAAGACACAGAATAATCATCATTTATACAGAGGACACAGAACAACACATCATCTAATAGAATGTTAACAAATTATGCTTTTCTATAGTCAATCCCAATAAATTGATTCACTTAGGGTTGCCACCTATGTTTTAAACACAGAAGTGCCATTGAATTAGGGATAGGAGACATTATCCAAATTCAGTATCGCAAGTCCCGCATTTGACTGCATGAGTGGCTGAAACTCTGGTCATATATAGCTATAAGCTTTGGCTTCCCCAAGCATTCATTGTGAGAAGCATAACGGGAAAGGGGCAGGATTTAGATGCATTTGACAGAGGCAGATCATAGGTGCCCAATGGATGGGACATTCGATCTCCGAAATTGTCAACGAACTTGAATTTTCTTATATGACAGTTTCAAGAGTGTTCCAGGAATATGAAAATTCCGGCAAAAAAACAAGCACCTGGACAAACTGTAAAGGACAACCAGCCTTGAATGGTCATGGGCTTTGCCATCTGACCTGCATCGTATGGACCAATAGGGGCCAGACATTATCTGAAATCACCCCCATCTGAACACAGGTTCCACCCAGGAAGTCAGTGCACAGACCGTGCAACACTCACTTCATCATCTCGGCTTCGAGGGTTCCACTTCTAACAGCACGGCACCAGGGCTCAATGCCTTGCCTGGGCTAAAGAACATCGAAACTGGACCATCGAAAATTGGCAAAGGATAGCCTGGAGTGATGAATCCCGATTTAAACTTCATCACACCGAAGACTGAGGGTATGGTACCAACCCCATGAAGCCATGGATCCTGCATGTCAGGTCGGAACAGTACAAGCTGGTGGTGGCTCAGTGATAGTCTTGGGTGTCTTCAGTTGCACGTCTGTGGGACCTTTGGTACGTGTACCAATGATTCTCAATGCATCCTGGTACATGGAATTCACGGCTGATCATTTACACCTATTTATGGCCAACATGCATCCCAATGGAGATGATGTCTACCAGCAAGACAACTGTTCATCTCACAGGTCCAGGTTGGCTACTGCATGGTTGCAGAAGCATTTTGCTGATTTTGAAATAATGAATTGAACACCTAGAAGCTCAGTTTAAAATCCCATCAAAAATCTTTGGGATACCATTGAGCAGTGTGTTTGGGCCCATGTCTCATCAGCGACAACCTTGAGAGAATTGTGGACAGCTCTAGAGTATGTATGGGTTGCCATACCTGTGGAACATTTACACAAGCTTGCGGAGTCCTTGCCTCATCATGTGGCAACCATTATCAGGGCAAGAGGGGGTCCAACACATTACTAGGTTGCTATCCCTAATTCAATGGCACTTCAGTGTAAATAAGGTCACTGGGAATCCTAAACAAAATCATAAAAATCCATATAAGCATTAAATACTACTTTAATTAAGCAACAAAAGAAAAATATCAACTAGGCATTTTTATATTTTTTGGGAGTTTGGCCATTTTTATAGATTCTGAAAGTTCAAATCCTGCATATTCACCCAATCTTGCAGCATGTGATTTTCCAAAAGGTAAAAAGGAACTTGCTGGGAGACCCCAGCAAGTTCCTTTTTACATCTCTTTCAAGGGTGCAAAACCCTACAAAATGCATTCATTCAGAGCTGTAGAGTATTCCTCAACAGGAGTACAATCAAGAATTCCAAAATTGGCCTATACATCTGCAACTTTGTATACAGGGTGATTCAAAACTTATCGTTCAAATTTCGAAGGGATTTTTAGGGAATACGTCAGGAAACCGATTTCACATAGGAAAGTATGTCCGCAAACGTCATCTACATGAACAAAATGGACAAGTAAAGTGAACACAAGGAAACAGTACAGTTAAGTGGTAACGAATGTGACTTTTATTCCAACAAGGTAAAGTACAGGTTCACAGTAGGTTGCGATGATGATTCACGCAGATTGCGATGCACACATGCAAACATTTGATGCTGCGGTATTCTTCTGTTGGGGTATCGGTCTTCGTAAACTTGCCTAGCTCGGCAGCCGCTTTCGCCAACTGCCCCATATGCGAGATGCATATCCGCTAGCTCTTGATGCATAAAACGATTCATCTTATCACTAGTAAGTCAGCTCGTACACTTATAACAGCGGGAGTGGTCGGGCGAGCTGTACACTGGTTGGGTACACACAGCGCCCTCTACATACGCATGCGTACATTTGTGGACATACTTTCCTATGTGAAATCGGTTTCCTGACGTATTTCCTACCTCCCCATGAAATTTGAACGATAAGTTTTGAATCACCCTGTAGATGCTGGAGGGAAGTACTTTGAAGGACAGTAAAAGTTTTGTTGAAGTAAGTGCAATGGTTTTTGTCCTGCAGATGCATGTCACAAACTTTTCGAATGCCCTCATAAGATGTGATCAAACAGTAAGAACTAGAAAAATTTATTTTTTATTTTTATCTTTAAAATCACTTATTATTAGAAAAATAAGTTAAAAGCCATGTAAAATGAACTAGCACTCTGCTGCCTTGCATTACCTATCGTTTCCTCTTCACACTCGCCACATACAGGCACTGGACAGAAAAATGGAACCACTTATCTCAACAGAAAATCTCATTCAGACCTGAATAACTTCTTCAATGTGATTTTAGTGGAAAATATGTCTAATGATGAAGATCTCAATCAAATCTACCTAAATCTCGATTTTAAACAATATTTGTTCAGTATTCAAAGCTGTTCTGTGGTCAAGTGGTTAGCGCATTTGGCTACTGATCTACGGGACCTGGGTTCGAGCCCCGGGTAAGGCTGGATATTCGTGTTGTTTTTTGCTGAGGTCCTGCCATCCTCTCAGATCTCCTACTATGGCATATAAACTGACAGGCTCCTGTCAGACCTCTGTGGCAAGCAGCTGCTTGAGGGTATTTATTTTATTTTATTTTTATTCAAAGAGTTATGAACACCGGAATATTTAACAGGCTACAAAAAAGAGCCCAAAATTTAATTAAAACATTCAAACAGGTTAAGAGATCAGAAATCATAGCTGACTCTAGTAGTGTTTGTTTTAATGTTTTGATTAAATTTGAGTCAATTTTTTGTAAAATATTCTTATGTTCATAATTCTTTGAATACTGAATAAATATTGTTTAAAATTAATATTTAGATAGATTTGACTGAGAACTTTATCTTTAGACATATTTTTCAATAAAAATTATATTAAAGAAGTTATTGAGCTCTGAATGTGATTTTCTATTGAAATAACATGGAACTGTTTCCATTTTTCTGTCCAGTATTTGTCTATGGTAATGACTAATTTCTTTTTCAGTTTGTTTCCTTTCTCAGATTTAACGAAATAACATACACAGATTTAAAAAAATGTCCTAGCACAATGAATTAAAAAAAATGCTGTAATCACATAGTAATGGGAATTAAAGTTTTGTTGATTTAAGGGACTTGGAACTTAACCCCCACTTATTTCATTATTTCTATTGGAACTGTAAAACTATTATGACTGCACAATACGATTTCAGCTTGTGAAATCTTTTCCAGAATTACAATTACTGCTTTATTCCTGTATAATTAACTACTTATGCTTTATACTTAGTCTCATATTTTTTGTTGCTTGACACATAATCCTTAAAACTAAATTAGGTACCACTTTATATATCTAAATAAAATTAACTTTCAAACCAGTTAAACTTACTGAATAATCATCATCAATAAGATGACCTGGTATATGGTCCCACTGAAATAGCTCTGCCATACCTATGTTCTAAAAAGAAAAAAAAAAATCCTTAATTGTTAAATTGTTGAAATATTGAAAACAATGACATGCTTATCGTAGTTTAAAAGAAAAATTATTAATTATATATTTCATATTTTCACATTTTGAGCAACACTTTTTTGCAGCACTACAGACTAAGGAGCAAGATGATGTAGACCCACTAGACAGATGTTGGGAGACTGTGGCAACCTCTCACATAGGCCATTCAATGTGCATAATTTACTTTTAGCAACACACTTAACCTTTAGAGTGCTAAAATTTTTGAAATTGAGCTCTCTAGTGGCTGAGTTAATTTTGAAGTGTTTTCAGCAAATAAACAACATTACAGCTTTATCCTGAAGTAAGTAATAAACAGAAATATGACAAGTTGTATACAAAAAGAGCATTATAATGTCACTAATAAAATAGCAAAAATTCGGGGAAAAAATAAAGGTAATGAAATTGTTTTTCCATGTTAAAAAAACTTTTATTATTCTTTAAATCTTTAATTTATTTAATTTTTCCTCAATTTCTTCATAATTATAAGTGAAAAAACTACACACTTATGATATGGCTAAACATCACACTTTTATGTACATTTTCTGTTGAAGTTAGCCTAACAACTTGGAGATACAGAAAACTTATTTTGCTTTCAAAACAAGATATTTAATAAATAAAAAGTAAATAAAAAGATGGTTATTTTTCAAAAAAAAGAATAAAAAAGCTAAAGATTTGAAAAAAATTAAATATAAATTAAATATCTTGCATCATATAATGTTTAGCTGAAACATTAAAGTTACATCCTTGTGTAAGTGTTTATGTGTTGTTTGAGAAACCAGGACAAGATAGATAAAGCTTCTACATTATTTCTGTATATTTAAAATAATTAAAAATTAAAATTTATTTGAAATCCCTTCTTGCCAAGTTTTGCATTATTGTTATGAAAAACATTTTACAAATTTCAAGTAAATTTTCATAGTAAATTTTCATTTGAAAATTAAAAACTTATAATATGCAAATCGTTTGAAGGATAAACTTCAAAACTTTATTGCTCAATGACAGGGAATTTTTAAATTATTTAAATTAAAATATACACTGAAGAGCCAAAACATTATGACCAGCACGTCTGTATGCAAATCGAAGCAACTGCAGGTAAATGATGGCACGTACGAAGGTCATGAAACGGTATAAATAACACCTGATACTGAGCTCTATTAATCAGTGCTATTCTTGTTCTCCAGATGGGAAAGACAGCAAACTTAATTAAGTTTGATAAAGGCTAAATTGTAATGGGCAGACGACTAGGTCAGAGCATTACCGAGACAGCAAGGCTTCTGGGGTTTTTAAAGGTACTAACCATGAGCACCTTTAAAAAGTGGCCCAATGAGGGATAAACCACAAACTGCCGGCAAGGTGTGGGCCAACCACGTCTCATTGATGCTAAAGATGAGTGAAGGCTATCCCGTATGGTATGAGCCAATAGAAGGGATATGTGGTGCAACTCGCCCGTAATTTGAATGCTGGTGACAGGAGTAATGTGTCACAACACACAGTACATCAAACCTGTTGAAAATGGGGATGCATAGCTGCAGGTCACTCCAAGTGCCCATGCTAACTTCGGTTCACTGTCAAAAGCACCTACAATGGGTACGTGAGCATCAAAACTGGACCTTGAATGATTGCAAGAAGGTTGTCGGGTCCGACGAATCCTATTTCCTGTTGCACCATGTGGACGGCCAGGTATGTATGCGTCATTTACCTGGGGAAGTATTGGCACCAGGATGCAGTGTGGGAAGAAAACAAGCAGGTGGAGGAAGTGTAATGCCTTGGGCAATGTTCTGTTGAGAAACCCTGGGTCCAGTCATTCATATTCAGGAAACTATGACGTCTACCACCTACCTAAATATCATTACAGACCAGGTACATCCTTTCATGGCAATGGTATAGTAGTGCCTTTTTTCAGCAGGATAATGTACCATACTGCCCAGATTGTTTGAGAATGGTTCGCAGAACATGAGGAAGACTTCCAGGTATTGCCCTGGCCTCCAAATTCCCCAGGCATCAATCCAATCGAACATCTGGTTTGTGTTGGAACAGCATATCTGATCTGAGGCAGCTCAACCACATAACTTACAAGAATTAAAGGATCTGCTGGTAACATGTTGGTACCAGATACCACAAGACACCTTTAGAAATCTTGTAGCATTCATGCCTTGCCAGGTAAGAGCTGGCAAGGCATGGATGCTACAAGATTTCTAAAGGCATAAATAATAAAGCATAAATGATTATTGTGATGGAAATTTTTGGCAGCACGGGGGAGGACCAACTTCATATTAGGTAGATGATCATAATGTTTTGGCTCTTCAGTATATATTTATAACATAAATAATAAATGAAAATTACTTATATTAAAAAAATTACCAAAATCATAACTTTTTTACACATTCAAATGCTCTTTTCCACAGAAAAATGGCATGTTTTAAACTTTCCATCACAATAATCATTTATGCTTTATCATCCTACTCAATTATAATACAAATATATATATATAAGAACTGTATAGTAATTAGTTTCTTATATTATCAATAATTTTCAATTAACAATTGCATCCCAGTTTTGGTAAGCTAAAACTGGACACTAAATGGGCATTTCAAATTCTGAAAAAATTAGAACCCTACATTGTGAGATCCATTTTGTGCACATTAATAATCAAATATATATTAATTATTATATTTCATCTTAAAATTTTCAGGATTAATTTTAAAAAAGTTTTAAAACTGGTTTTTTTAGCACTACATTTGGCTTTGGGAACTAGAGCATCTTCCAGCATAACATGTTCAAGATTAAAAGATCTTGTGAGAGTTTTATCTCAGTTTTGGCACTATTTTTGTTTTTTCATTCTTTAATAGCAATTAGATGTTTTAACAATATTGAATCAAACTGGTTTCATGTAAAAAAATAAAATGCTTTAACAATTGCAATTAAGTTTCGAAAATCTACTTAAAAACTTTTTATTGCATTTTTATTTAATTAGCTGAAACATTTTCTTGACTTTAGTAACATATGAATCTACAACCCATGAGCACAGTAGTTTGGTTGCTCTGGCCAGATTGTTGCTGAACCAGGTCCAACTGTACCAGCATTGAGTTATCTCCACTATCCCTCACCCTTCCCTTGGTAAGAAAGGGGATATCAATAAGCTTGGCAACACTGCTGCTGAATGAGACATTAAGCTATGAAAAGCTATGCCCTGTGTGCAGGAGAGCCACATTCTGTGCTTATTAAAGAATGCAATGGATGGCCTTGATGGGAGACTTCCATCTGTCTCCTAACAGCTGTCCAGTGGATACCCTTCCACAGCTTTTTCTGTGCCCTTGCCAGTTAGTTTATTATATGCACTACAGTGCCACTCATAGGTGAAACAGCCCATCCTTCCTTTGTATGAAAATAATAATTTGTCAATTATGTCTGTTATGCAGTATAAACAAGGCTGATGGTCAAAGTAGTGTTGATTTTGTTTTTATTAACACCATAATTAGTTTGTTAACATAAAAAAAATTACTTATTTACTTTTATCAGAGATCCATATTTTGATAATCCAAGCTGACATGGTCTTTCCTTTATCATGGTTGCTTTTGGGTCATTTTCATCCTTGTTGTGGCAGCCACCATCCATACAATGACACTGCAGCATATTGTGTGTCTGACATTCTACATTTTCATGAAGAGTGAAAAGGTCCTGTAAAACAATGTATTTATGAACTGATTGCCTCTGTAATCATTTACTATTAATGTCACTATTAATCATTTACAGTAGAATTTATCCAATGTGGCATGCATGGGTTGGGTTGTTTTACCTCTGAGTGGCACTTTTTTGCACACCATGGGCTAAATGGCCAGGTCACATGGACCCCGAAGGCTCAGAGAAGGTTGGGGGAGGGGGACCCACTGGAACAGCTGTTGGGAGACAGATGGTAGCCTCCTGTCAAGGCCATCCAGCGTGTTCTTTAACGTGCACAGGGTATGGCTCTCCCGCACACGGGGCCACGGCTTAATGTCCCATCCGACGGACGGTGGCCTTTCCAAGCCCATCGGTGTCCCCTACTGACCGTGGACAGGGTGGGGAATTTTGCGGAGATAAATCTCAACGCTGACCCAGCTGGGACTTGAACCTGGGAACTGCAGATTACGAGCCTGGCGCGCTACCGACTGAGCCACCCCCACCCCGGCATGCATGGGACCTGATAAAGAGAATACAGTAATTTATCACTAATGAATATATTTTATACACTATGAAGTTCATGTATATAGTGTTTTGTTTTTCTAATCCTTTCAAAAATCTTTTTGTGCCTGACAAACATATTCATCAAGGAAAACAGCCAAAGTAAATATATCCTCATTGAATATATTGAGACAGGAAGAAAACATCTGGAATTAAAACCCCAGCAATTAACCAGTTAATACTTATTTAAAATGTATTAATTTAGTCTTTTAAGAGTAGAAAATGTAAAAGATTGCTTTAAACACAAATACTAAATGCACATATGTGTTTTTAATGTGTATTAAGAACACACTACTAAATTTAATTGCTGCTGTGTAGCATTTCAGATAAAAATGGCAGGAAAATGATGGAGTTGGCACTGAATCATCAATATCATTGCTTTCCAAATAAGTATAAAAATTTTGCAACTTCAATAGATAACAGTTCACTGAAAGTACCAATTCACAGAATGATAGAAAAGAAAAAGTCTACTATATTAAGAATTACATTACTGAAAGATATAGCTTATAAAAGCATAATAATAAAATTTAATAATGAAAAGGAACAAGGTATTTAGCCACTATTACTCTATTGAAGTATGATGATGCCAATTGGGTACAGAGGAAAAATTATCTTGAGCTGGATGGGATCTGAACCCATGACCTCCTGTTAACACATCATATGCTCTGTCCACTGAGCTACTAGTCACTGATCAATCTCTCCTCTGTTGTAGATGTTAAGCCTATGCCATAAGTCAGTTGCATATAACTGCAGAGACTGCTATCTGCGACTGCTATCTGCGACTAATCATACTATGGCATGGCCTTAACATCTGCAATAGAGGAGAGATTGTTGATCAGTAATCAGTAGCTTAGCAGACAGAGCACCTGCAACGTCATCAGGAGGTTGTGGTTCAGATCTCAAACAACTCAAGACAATTTTTCCTCTGTACCAAACTAATGTAATCATACTTCAACAGAGTAATAGTGGTAATAGTGGCTAAATATCTTGTAATTAAACAGTGCTGTGGATTAAAAATGTAACTGAAAAGTGAAACAATGAGAATCCTAATCTTAGTCTAGATCACTGTTTTTAAATTGTGATGATATAAAAATAAGGAAAAATGCAAATGCTTTTTTTTAATCATATCAGAATTCATTAGCTATGTTTTAACTTTTTGTTTGCCTTTAAATATGTTTTGAGTTTTGCTCTCATAAGATTTTTCAACATTTGTGAATAACTTTCTGCAGTTACAAAACTGAGTTTGTTTTTAATAGTGACATGAATATAATGAAGCAAAGCTGGTTTAGTTATACTGTGAAAGCTAAAGACTGATTAGGGTGCTACAGAAGTCAAAGTCAATGGTTAGAGGTTGAGTTATTTTACCTCTGAGCAGCACTTTTTTTGAGACACAATGGCTAAATGGCAAGGCCCCCAAAGATTCAGAGAAGGTTAAAGGAAGGATACCCACTGAACAGCTATTAGGAGCAACTATAATCTCCCTTCAAAGCCATCCAATGTGTTATTTAATGTGCACAGGGCATGGCTCTCCCATACAGAGGGCTACAGTTTAACATCCCATCCAAAAGGCAGTGGCCTTTCCAAACCCATCAGTATCCCCTTTCTGACTGAGGGCAGGGTGGGGATTTAGCACAGATAAATCTCAACACTGGCACAGGAGGGATTTGAACCTGAGAACTGCAGATTACAAGCCTGACATGCAACATGATACCAACTGAGCCAATCCATGCCCCCTTCTTAGAGGTACTGAGAAGTCAAAGACAATGCTTAGAAGTACTGAAGACAAAAGCAATGTTTAGAGGTGCTACAAAAGTTGGGCTAAGCCTGAAAGTGATGTAAGAGATCTCACAAGTAAAAAAGGTTTGAGAAATACTGATCTAGATGTTATAGAACATATAAATTTAATAATTTTGTAGTATGTATGCCATCAATCAATTATTGGTGAGTAGTTTACCTACATTAGTTCTTCTGTAACAGAGTAAAATATACACCAAAAATAAAAATTAGAGTAGAGGTACAGTGTGGTAATTAAAATTAAATATATTTAATTCTCTATGACACTGTTAATAGTGTCATTCAGAATTAAATATATTAAATTTTTACACAAAAAATTATGGACTAAATACAAAACTCAAATATTTCAATAATAGTGTAACAGATTTTGATAAAATTATCATGAAAAAGTTAAAATATGATCAAATAATCCACAATTATCACACAGATCTTGGAAAAATCTAGATTAAAGGCAGTACTCCACTACCTAAGCTAACAAGATTTCAAGGAGTGCATTGTCAGTAATACAATATTTGCCATATGGAAATTCTGTTATAAATTTTTGTTGGGAGAGATTCAAAACTAAAATTCTGACATTACTGATGGGGAGTGGAAACTACTGCAAAGTTACAGACACTAACAAATGACCATCAGAACACAATGCTGTTTCATTCATACTGTTTAAGCTCTATCACACTAAGAAACAGAGGTAATCTTCCCGCAATGCTAAGAAGCTGACATAAAAAAATTACTCCTTTAGCAGCTGCTTACCATGGAAACCTAACAGTGTCAGTCAATATAATTAATACACCACAGAGAAAATTTGGCACCATGCATTGTACATAAAATGTAAAATTTAGCTTGATTTTTAATTTCAGTTTTAAAAAATTAAATATTTCAGCCATTATTTATTTCTTTTAGTATGTAGTTAAAAAATGTGATGCTTATAATAGTCAATCAGTACATAAAAAATGCAATAAAAATTGCAGGTGCCTAAATTATACCAATTCAACATAGATTTTATATTTAAATGGATTGGTATACTGTATAAAATTATTTAAGAGCAAACATCATTAGCATAGCTCACCCTCAATTCATCTACAGAAAATTGTGATTTAGTAAAATTCTTAGAATCTATTACAGTTCCACTGAGGCCTTGCTTAGACACTTGTCTTTGATAGATTTTTTCTTCTATTGTTCCCTATTATGAAAAATAAATGCAAAGTAAAGCATAAGTACCATATAAAATTTATAATTGTAATTATATTATCTAGAAACACATTACTGTACATGTTACTTCTCACTATAAAGAAATATCAAACAATAATTCCGAACAATATATGTAAAAATAATAATACACAGCTTGCCATAGAAGTCTGAGAAAAGCCTGTCAATACAATATGCCATAGAGAAGATCCATAAGGAAGATGAAACCTTAGCAGAAACAAAGACAAAAACTAATATCATGTGCTCTAGCTCAGATACTACAAAAATAAAAAATTAAACAATAGAGATCAATCTGTTTATACAAAAAGGAACTGCACTTCATGTGGTTCCTGAAATTATTATTTTAAATCCAAAATATATTATAAGCCAAATACATTTCCTTATAAGAAAAAATAAAAAGAATCAGCAATAATATGAAAAGCCTAAAACAGAAGACAATGTCAGATATCAGCAAGAAGATCTTTACAGCAGACTTCAGTTAGCAAGCATAGCATTTGCAAAAGCCTTTGGCCAAGTAAATCAGTTGGCTTAGTGATATTATGAGGCAACCTGCATAAACTTCCTTAAATATTTACTTCAAAATTTTGACCCATGTTTAAACATATTTTTAATACAAAAGTCACTTAATTTATGTACCAAAAACACATATTTAAATGCTTCTTTTAATACTAGAAATAAAGGCTGTGTACACCTTACAAAGGATATAGCATTACAAAAAATTTCAAACTTACAGTAGTAAGAAGTCTGTAAACACAAACTGGACGTTTCTGCCCATCTCTCCAAACCCGAGCCATAGCTTGTAAATCATTGGCAGGGTTCCAGTCAACATCATATAAAAGAATTCGAGATGCTCCAATTAAATTGAATCCCACACCTCCAGCTTTAGAGCTCAAAAGGAATACAACTGGAAAAATGTTAATTTAATTAAAGAAAAATGTTAACTTACATAATGTTCAAAAAGTTTAAAACTCTGTTGATTCTTACTTGGTCTTACTTCATAATATATCACTTTCATTATTATTTACAATATTTCAACAATAATGTTTATATTACAGAGCTTCTTAAAAATGTTAAACCAAATAAATCATATAGTCTACAGAATAGTACTGGTCTTTGGAGAGAAAAAAAAAGCACTCCTTAGAAAATATAGAATAAGGTTGCATGATCCTATTATTATCATACAATATTTATGACTTTTCCACACATATTTTGTATTTTCTCTTTAGTTGAGTCCCTCGGGTCAGTATTGAGATTTATCTCCACACAACTCCCCATTCTACCCTCAGTCAGTAGGAGACACTGATGGGCTTGGAAAGGTCGCCATCTGTATTGCTCTTTCACACACACACAGGGTGTCTGGGAGAGCAATACCCTGTGCACTTCAAAGAACATGCTGAATGGCCTTGATGGGAGGCTGTCATCTATCTCCCAACAGCTATCCAGTGGGTCCCTTCCCCCAACCTTCTCTGATCCTTTGGGGTCCTTGTGACCTGGACATTTAGCCCATTGTGCGCAAAAAAAATGTGCTGCTCAGATGCAAAACAACCCAACCCTATTACTTAAAAGCTATAAAAACAACCCAACCCTATTACTTAAAAGCTATAAAGTGCACACATAATAAATGATTTATTGTTATAACACACAAAATAAATGATTTATTGTTATAACCACTGGCACACTGGTATACTCCATATGGTACCTCCAGACGTCATAACTGTGGAGCCCCAAAGGCCATCGATCCCAGAGGAGAATGTCGACTCCGTCAACTGGTATAAGGCAATCGACATGCAACAGTGCAGCAATTGTCCACTCAAATGAACACTGGGAAACCTAGGTATGTGTCCCCGATAACAGTAGAGTGAATCCTGTTAAGCATGGATCTTCGGAGTCGATGCTAAAAAAAGGCACCCATGTTAACCAAGGTCCATCAGCAATGATGCCTGCAGTTTGCATGGGACTATCATCATTGGACAGTACAAGAGTGGAAAAAGGTTGCCTTCTTCGACAAATTACGGTTTCTACTCCACAGAAGTGATGGGCAGTGGCAGATATGGTGTCAGACACTGACACCCGGACACGCTTGTCGGTCAAGTACTGGCTGCAGGTGGCAGTGTGCATGTCTGGGGGATGTTTTCCTGGTATGACCTGAGACCGCTGGTACAACTAGATGGGTCACTGAACACTAATGGCTACCTGTCCATCCTCGCTCCCCCCCCCCCCCCCGGAGTGGGACCTCCTTGACAAGGGGGGGGGGGGGGACTTAGGGTGCCTCTGAGAAGTTGGGTTCGGATCGCTGGCACTCTGGAGTTCTTAAGTCTGGTGGTCCCCAGTGGAGGGGGCCTGTTGAGGGCTGGCGGACTGGTTTGGAGTGGGCTGGTCCTGTCAGCTTATTGACTTGTCCCCAGCGAAGCTGGGGATTGCAGCCGAAATTGAGGGGGCCGTTCTAAGGGTCTCGGACAGGGCTTGGGGAACCCTGTCTTCTGTAGGCCCATTGGGGAGTACTGCGGATTGAGATGTGTACCTCTTCGTACACTCGTCCGTGGGCTCCCTGATGCGGTCTCTGTGATATCGAGGTGGATGGATGTTCACTGGGGGGCTTCGGCCTGTTCACAATGGAGAGGTAGAAGTTAGAGGCTCGCGGCCGGGAATGACTACTCTGGCTAGCGGACTTATCAATGGAAGAGCCAAACTAAGAGTCCCAAGGAATTAGATTTGGCAAATATAGCTTTTGCAGTGGAGGAACTTGGGTTCCTCTGCAAAGTGGGGTCCGGGTGCTGCAGTGATGCGAGCCCTGGTAGGCTAACGGCTTTGTCGGGGTTGTGAGAGGGCCACCAGCTGGGTTTGTCTGGTTACTGGCCAGGTGTCCCCGAAGCAGCCTCGGCACGGTTAAGGCCGAGACTGCGAGCGGGCTGTGGGTGCCTGGCTCGATGGAGAGGACGAAGTTGAAGGTCATGCTGAAAGGATTGGAGTCCCGATTAGGCATGGCCTATCGATGGAAGTACCTAGGAGCCTCTGCTGTGGAGGACTCAAAAAGTTAGGACTTCTTTTTTTCATTTTCTGGCTCAAAATTCAAAAGACAAGATCTTTTATTTTATATGTTGGCAAGTTTCTGGACAAAATTCAGTGAGTGTTGGGCATATTCCTAGGCAGTACTCAAAATTTCAAAAGATCCCACTCTCACTGCACCTCAATGATTATATCTTCAGGCAGGCTATAAAATCCCAAGCAGTGCTTTTCTCTTCACATAAGGTCTTCTCCCGCTGTAGGCAGGTACAATGTAAGGCAAGCTTAAAGGACAGGAACCTTTTTAGTTTATAGTGGTTTCAGTGACAACTCCTTTATGGTGATATGCAGTCACTGTACTGCGGTGCACCGGGATTGTCATGATTTATATTCGTTGTCCATCCTCACTGACCACATGCATCCCTTCACATTGGACGTTTACCATGGTGGTGATGGTGTCTACCAACAGGATAATGTGCCCTGCCATATCACTAAAGTGTTGCGTGACTCGTTCCAGGAACACGACAGCTATGTCTCTGTTCTCCCTTGGCTGGCGAAATCGCCCAACCTCAATCCCACAGAGTACTTGTGGGACCACTTGGATCAACAGGTTCGGTGTGCGGACCCACAACGTCATCTCCAGAACCTCCATGCTCTGCTGGAGTTCGAACAGGCACGTATGCCTCTGGCAACCTTCCAGGGCCTCACTGCGTCTTGCTGCTGTCATCTGGGCCAAGGGTGGTTATTCACATTATTAGGTAGGTGGTCATATTATTCTGATACGACTGTGTATATATTAAAAAATATTCACATGCAGTCTTATTTTTTATTATTATTATTCATAAATTAAAAAGCAAATTAAATTTACTTAAATCTGGCTTTTCAATAATAATCATTCAATACATAAAAAATTATGGAACCTGGAATATTTAACAATAAATCTTGTTTAATAAAAATCATTCAAAACAGTCTAATTAAACTAATCATTGTGCAAACTTCTAAAATGCATATTTATTTTATTGAATGGTTTGGATTAATACTTATTATTTCAGATTTAATTTCTGAGGTAAATTCTTATAATACATTATTGTTGTGAAATATTCCTTTTTCCTTAACTCCTTAAATACTGAACAAATACTGTTGAAAATTAATAATCAAATAGATTTGATTATGACTGTTAACTTCAGTCCCATTTTGCAATTAAATGCACATTTTAGAAACTATAGAGCTTCGAAGTTAGATTCTCATGGACATAACATAAAAATTCTCTAATATTTTTGCACCGTAGTGTATATGCTATATACATACTAATGCAATACATACTTTCTGTTGGTACTGAACATAATAGAAAAATAACTTATTCTTGATTTTCAATGTGAAAAAAATACTCAAAGTTAACTATATAATGTCACATAAAATATTAACTTACCATATTTGGTGAAAGGAATGTTAAAAGTCTCCACCATGCTTTGTCTTGATGAAACTGGTGTTGAGCCATCAAGTCGAAGAAAAGGATATCCTTTATCATTACAATGTTCCTCTAAAATGTCAAGGGTCTGGCAATAATACAAATCACTATTTAATATTACTGTCATCATATCCTTGTAAAACAAATATTACTATCACATGAATTGATTATCTTACTTAAAAGAGTTATACATTGCATTAATTCTTTTGCAATTTGTGCAATTACATAACTGGTATAGTAATAGCACATTAGGGGCAAAGGCTGGCACTATCAATAATGCATCTGCCTTGTAATCTGACATAAGTTCAAGTCCTCATTGTGCTTGCATTGAAATTTCCCTCCTAACCCTTCTGACCTTGGTATGAAAGAGGGCACCTATGGGCTTGGAGCAGGTACTACTTATTGGATAGGATATTAAGCCATGACCTCATATGCAGATTTAGTCCTTGTGCAGGAGCGGGGATGGCTCAGTCGGTAGCGTGTTCCAGTGGGTCCCCTCCTCCAACCTTCTCTGAGCCTTCAGGGTCCATGTGACCTGGCCATTTAGCCCATGGTGTGCAAAAAAGTGCCGCTCAGAGGTAAAACAACCCAACCCTAGTTCTTGTGCAAGTTAAAGAACATGATGGATGCTATTTCCTAATGAAACAGATGGAAAACAGCTTGGAAAGGCTGCTGTCCATTGGATGGAACACTAAGTCATGGCTGTAACGCTCCAAAGTAATGCAAAATACTTATAAGTTTGGACCCTTTTTCTGATCCAATTAGTTTCATGCTCCGGATAGCTGAGACAGGCGCCAGGTAATAATTAACAAATTGCCAACAAAATAGAATAAATTAAATTAGGGTTCAAAATACCAGCAAGCGTTAATGAGTAAGAATCCAAGAAATAATTGTCAAGTTAAATATCTAAATATAATCAAAACTTAATTCATGTTGCTCAAGAGAAAAAATTTGTAAAGACTCGAAAGATTTAAATAACAAACAAATTTATTTCCAAAAAATCACTCACCAAAGCTTCAATGAAGATACACACTGCACTAACTGTGCTCTCAACTGAGCTCACTCACTTCTCTACATGCTTCCAACTATGTGCTTCTATGCTGTGCTAACTGTGACTAGCATGTCACCGGTTTTAACAAGAGCCGAACGTGTCATGTTGCACGCCGGGAAAGACATTTACATAAAATGATGAGCAACACAAGCTATGACGCAAGAGGGGGCGTGTCCTTGTGCATGCGCTTTAGCGGGTGACAGAGTTCAGAGAGTTTCCAAGAGTTCAGAGTTGCGCATGCGCAACTCCTAACTCTTGGAAACGAGCGCTGTGATGCGAAAAAAGGAAATAAAAATCTCCAAAATGATAAATATAACGTAAATTAAGCAAAACTGGTTAAGGTAAAGCAAAAGTGAATGGTGGGGCATCACAAGGCCTCCTGTGTAGGAGAGCCATACCATTTACATGTTAAAGAATACACTGGTTTGCCCTAATGGGAGGCTTCCATCTGTCTCCTGACAACTGTTCAGAGGATCCCCTTCCCAACCTTCTCCGAGCTCTTGGGATCCTTGTGACTTACCATTTAACCCACTGTGTGCAAAAAAGCAAAGCTCAGAGATAAAACAACTTCTTTCTTTCGAAATAAGCTCCATTTCTTTACCACTCAAATGATTGTCTCCTGCTCCTTTTTACCCAGAAGTGTAACATTTAGGGCAGGTCCATCCAACCTGCGGCTCATTGCAAAAGAACTTGCAGCTCATAAAACAAATAATCAATATACTGAATCTGTATGCACAATTAAAAAGATCTTCTTGCTCAAAACATAATTAAAACAACTTAAAGTTCTCTGTCATTGAGCAATAAAATTGTTAAGTTTATCCTTCAAAATATTTGCATATTAAACGTTTTTAGGAGCAAACTCAGAAGCTTTTCAAAGCAAGGATAACACTCCATCTTCATTGAAATGATCAGTGAAGAAGACAAAGTGAAGTGACTTCACTTTAATTGTGTATATAGAGCACTGTCCTTGCTCCGAAAAGCTTCCAAGTTTGCTCCTAAAAACTTTAATGTGGAAACAGTTTGAAGGATAAACTTAACAATTTTATTGCTCAATGACAGAGAACTTTATTATTTTAAATACTGAATCTGGCTCATTTATTCCAAATTTTAACTAAATATTTTTATATGCATCACTAAATAAATCTACCAGTTCATAATGCTCATTAAAAATGCATATTTTTGTTCATTAATCTATATATTTTCTTGATTACTTAACATATATATATATATTTAATTTATTACTCATTAGAAATATTTTTGTTTTTAAGTAGAGAAATGTTTTCTGTAACTCTATGAAAATATTAGGGTTTTTTTTTTCTAGTGGCTCTTTACTAAGCTTGGATTGGATGGGCCTGATTTAGAGGCTATTATCATTGGATATTAGGGGCAGGGGTGGCTCAGTCAGTAGAGCACCAGGATGGTCATCTGCAGTTCTGAAATTTGAGTCTTACCTGGGCCAGAGTTACGATTCATCTCCGCAAAACTCCCTACCCTATCCTGTCGGTAAGGAACACTGATGGGCTTGGAAAAGCTGCCATCCATTTGATGGGAAGTTGAGAGGCCGTACCCTGAACATTAAATGAACATGCTGGACGGCCTTGATGGGAGGCCACCATCTGTCTCCTAACAGGTCATCCAGTGGGTCCCCTTCCCCCAGACTTCTCTGAGCCCTTGGGGTCTTTGTGACTTGGCCATCTAGCCCATTGTGTGCAAAAAATGCTGCTCAAAGGTAAAGCAACCCAACCATTGGATATTAAGGCATGTCCTCAAGTATGGGAGAGCCATACCCTGTACAAGTTAAAGAACTTGCCGGATGACCTTGTGTGAGTTAGTTTCAAGAACAGACCCTGTTTAAAATGGTCTCTTTCTTTCTCAACCTGAGCTGTAGTAAACCACAAGTGTCATAATGACTTAACTGTTTGCTTGTAACTCAGGTAATAAGTAACTTTCATAATAAACCTTGACTATTTCTGAGTCTTTCAGAGCTTCAGTGTTAAAATTTAACTTAAACACAACATTTCTTAAACTTCAGTTGAAAGACATTTAACAAAGTAATGGTTAGACACAATTTTGGCTTTCCTATATAATCAGTGTTTCTAACAAAATGAGCCATTTGATGTTAATATATAATTGATCATATTCTTATGGAACCCATCAGATGTGTATTTACAAATAGTTCACACTTTATAATGTTAGTCATTCTCCAACTATTAATTCACTTACTTATAGGAGACATTCCCCATTGCTATTACAACTTCCAATGTCAAAAAGACTTATCAATTCTGCCCAAAGGATCTATCACTCCTGTCCAAAGGATCTATCACTCCTGCCCAAAGGTCAGAGTCAGTACCAACTTTGTCATCCAACTAATTTGTAAGTAAACCCAAGAGTAATAACTCTTTTCCTTAAAATTCTAAATTTTCCATAAAACCTATCTTTCTAATACTCATCGGAGTGCTTTGATGGGAGCATAATTAAGAGATAACATTCAAGTCTTTAACCCTGTTTTAAAATTTAGCTATAAGAAATCTTTCATCAATGCAATGATATCCTAGAAGAGTAACACTGGCATTACTGCTGAGAAGAAAACATACTTATAAATGTTTCCTATCTTCTCATCCTAAAAAAAGAAATTTACATTTATTTTTAAGTATCTGACCTTTACCTGTCCATCCTATCTTTTTCATGTGCAGGTTATTACTGGACTTCTTTGTGAGAATATCACAAATCAAGCAAATAAAATCTAGGTAGAGTTCATGGGAATAGGCAAGTGAGGAAAAAAAATTCACTCTGCCTTCGAGACTCAAACACGGGACCTCCTGATCGTATCCTACCAGTTAAGCTAATGCAGGGACATTCACACTACATAGAATCCTCACATTTCAGGTAACTGTGAAAAAATATGGTTGCAAAACTTCAACCCAATTCCAAAATGAAATAAAGATTGAAACAATTATATAGGTAATTTTGATGGAATATTTGAATTACTAAATTGATTTAAACTGAAGAAACAAACCTGAGTAAAGCTGGAAACCAAAACAATTTTCTCTTTCTTTGGCATACTAAACATAGATGATAGAAGCTGCTCTAGCACTCTCATCTTTCCTGAGTCTTCTGACTTAAATTTATAATCAGTGGGAAAAATTGACTTCACATCATGATAAAAGGAATCCTAAGTAAAAAACAATTTAAAAAATGTTAAACTTTGACTTAAACAATATTCTGTCAGTACAATAAACAAAACTTTTTTATGCCTTTAAACCAAATATAACAAAGGATATACAATATTCACAATGTATAAGTTTAATGTTTAACTATTTTCAACGGTTTATGTTGTATAATTATCAGACGATATACCTCCTCATTGTGAGGTTGGTTGGTTGGTTGGTTGGGGTTTTATGGTGCAAGGGCATAATGCACCAAACTAAAGACAATATAAAAGATAAAAGACATATAAACCTGCAACCAAAGATTAAAATATAAACATTGCACAGTAAAATGACAAAGCAACAAAGAACAAGTGTATAAATAACAAGAGAAATACAAAATAAAATAATCCCACATGTAAGAGACCTGGGTTATAAAATGCAAAAAGATAGGGTAAAATGAGAGTCTATTAAAATAACCATAATTAACAATATTTTAAAAAGGAAAAAAAATCGGTCCTCATTGTGAGAGAGGATTTTCAGTCTGTCTCTTCAGACAGAAGTTAGCTGCATTAACATTATATCAAAATATCAGCAACAATATACATTTCAGTTAATTTTGTGTACCTTAGAAAATTAAATCACATAAACAGTAGACTTAAACAAGTTTTTATACCCCAGGTAAGGCATGGATGTGTCATTTTTCTGCTGAGGTCCTGCCATCCTCACCTTCTACTATGGCATATAAACTGACAGGCTCCTGTCAGACCTCTGTGGCAAGCAGTTGCTTGAGGGGGTATTTATATTTTTTATTAATAGTAATAGTAAATGTAAGACAGTATCTTCTATGCTGAAACTTCTACATATAGATCTATCTACTGATTTCCATCGATATCAAGTATACTGTTTGCCTTATATTTACATAAAGCAAGAACTTCTTGTGTCAGTCTATGCATCCAATCTTAATGGAATCATTGTTACATAACATTGATGTTGGCCTGTCTGTCCATGCTGACAGCTAATACCCTGTTTCTGCTAAATATACTTATATTGTTGCTGTGTTATGCAGATTCTCTTCATTATTGCAAAAATTTCTTTGTACATCGAAAACTAGTATAAATTTGCACTGTTGATTGTTGTGAAAACTCATAAAGCGAATGTTCATAAACCAAGGGATGAGTGTATTTCTTCCTGGACTTCCCCCCACCCCACCTCCTCATTCCCATAACTACCCAAATGCTTGAACACCTGGTCAAAAAATTTATCACATATTTTTTCCATGCCACCTAGTACTGCATTAAAAATTAAAGTCTATAATTTTTAATTATTCCACATTTTTATAATAAAACCAAAAATATATAATAAAAAACACATATAATAAAACCAAATATATATAATAAAACCACATATATATAATAAAACCAAATTTAAAAACTGAAACCACATTTTTCTACATTCATTAGTATGAAGTAAGGGAATGTATTGGATTTCCTATTAGAGCTGGAGACAAATGCTGGATACAAACAAGACTTCAGTAGGTGAGTTCCCGGAGAAGCATGAACTATCTACAAAGCTTGTGCTCTGCATTTTAAACACAAAATAAGATATATCTCACCAGAATGTAATGGTTTTCCAAGGGGGAAATAAAGCAAGATAAATACATTTTTATTTTCATTTATAAAAATGACTTTAATAGCATATTCATGATAATGCACCATATCATAAGAAGTAGTCTGAAATTTACCATAGAAAACAAATGCTGCAAATCTACTCTTGGTTAGGTTAAATTTGTGTAGATATATGCACATAAAAATATACTAGCACAATATGAGTGTATTTATAAATGAAAAAAATTAAATACCCCCTCAAGCAGCTACTTGCCACTTATAGTCCTGAAAAATCTGCTGTAATGGGTACATCACTCATTTTTAATACCTGATATTTGTGGTAAATCGCGCATTTATAAAACCCACTAGTGAAGAGGTTAATGGTATAATATATATATAAAGGTTAAACTTAATTACAAAAATGTGGAATACTAACATCATTTCTATGATCATCATCTTCTTCAATGGCCTGGGCTTTTGTATAAAGCAGTGAAGGATGATTACAAAGTTTTCTCAATGCAGAGATACACATCAGATGGTATGTGCCATCTGTATTTTTTCCCAATGATAAGCAAGAAGCAACAGCTCTGGATTTCAGTATGTGATTGTATAGTTTCAGCTGAAAGGGTGTTGGCTGGCAGAATACAACAGTTTCCACTATAAGTTAAAAAAAAAGGTTTGTCACTTTCAACATTTTTAATATTATTTTTACATTAATTCATTATAAATTTGAGAAACAAAGCTGAATGTTAAAATAATGGTAAAATTATAAATTTAACAAAATGGTTGGGTTGTTTTACCTCTGAGCGGCACTTTTTTGCACACCATGTGCTAAATGGCCAGGTCACAAGGACCCCGAAGGCTCAGAGAAGGTTGGGGGAGGGGACCCACTGGAACAGCTGTTGGGAGACAGATGGTAGCCTCACGTCAAGGCCATCCAGCGTGTTCTTTAACGTGCACAGGGTATGTCTCTCCCGCACACGGGGCCACGGCTTAACGTCCCATCCGACAGATGGCGGCCTTTCCAAGCCCATCGGTGTCCCCTACTGACCGTGGGCAGGGCGGGGAATTTTGTGGAGATAAATCTCAACGCTGACCCAGCTGGGTAACAAAATGGTAAATTGGAAAAATAATTTTATTGAACTCACTTTTAGCAGGCAGATACTTATTAATCACTTCTTGAGTTCTCCGTAAAACAAACAATCCAGTAAGCCTGGCTAATTCTGCAGCTCTTGCTTCTCCAATTTGCTTCTCTTCAATGGTGGCTTTAGAATGACGAGATTTCATGATTGGTTCTTCAAACAGCCTCCGAAAGGCAGAAATTGTTCCTAATAATGAAAATCAAGTTAAAATAGGTAAAAATATTCTGAAATTAAATACTTTCTTCCTATTTAGCACAAATATTAATTTTAAATATAATAAAAAAAACTTGTACTTTTAAGTCTTATGAAAGCTTGCAAATTGGCTGATTTATTTAACTAAGGCAGAGACTAGAATGCAGGTCAGTATACATAACAAGTTCTGTTAAAATGGCAATACCTTTTATCTTTTATATTAAGAAATTTAAAACTAGTCACCTTCTATCATAATCTATAGTTTCAAAAATTATTTTTATTTTCATTCATAAAAATGACTTAAATAGTATTATTTCCATTTCCTGGCAACAATTATACCTAGTCTATAAATTTATGTTATGCTGATTATATTATATATATATAACTTACTGAATTACTTACTGAACTTACTTTATTACTGAATACACCAATACAGATCAAACTAATGTAGTGGTTAACAAACTTGAGTACAATGAAGTGTGCATATTGCTTGTGAAATCAGAACATGTAAAATAACTAGTATTTTTATCTTTCATGTTGAGGATCATTCATAGATATTTTCAATAAATGTATGAATGTATGAGTGCAGGCCCAGATCTAGAAAAAAATTGGGTGGGGGGCAAGAAACACAATTGAGTAAAAAAGTTAAATAGGAGCCAAGACTGGATTTCCAAAGCAATATAACCTTTTCCCCTAATTTTTATATGTTTCAAAAAAATTTCTTGAAAAATGCATGAAATATAAATAAGTTTAATAATTTTTTGCCTCTTTTCTCTTAAAAGAATTCTGAGGGGGGGGGACCCTTGCTTGATTACTGTAGATTATGATTTAATCAGAACCATTTCTCAATTCTGATTTTTCAAACAACTTTATTTCATATCTGAAACACGGTAAGCTCAGTTACAATTGCATTGTCAGTGATGCCATCAACTATTATAATCATATCACTGATTATTAAATGATGACATCCACTAATTAAAATACTCTTGTCAAAGGTTAAATTATTTTACCCATGTTACCTAACAAAAAATAATTATTATTACAATAAATTTTAAGTTTTAACGTAAAAATTTCTTTGGCCTCAGAAATTTGTGGCAGTGAATTTTTAGTCCAGTTAAAAACTCTTAATTTTATGTAATGACACAATTTAGTCATTACATAAAATTTTCAGGAATCTTCCTTCAGACTCACTAGATCAAAAATTTCTAGCTCTTAATGAGAAATTAACTTTTAGTTTTATTAACTGACCAGTTCATAACTGTTAAGAAATCCTTATTAAAATTTTAGCAAATTTACAGTTTGTACATTTTTCCATTATACACAAATATATAAATAACTTATTAAAATATGAAGCGACAGTAGAAAAACTTACCTAAAACTCCAGGATTTGTAAATTCGACTATAGAATAAAATTCTTCTAAATCATTCTGAATTGGAGTGCCAGTGAGCAAAATTCGTCGTTTTGTAGGCAGGCACATAATAACCTATAAACACAGATACATTTGTAAGCTTTAAAGTTCTTCATCAGACAGAAAATTTCCAACTAACAAATACTATCATACTACTTATCTCTTCCTCATATATCTTCCTTACACTTACTGCATTAACTGGAGTGGGGGTTGCAGCAAGCAGCACAGCAGGCTCATAATCTGCAGTTCCCAGGTTTGAGTCCCACTATGCGAGCATTGAGATTCATTTCTGCTAACCTTCACCATGCCCTCGGTGAGAAAGGGGACACCGATGGGCTTGGAACAGCCAGTTTATAAGATAAGATGTTAAGCCACAGCCCTGTATGCAGGAGAGTCATACCCTATGCATGTTAAAGAACATGCTGGATGGCTTTGATGGGAGGTTATCATCTGTCTCCTAACAGCTGTTCAGTAGGTCCTCTTCTCCCAACCTTCTCTGAGCCTTTGGGGTCCTTGTTAACTGGCCATTTAGTCAACTGAGTGCAAAAAAAAGGGCCTCTCAGAGGTAAAACAGCCCAATCTACAACAATAGCAACTGCATTAATTAGCATATTCATCCTTGGTTTTGCCATGAGTGAGATTCGAACCCACATCTCCAGGAAACATGCCTGTTATGCTATCACTACACCACTAATGGCTAACCTTTTCTCAGCTTGTGTGACCTTATAAACTTTCTAGATTTAACACCTTTGTTTCGGTTGTTTTACCTCTGAGCGGCACTTTTTTGCACACAATGGGCTAAATGGCCAGGTCACATGGACCCCGAAGGCTCAGAGAAGGTTGGGGGAGGGGACCCACTGGAACAGCTGTTGGGAGACAGATGGTAGCCTCCCGTCAAGGCCATCCAGCGTGTTCTTTAACATGCACAGGGTATGGCTCTCCCACACACGGGGCCACGGCTTAACGTCCCATCCGACGGACGGCGGCCTTTCCAAGCCCATCGGTGTCCCCTACTGACTGTGGGCAGGGCAGGGAATTTTGCGGAGATAAATCTCAACGCTGACCCAGCTGGGACTCGAACCTGGGAACTACAGATTACGAGTCTGGCGCGCTACCGACTGAGCCACCCCCACCCCCAGATTTAACACCATGAGTATGAGTGACAAATATTAATTCCATCTGTATGAGTCAATAGAGTTGTCCACTTTCCAGATAGATGGCACCACACTGTGCAAATCAAATAAAAAAAAAATCCGGAAAGTTTTTAAGATTACACAAGCTGAGAAAAGGTTAGCCATTGGTGGTGTACTGGTAGCATAACAGGCATGTTTCCTGGAGATGTGGGTTTGAATCCCACTCATTGCAAAACCAGTTTTTTTCAGCTTATTATTTCATGAGTTCCATGCCTACAGGACATATCCTGTAATTCTTTACTACTGATATATTCATCCTTTCCCCCCCCCCCCCCAACAGATTCTGAAGTGCAGATATTTGCACTTCAGAATACATGCAGATTTTTTTTCCCATTGCAAAAGTATAGGCATGTAAAATTGTAAGGCTAGATAAATTTCAATAAAAATAATTGTCAGTTTTATAACCATAATTTATACAAAAATTGGGAAAAAATCCTACTGAATATTATTCATTTTCATCTACACTGTCTATTGCTTCACTTATTCATATAACCAAGACTGAAAACTAACATTCGCAAGATAACTCTGCTTTAAACAACAAAACAAACAATATGCAGGCCTAAGACTATTCTGTTTCCTCCTAACCTTGCATGTTTATTCATTAGTTGTCCCCAGCATGTCTACTGACCTAGCTTTCGAGCAGTGCACCTTAACACCAAACATTCAATTGTAAAAGTTACTTTTAGCATGTTCCGCAAGATCATTTCAGGGAGTTTAGTAATATTACTTCGGAGAACAAATTCTCCAATAAAATGAACATAAGAAATTTATGATTTTTCCTCCCACATTTATATAAAGTAAAGGTAGGGAAATATATGCAGGAAAGTATTTTCTTTGATTTCCTTCCATTATAAATCTAGAGGGAGAAATATGAGTAAGTTGATATGACAATTTGAAACAGTAAGGAATCCAAATTGTATTTAAAAATAACAGCAAAAAAAAAAAAGACTTCTCCAGAAAACATTTCTTTGTTTATTGTTACTTATCAAATGAAAATTTAAAAAAAAATGCTTTTATTTTTCAAGTATCATACACTGCATATTCTATATTTCAATATTCTTTTTTATTTCAAAATGGAGCTAAAATTTCCCACACAAAGTACACAGAAACCAAGAAGACTTTGCACAACTTCTAATATAAAAATCATAAAGCAGTCAGCTATTGTAAAAGGTTTCAGCTGTCATTCATTTGTCATTTAAAATGCTTTATTTTCTTAAATACCACATAAATCTAACCAGAGATCAATTCCAATTTTTTTGGAATGACAAATTTTTGGAATGAGACATTTTTTGGAATGAAAAAAAAAAAAAAATCATTAGAAACCAGAATTAGCTCCTCAAGTATCACAGTTATTATGCATGAAATTTTAGAAATGAACTTTATATTCACTTCAATACCCTTTGTTTACAGTTACTTATTGGCAGTTGTCATTTGCAACAGAAAGCATTCATTGGGCTTTACCTTCATGTGGCTCAGTCAAATATTTTCCCAGTCAAGTCCAATAGTGGCAATTATGTATATTTATGGTAATGATGGTAAATATATATGTAGTAAGGTCCAAAAGTTTCTGGCCCAAGGGTATTAAAGAGGTATAAAATCAAACAATAATTTTTATTTTTCAATATAATCACCCTTTATTTCAATACATTTTTTAGAACAGTTAATTAACTTTTCTATATCACTGAAAAAATAATCTGAATTTTTGTCCCTTAAAATGGTCTACAACTGCAGAAATGACTTCATCACTGAATTTTTTCCCACACAGATCCGACTTCAATTTTGAAAACGAAAAATAGTCACTAGGGGCTAGATCGGGGCTGTATGGTGGGTGATTTAATTCCTGGAAACCACATTGCTGAATAGCAACCTTCATAGCAACTGAAGTGTACACTGTCACATTGTCATGCAATAACCTCACTCCCTAGGACAGCTTTCCTCGGCGTTTCTCTTTGATGGTATCCTTCAATTTGTACATTAATGAGGCATAATAATCACCAGTAACTATAGTATTTTGTTCCTTAAAGTCAACTAGCAGAATCCCCTATTTTAAAATTTAAAAAAATTAAAAAATTTTAATTTTAATAAAAATTTTAATTTAAATTTTTTAATAATAAAAAAATTGAAAAATAATAAAAATTAAAAAAAAAACATTTTTAAAATTAAATTTTTTTTAACCTAAACATCATTTAATTTCTGTTGGACTTTTACCTTCTTTTGTCAAAAATTTAATAACCACACAATACTCAAGTTTAAATAAACATTTTAAAATATTGGACAACAGCACTTCTATCTATGATGCCAGCTGGAGTGCTACTGATGTTAGAGCAGCAAAATTTTAACTGCAGCACAACAAAACAAAGGGTGGGGGGTTGACGGGGTTAGACCTGTCAATTACTTTTCTAACATGTTCATGCCAGAAACTTTTGGACCTAAATACATATATATTACAGGTTGCATGGATGTCAGATTGACATGTTAATACCAGAATAGATTATGGATATTGTAAAATGTAATCCTCATGTAAGACATGAAACCTAATTTTCAAATTCAAAATTAAAAAAAAAAGGTTGCATTGGTACTTAATTAAGCATAATATACTCCAAATAAAAATAAAAAAATGATATTAACTTACATTAGAAGTTTTAATATTTGTGTTTTTCAAACGATGGCCTTCATCACATATGACCAAATCAAATGGAACTGCTGCCAAAATTTCAGTGGATCGAACAAACATTTCATATGAAATAATTAGAACAGCACTTTGGGAATTCAAGAAGTCCTATGTACAAAAGTAATATAAATAAAAACCATTTGAAACAGTATTTTTATTATTAAAATAAATAATATACAGCCTAATATTAAGTATATCAATCAGTAGGAATATTTATAACTATAATGAATTTTTCATATTGATATCATAACATTTGATCAAGAAATTGTTAAGCACAAAAAATTACACATGGAAAAAAATTACAATAAATTTCATTTATTAAGCAATGTTTTACTATCTTTTTTTTTCTACACTGGCTTAAGACCTTTCATTCTAGACTTAAATATTAAAAAAAAATAATCAGGATTCACAAACAGGGTTGACTTGTTGCCAGTGATAACCATAATTTAAATTCTGGCATATAACCTATTGGCTATATGCAAGCTGCTCTATCTTTGAGGGGCGGGGGTGGCTCAGTCGGTAGCGCGCCAGGCTCGTAATCTGTAGTTCCCAGGTTCGAGTTCCAGCTGGGTCAGCGTTGAGATTTATCTCCACAAAATTCCCCGCCCTGCCCACGGTCAATAGGGGACACCGATGGGCTTGGAAAGGCCGCCGTCCATCGGATGGGACATTAAGCCATGGCCCCGTGTGCGGGAGAGCCATACCCTGTGCACGTTAAAGAACACGCTGGATGGCCTTGACGGGAGGCTACCATCTGTCTCCCAACAGCTGTTCCAGTGGGTCTCCTCCCCCAACCTTCTCTGAGCCTTCGGGGTCCATGTGACCTGGCCATTTAGCCCATGGTGTGCAAAAAAGTGCCGCTCAGAGGTAAAACAACCCAACCCAACTCTATCTTTGAGAAGCTGATTTTCACTGACTTACAAAATATTTTGATGAACAGCAAAATAAGCCTTAAAACCTTAAATTTTGAAGACTGAGTAGAACTGAAATGTTTCTGTACCAGTCAAATATAAGAAAACATTAAAATTAAATAAATAATTTAAAAATAATTTTTAAAATAAGAAAAATTATCACATTGCCTGAACTGTCACAAAATATCTAAAAAAATATATAAAAGAAATTAGGCAATAATAGTTATTTTTAAAAAAAATAAATAGAGAAATACCCTTCATTATATGAAAGCAGAAGAATTTCCACATAATTCAAACTTACTTTTAAGCTAATAATTTCCTGAAACATGCTGTAGTCTATTAGTATTAAAAGCAGACTTAAAAAATTGGGTGTAAAATCAGAATGCAATATATACCCTTTTTTTCTTCAATGAATAAGTTTTCAGATTATCTATGGCTAGATTTTAAAAGATACATTTCTTATGATATTACTACCTCCCACACCTCACTGTGACAGAAAAAAGAAATAAAGCAAGTTGCAAACAGCAACCAATCACAACAAGTACCTGCTCAGCACAAATGGGATATAGGAAAGAGCCTAACATTTACAATTGTCCTACTCAATAGTGGAGTGTACCACTAAGATGCATCAACCTATGCATATGTATTTTTTATTAAATGTGTGTAGATGTATAGTTAATAATAAAATATTTCTAGTAGTCAACATATTGTCCTCAAATGAATTGATTGTGTAAGTACTCTTTACATCAAGAACATCTTGGCAAGGGAGCAAATTGTCTAGAACCATGACAAGTAAAGCAATTGTATGAAAAATTTGGGTAACAGTGACCAGCATTAGGCAAGATCAGAAAGGAGTCAGCAGAGTATCAAAGGGCACAGACATGCAGATCATGTGGTTATGTTTTATAAGCTAATAAACATTTGGGAAACTTAATACTACTAAAAAGGAACACAGTCATAAACAACGTATTTTTTCAAATACAGTCACATATACGTTTTTACTAGTGTTTTTCAAACTGTGTTTTGCAAAACTTTGATTTAAAATGGATTGCTTTGAGGCTCCTTTAAAAATAAATTAAAATTGGATATTCCCTCTTTTTTTCTTTTTAAATATTGTATACTTAATATTGCATATGCACTTAATGTTCATAAAGTTCATAAGCAGGAAATGACTGAAACATAAGATCTATGGGGGAAAAATGGTACAGTTCCTGGCTCATAGGAAAAACAAGAAGGCTCATGGTTCACAATCATATTATGAAAAGAACAATTTGTTTATTTATTACAAGAATAGCATATTACAAGTACAAATAGGCATATTAACTAATAAAATATGTGGGCATTGTAACAGTAAAGTGCTGCAAATGCAGATAGAAATACCTTATGGGGGAAAAACAGGTTGCATTCTCTCAATACAAATGTTCACCAAAAACACAAAAATATTCTTTGTGCTCAGATAATTACAACATTTGTAACAATTCAGATATACAGTGGAAAAAAAAATCACCAAACTTATTCACTTTCAAACTTAAACATAAAGTGTACATCTTAAAGATCATCTTCAGCTTGCTTGAAGAAACTTGTGGTTGCCTGCTTGCCTCTTTCGGAGGTCTCTATAAACTTCTCTACAGAATAATACAGTATCCTCTATTGCTCTTTTGAATTTAATGCTTCATAAATATAGCTATTTCTACAAACTTACATTATTTAAACACTTCTGAGCTTGAATTTGTTGATGCTCAGAAGTATTTAAGAACTATCACCTTAAATGGTACTTGCAGTGAAATGTTCATAAATATGTCAGACTTTTCATGAATAATAGGGAACATATTTTCTGGCTCTGGTTGTCTAATATTCAGTGTATGGGTCTCTGACTATTTTAGAAAATTTAAAAGCTTCCAAAGAATTAGAAGCTATATTACTTTTTTATCTGTTGCTCACATTTCTTGATACAGCTGATGACTGACCCTGAAATGATAATCAATACATGCTTGCAAATCAGCATGCTGCAGACAGTTAGAATTTCAATGTTCTGCTTCAAAGTCATCACTTTTACACTCCTTCAGGTTTATTGTTGTTTGTTTGTTGTTTTACCACTGAGCGGCACTTTTTTGCACACCATGGGCTAAATGGCCAGGTCACATGGACCCCGAAGGCTCAGAGAAGGTTGGGGGAGATGGTTGGTAGGAGGCTACCCAGATGGTAGCCTCCCGTCAAGGCCATCCAGCGTGTTCTTTAACGTGCACAGGGTATGGCTCTCCCGCACACGGGGCCACGGCTTAACGTCCCATCCGACGGACGGCGGCCTTTCCAAGCCCATCGGTGTCCCCTACTGACCGTGGGCAGGGCGGGGAATTTTGCGGAGATAAATCTCAACACTGACCCAGCTGGGACTCGAACCTGGGACTCCTTCAGGTACAAATGCAGTTGCAGGACTATTCTTACACTTTCCAGACATGCTAAAAAATGTAATATAAATCAGGGGTAAGCAACCTATGTCCTATGCCCACATCTGGCCTGCTAAATAATTCCATCCTAATTAAAAGTTGTAGCTAATTCAATCTGAAAAAATGGGTTTAAATATGCAAATATATATATTACATAAATTATTGGTCAATAATGTGATTCAGCCTAATTTTTATGCTAAATATAACTACCAATTACATCTTTCTGATTCTACATATCATTAAACATTAACAACTTATGGGCTACAAAGCTTACCAAAACTCATGTAGAGCTGCCAGCAACAAAAGGTTGCCACCCATGATCTAAAAAGTATGTGACTCAAAAGGAAAATGTGACATATAACGTGAATGATGCTTACTCAATAACTGTGAGATGCCCGTGAATACCAAAAATTTATATAATTGCCAATGAATACCTAAAATTTTTCCCTCATGATAATCAATATGGAATGGGTGTATTATGCACTTGGCAACTGATCAAAGGAACCTAGGTTTGGGCCTCAGGTAAGGTAAGTAAGTTTTTCCTTTCTTTTTTTCAGTGTTGTCTTTCTGCTGAGTTCTTGCACTTCAGAGATTTTCTCCATATTGTATTAAACTGACAAACTCCTGTCAGATCTCTGTGTCAAACAACTGCTTGAGAGGATATTTATTTTAATTTTTATACAATAATTGTGGCTATGAATACAGACCATTAACTGTAAACTTTCTTTTTTTTTTTTTCTCTCTCTCTCTCTAATTCTAAGGCTATTATTTTGTCTTGGTCAATGATGGCCAATTTAAGGTTTGCCCGTCCCATGGCCGAGTGGTTAGCGCGCTTGGCTACTGATCTAAGGGACCTGGGTTCGAGCCCCGGGTAAGGCATGGATGTATGTGTCGTTTTTCTGCTGAGGTCCTGCCATCCTCTCAGACCTTCTACTTTGGCATATAAACTGACAGGCTCCTGTCAGACCTCTGTGGCAAGCAGCTGCTTGAGGGTTTTTTTTTTTTTTTTTTTTTTTTTTCACTGGCAATGGTCTCTAGTGATATTGTAGCCAGTATATTTGCAACATTGTAGCAAAATGCATAATGATTAAATAACCATTAAATATATAATAAATCCAATGACTGCATAATAATAAATCATATGTTGAGCAGCCAAATTTGACATGTATTATATAAATGCCCACAAAATCCAACATAAATTAAATACTGTATTTTTACACACAGAAAACAACTAGAATTTATACATAATTTATTGGTTCAATAAATTTTTTAATGTTTTACTAAATTTTGACTCAGATTTTTACTGATCTGCATGTTGAAAACATGTTGGGAACAAACAGTCTGATGTGAAAACTAATAGGCCTGCATATGTTATAATTGATGCACTAACTTGATACTAATTTAAAAAATTTAACAGTTTTTAGAATCATAGTTCCATACTGCAAAAAAACTCTAAGGAATTCCAAAGCATTAAAAATTAACAGAGAAGGGTTGGGTTGTTTTACCTCTGAGCTTAACAGAGAAGGGTTCCACAACTAAGGAAAGTTTGAAACCTATATTTTGAGCTTAATACCTAGCACTTACCTGAACTCTGTTGTTTTGATCGACAGGAAATATAGAAATTTTCCCTTTGCCAAGCCACTTGTAAAATTCCTTTTCCCAATTCTGTACAAAGGGTCAAATTATTTGATTTAATATTTTTATAGATGAAAATACAAAAAAACAGAAATGCACTTTATTTGTAAATTTAAACTTCATGCTTCTAGGATAAATCCAAATTTTAAATCTTAGTATGCTGGTAGACAATGTATTGTGATTGCTAAAATCATTCCACTAGCAAGAAGGCGATACATCACTACAGTATGAGTATGGTATTGTTTTTACTGAAAGAAATCAACTTTCTTAACAATTATTTTAATTCAGTCTAAAAGTTCAGAAACTATAGTAAAATTTGCTTGTTGGTTTATCTATTTGATATGTTTATTAAATCAGTAAAATAATCCAAAAAACATTATATTGCTCTATATAGCCATTATTGAGTTTACTTGGCATGACAATTTTGGTTGTTTTCTTTATACTCAGAAATTTCAGAATCAATGACAAACTGTTTCCTGAAACGTTGCCATTCTTTAATTTTTAATCTTTTCTATTTGACAGTTTAAAAAAATTTAATGGGTAGTTATTTTTAACTTGGAGATAATTCACATTTCAAGAAGTACCTCTTTAGTTTTAAAAACTGTTTCACTAGTTTTAGATTATCATTCATCTATATAAGAAATGTTGAGTGCCTGTAGAATGCCTATTCCACTCTTATTCCCTTAGTGTTGAAATGCTGCAATAAAAACCATCAGATGCCTACAGCATTTCCCATCAGTTGTCACCATACTAGCTACCATTGCCCTGAGAAATATTTTTACACATAAATGTGACTTATGTATGTAATTTAACACAAAGAGAGGATTATGTGGCTGCTGAAGTTTTACAGAGGTTGACTTTTCATTTTAATCATGTTCCATTCTTTTATGTTGTTATTTTATTCTCATGTTCCATGTTTTTATTCTTTTATGTTTCTGTCATGTTTATTTTTTTATGTTCTCTATTTTTTATGTTTTTATTATTGTAAACAAGTCTGATTGTATAACCCCATTCACCAGTCACTGTTAATCAGTTTAATTTTGAGAGAAACCAATCTCTAACATTTCAATTTTTTTGGCCATTGGCAAAACAAAAGTTTCAGGCATGCTAAACCCTGTATAAAATTATTAGCCTTGAATCAGTCATTGTTAAAAGGATTAAAGCTGCAACTTTGCCATTAGTTATGGCTGTTTCCATGTATTTTGTATGTTTATATGTCAAAAGGAATTTAATTCTAATATAAGAAGTTATCATAAAAGAATTTTAGCTCTGGTAAAGTTTGAAAAATGCAAGAGAAAAAATCAGGTTTTTCCTTTCCTTAAAGCTGTGATTCATGGATTTAAACCTTCAACAATAACCAATTCAACTGTCTATAAACAAGTGATACATATATATACTGAGATGCCAGTTTATTAATACACCTACCTAGTAGTGTGTTGCATCTCCTTTGGCTTCAGAACAGCCCGAATTCATCAGGGAATGGAACTTATAAGATGCTGGATGCATTGCACAGGAATGTTATACCATGGGGAAATGACTGTGTCACACAGTTGCTGCAAATTTGATGGCAGCACAGTCTCACAGTGAACAGCCCTTTCCATCACATCCTAAAGATGCTCAATAGGGTTTAGATATGGGGACTGTGCAGGTCAATTAGGCAAGGAAAATTTGTTGGCATGTTTCTGGAACCATTTAGGGATGATACATGTCTTGTGAGCAGGTGCATTATCATGCTGAGCATGGGCACATTATAGCTTAAGTAGCTCATGTGCCATAAAACCCCAAACAACCAACCATGCTGAGCATATCCATCTGAGTGAGGATAAACTGTAGCCATGAAGGGATGAATTTGGTCAGCAACAATGCACAAATACACTGTGGCATTCAGATTCTTCGATGGGTATCAGGAGGCTAAATATGTGCCATAAAACATTCCCCATACCACCACACCACCACCAATAGTCTGTACTGTTGACACCAGACAAGATGGCTCCATGGCTTCATGTTGCTTGTGCCAAATTCTAATCCTTCCATCAGCATGGTGCAAAAGGAACCTAGATTCATTCAACCAGGTTACTCTTTTCCAATCTTCAATGTCCAGCACCCACTGGAGATGTGCTTTTGTGTTCTTCACTGACATCAGCACTCGATATGGTTAGTGGCTGTTGTAGCCCATTCATGACAAGTTCCAATACGTTGTGCATTCAGAGATGACCTTCTGCACAACAATGTTTAATTCTGCTGTGATTTACCTGGTTGTGGCCTGTCTGTTAGCTTGCATAATTCTGGCCAGTCTCTTTTAAATCCTGTGATCCACAAGCTGTTGTAGTCCACAGAATCACTGAACAATGGTAGTTTTTTGCTTTTTGCATCATTCTTAGTGAAAAGCTCAGGAGGATGGCCATTTAGGAGATGCTAGAATCGACACGCCTAGCACCAACATCATGCTGCATTCCAAGTTTCTCAGGTCGCTTGTTTTGTCCATTCTGATATTCAAACTAACTATAACTGATGCTCGAATAGCTGATCTCCCTAATTTATACTGCACAAAAGGTCATATGATGTATTACATGTTGGAATTGAACCATTTATGTGATGAACGATGCTGTAACTAATAAACTGCCATCACAGTGTATATATATATATATATTTGCATATCTTTTTAAATGTTTAACAAGTTTATATTCTACAAGATTCTAGCAATTCTGAATACTTCAGTGTCCCAGAATAATCTTCTCTGATCCAAGACATTGTCTTAAATGTCCCAATTTCCAGCTTTGAAAACCTGACAACCTTATAAACAGTATATAGTGACAGAGTAAAGCAATTTCAGTCTGAAGAACTAGTAATTCAATTAGTAACAAATATACATGTTTTAAAGTGAAATAATTTTTCCTAATTCTAACATGGCAAATCAAATGTTTCACTTTTATTTTCATTTAGTGTATTAATTTAATGATGAAGTTTCATTTTTTTTTGTCTTAGTAGTAAATACTAATGGTAACTTAAAGTGAATCCCCTTTAATGATGAAACCTTGTACATATCCTCTCTACACCTATCATGACTTGTGCTTAGCAATGACAAATTGAGATCAGCATTCCTAGCAAATGCCTATTGAATCTTGAACCAAATGTAGATTGAATGGTTCCTTAATACTTTTGATCTAAGGAACAACACAGAATTTCTTCCAAATATGCATTTACTACATTCAAAGATGTTGTAAAAATGAATTAAAAAAAGTTAATAAAAAAGTTATAAAGTAAACTGGTTTATTATTAAAAAAAACTTTGAAATAAAATGTTAACATTTTAAAATTTGTTCATCATGATAAATAGTACCAGAATGCCATTACATCACAAATAAAGATCTGATTGCATACTCTGCTTCATTATTGAAGGATAACTTTGGATAAGATTTTGAAAAAAGTTTTTGTCTTTCTTTCATGATGAAAATGTTTAAAAATTAATTCACCCACCAGGAAGAAGTCATTGTTAGAAATTCAGTGCTTTAAGGGTTAACCAAGTTTGAAAATTTGTAGAGGAGAATAAAGAGTGCTCCATCACACGTTTATAACCCAGGAATAAAACATGCAAAGAAAGCAATTATACTGAATGCCAGAATACATTACTCAACATTCCATGGTGAAGATATCCTGCCATAGATATCAGTTCTGTGTGCCTATACATCCCATGACTTATATATTTGTGCTATAGTATATGCTACTATATGTGATAAAGAATGTAAGCTTGTGCTGAAGATACTTGTGATACGATGTAATTCTGATTTTCAGCTGTAATAAATTAACTTGTTTCACTTGAAGAACAGAAAGCAATTTCACAGTAGTTCATGCTTACATTCTTTGTGCACAAAATAAATCACAGCAGATATTAGTGGATAATGGGAGATATTTATGACTATCAAGGACTCAAAGCCATAAAAGATTCTCTCTAAGTTTCCTTTTATTTGATTTGTTAGATTTTATATTTGCTTTTTAAGCTGTTAATTCCTATTGTTTTATTAATTTTAGGAATGGGGAAATTGTATTACCAGTGTCAATAGTAGAGTATTTAATTATTTCATATAGAGAATAGTCTGCTTTTATGGATATAATATGTAAAATCATTTATACCAAAAACAATGAATGAATGAAAAGTAAATTATACCTTTACTAAACTACTTGGTGTAATAATGAGAACTTTTTTCAATATAGGTTTCCCACCATAAGGTCCTTGTTTATAAAGAGTCCTGGAAATTTAAAAGAACAAATAGTTTAAGTTAATAATAAAACATTTTTAAGTCCTCTTTATTATTAGCAAACCAAGTACATAGAGACATAAAGGGCATATAATAGCAATTTTCCTAGTTTACTAGTAAATACCAAAATATTTACAAAATAATTACTCATGAAACACAGATCAAGATGCTATATAAAGCATATAATAATAATAAAATTTAAAAGCACAGATTATACTGAACCACAATAAAAACATCACAACACATAACCGTGCACACAATCTACATCAACAAAGCATTTAATCTTCTTCACTTGAGTATGTCGGCATAAGTCCTAGCAAACCAGCTACATAGCTGCCTTTAACTAGGGACATAAAATATTAAGAAAATATATCAATAGCAAAAATTACAGCAATGATCTATATATTTTTGTTCTGAGATGTGTTTGCTGGAAACTATTGTTTTAAGGAAGACACAATTGCTACTTTTGCTTCCTTTAACCCTTCCAGGGTCTATCATCTGCAGATATTGACAGATTCCAAAGTGAAGTATGAAAATGGACTCAGATGTTCCTAGTATAACACTGAAACTTTAATTTTTCCAAAAATATAAATTCCCATTTTAATTTATATATTATACAAATATATAGTTTAAGTTTAATAAATATTGTTTACCTATTTAATTTGGTGAGAATTTTGAAGCACTAAAAAAAAAACCTTGTTACCATTGTGATCAGCATTTTGAAGTATTGAATTTCAGCTTCACTGTCAATTTTATTTATATAATACTGCATTTCTTTTATAATACCACAACCTCCAAATTCTATTCACAAATTTGAGAACTGTTACCAACAAATTTTCCATAAATTCCTGAAATGCTCCCAAAAATTAGTGAAAAATATTTTATTTATATCTAACAAATATTTTATTGCAAGTGTTTGTTTTCAAAATAAAATCAAAAATTTTGAAAGCAGTTACAAAATAGATGCTTTTTTTAATTACTTAAACCTATTTCAATGTTTATAAAATTATTTTATCATTCATTGCATAACTTCCCAAAAGGAAAACTGAAACTGCTGAGCCTTAATTTCTAGGAATTTTCATGTTCAATACAACAAAGCAGAGATGTGGGTGAACCTCGCATAGTTTGCACTAATTGGAGACAAGTGGCTAATGGAGTGTGGCATTGCAGTATAGGTTCTATTGTAAGCAAACCCACTGATATTGGTTATAACTGCATTTGCTTAGCCAGATAGATTTTTAATAAAAATATAACTTTTATTTCTTGATCTCTTTTAGAGCTATGACTACATCTTCACTTGCTTTTTTTTTTTTCCAAGATAGTCTTACAACTGGTTACTCTGGATATTTTTTCAACTTGACTTAGGTCATTTCTTAATTTTAAAATTATTTCTTGGTTTTACAACATGAAAAACTCTGATCTTTCATCATTTCTTAAAATTTAATTGTCTCAGAAATAAAAAACAAGTGAATTTTCTTGGCTTAGACAGAAATCCCCCCTCCCCCCCCCCACATACACACCAGCAAGTGAGGAAGGATTATGATTAACTACATCAAATGGGTATTAACCTCCCACCCACCCACCCACCCACCCACCCTTCTACCATCTATGCAGGAGGTTTACTGACCCCAGAAAAATGTTTTTAAAGAAATTGCTAATTCACAAGTTTACACTGAATGGTTAAAAAAAATTTAACTCCTCCACTCTCTGAAAATGTTTCAGCTATGCCACTCTGACGACATTAGAAATTTTTTTAGTCTTGTTGCACCTAACTTGTAGGCACTTTAACAGATGATCCCCAAAGTGTAACAGGCAAACAGAAAATATGTGGTGTATGCTGTAAAAAACACCAACCAAGAAAGCAATTAGGTAGTTGCTTTGGAAATCTGGCTGTTTTAAACTGAGCTACACAAAAAAAAATACAAAAACAATGACACTTCTGTTTTAGATTTACTTTCTAATTATATTATTCAGAAGTTGGAAGGCAAACTATTGGAAGATTCAAAAAATATAAATCTTAATTTGTTATTATTCATCAACCCAAAAGCAAATTTTTTATTGTTTTAAGCAAAGATTAAAAGTCTACAGATAGATATGACAAAGTGAAAACAATAGTCATTTTTTAAATGAACTGAATTTTTTTAATTTTTCTGAAAAATAATATTTACACTTTCTAAAATTGACAATAATAATAATAATGCATATATGCAGGCAAGAGGGTTTACAACAACTACTTGTGTTGCCAGAATCTCCATTAAAATATGAGGGTCATACTGAAAATAATGCCTATAGGGATGTAATACACTGTGTATTACAGCCCTATAAGCATTATGCAGTTGTTACTAGGCATTATACTGTTTTTATAGGCATTATGCTGTTATTACTATCTGTGGGTTGGGTTGTTTTACTTCTGAGCGGCACTTTTTTGCACACCATGGCCTAAATGGCCAGGTCACATGGACCCTGAAGGCTCAGAGAAGGTTGGGGGAGGGGACCCACTGGAACAGCTATTGGGAGACAGATGGTAGCTTCCTGTCAAGGCCATCCAGCGTGTTCTTTAAAGGTGGGTTGTTTTACCTCTGAGCGGCAAATTTTTGCACACCATGGGCTAAATGGCTAGGTCACATGGACCCCGAAGGCTCAGAGAAGGTTGGTGAAGGGGACCCACTGGAACAGCTGTTGGGAGACAGATGGTAGCCTCCCGTCAAGGCCATCCAGCGTGTTCTTTAACGTGCACAGGGTATGGCTCTCCCGCACACGGGACCACGGCTTAACGTCCTATCCGACGGATGGCGGCCTTTCCAAGCCCATCAGTGTCCCCTATTGACCGTGGGCAGGGCGGGGAGTTTTGCGGAGATAAATCTCAACGCTGACCCAGCTGGGACTCGAACCTGGGAACTACAGATTACGAGCCTGGCGCGCTACCGACTGAGCCACCCCCGCCCCTACTATCTGTGTGTTAATGTACTTTGTAAAATATGTAGTTGCACCTTCTTTTGATTTTCATATGATCTTTTCAACAGATCAGCACTAGTGAACCATGGACAGTAAGATAAAACAAAGAGCTGTAATCGAATTCCTGATGAAGGAGGGATGCAGCACTTCTTCCAACATTCATGCCAGGATAACCAAGCGTACGATGAGCAAGGCAATCATTGTTAGCAATGTACGAAGGTGACTGAAGAAGTTTGACAAAGGAGAAACAACCATCATGGAAAATATAATAATAATTATATTTTCCATGATGAATAATTTGACAAAGGAGAAACAACCATCATGGAAAATATATATAAGTGGGGAGAATCAACTGCAGCCCCCTCCACAATGACAGACAATGCTCACCATAATTTTTACAAACAGGATTCCAGTTTTGGGTCCTATAATAGTGGTATCATATAATATGTACAACCTAATAGTGGAAACACAAATGCATTGCATGTGTCAGAAGGACTTTTGAAGGGTAGTTTTGTGTATCACAATGGATGTACATACATGTGTAATGGAACCTTCTGTTCATTATTTCGTTATAATAAGGGCATTATTACCTAACACCTAACAGGCATTACTTTTGGTACAACCAGGGTGGCCTCCTGCCCCCTTTCCCATTTGAAAATGTTAGTAAGGGTAATGGAGGCAAAAAAATTATTAAACTTGTGCATATTTCATGCATTTTTTCATGAAATTTGTTTAAAACCTTGAACTAAAATCTTAAACCCAATACCTCGAACTAAATGGTAGTGGTTTCTTTCTACCTATTAAAATAGCATTAAAATTCTCTGTCGTTGAGCAATAAACTTTTTAAGTTTATGCAAATTGTTTAAAGGATAAACTTAAAAATGTTATTGCTCAATGACAGAGAATTTTAAATAATTTCTAAGAAAGGTCTTTTTAATTGTGTTCTTTCTACCATCATAACCTTATTGAGAGAGGTATGAATCACCACCTTAGCTCAACTGGTAGAGCAATTGGTGCATAACTAGGAGGTCCCAAGTTCGAGTTCAGGCTGTGGATTGGTGGTCTTTTTTCATACTTGCCTTCTTATCAATAACAATTATGACTGCCATGTCAGTGAATTCCATTTCATATAATATGTACAGCCTAATAGTGGAAATACCACTTAACAATTTTTTTTTCTGTTACATAAGGCAAAAGGAGTTTTAATCACATTAAATCAAGATCTTCTGATCTTGATATTTAATATGCATGGTGATTTCAGCTTTTGCAAATGTTGTATGGTGATTTCAGCCTTTGCTCTATAATTACTATACCAAACAGCGATGAATATGTATATACATATCCACAATAATATGCACTGAAGAGCCAAAACATTATGACTAGTGCATCTTTATGTAAATCAAAGCAACTTCAGGTAAACGATGGCACGTGTGAATTTCATGAAAAGGTATAAATAACACCTGATAGTGGACTCTATTAATCAGTATTATTCTTGTTCTTCAGATGGGAAAGGTGGCGGGCTTGAGTGAGTTTGACAAAGGCCAAATTGTAATGGCCAGACAACTGGGTCAGAGCATTTCCAAGACAGCAAGGATTGTGGGGTACTCACGATCAGCCGTGGTTAGTACCTTAAAAAAGTGGTCCGAGCAGGAAAAAACCACAAACCGCTGGCAAGTTGTGAGCCAACACAGCTCACCAATGCTAGAGTTAAGCGAATGCTATCAAATATGGTACAAGACAACAGAAGGGATACTGTAGTGCAACTCACCCGTAATTTGAATGCTGGTGTCGGGAGTAATGTGTCACAACACACAGTACATCGAAACCTGCTGAAAATGGGGCTGCATAGCCACAGGCCGCTCCAAGTGTCTATGCTAACCTTAGTTCACCGTCAAAAGTGCCTACAATGGGCACACGAGCATCAAAACTGGACCTTGAATGACTGGAAGGTCATCGGGTCCGATGAATCTTATTTCCTGTTGCACCATGTGGACGGCCATGTATGTGTGTGTCGTTTACCTGGGGAAGTATTGGCACCAGGATACAGTGTGGGAAGAAAACAAACTGGTGTAGGAAGTGTAATGTTTTAGGCAATGTTCTGCTGGGAAACCCTAGGTCCAGTCATTCATGTGCAGGAAACTATGACGTCTACCACCTACCTAAACATCATTGTAGACCAGGTACATCCTTTCATGGCAACAGTATTCCCTTCAAGTAGTGCCTTCTTTCAGCAGAATAATGCACCATGCCACACTGCCTGGATTGTTTGAGATTATTCGAGGAACATGAGAAAGATTTCCAGGTATTGCCCTGGCCTCTAAATTCCCCCAGATATCAATCCAATCAAGCATCTGTGGTTTGTGTTGGAACAGCATATCTGATCTGTGGTGGCTCAACCACGTAACTTACAAGAATTAAAGGATCTGCTGGTAACATGTTGGTACCAGATACTATAAGACACCTTTAGAAATCTTGTAGCTTCCACGCCTTGCTGGGTAACATCTGTTTTGGCGGCACGTGGAGGATCAACAATATTATGCAGGCGGTCAAAATGTTTTGGCTTTTTGGTGTATACACTCCTACTCAAAAGCTAAAAACCAAACACAAAATATATATTATTTTAAAATTTCTGAATGACTGAAAAATAAGGTTAAGGACTTACCAAATTAGGGCAATGCACTGAAGTGTCTTGCCCAAACCCATTTCATCTCTGAAATAAGAAAATCAAATTACAATGCGGTAAATTCTGTTGCATAACTTTCATTGCTTACAGAGTTCTGCAACAATTTAGATATTGAAATAAAACATATTTTATAAAATTGATAAAAATATGGAAAATTAACTGGAAAAAACAATGAAAAATATTTAAATGTGATTTAAAATATTTTGCTAAAGAAATCTAAAGTAGATTCAAATATGATATAGCAATGATACACAAAAATTAAATTTACAGTAATTGAAATAAGCAGCTAATCTCAATATTAGAAATTATTTATATTGAATCCCTATACACTAGTGGTAACAATTGAAGATGCAACAGTCAAAACTTGATATATACATTCTGAAATTCAAAACCCAAGAAGTAATTGAGCAAAAGAAAAAGAAGCAAAATATTTTGTGTGGATCTGTATCAATCATTTCACTGACTTCCTTCAAACACGTTTTCCTATAAGTTATATATTAATTTAGCACATGATATGTTATTGGAAAGCATTATTTAAAATAATGAAAATTTTAAAACAAACTTAAAAAACAGAAAAACTTACGCCAAAATGGCTCCTTGGCCAGAATAATCTCTCAGTCCCAAAATACATTCATATAAGAAAATAATGCCTTCTTTTTGATGTGATCTCAGTTGTTTGGCTAAACTAGGATCCACAATAACATCAACTATATTCAACTGTAGCTTATTATGTTTCCACTGTTGTAAACAAAAAAAATTTAATATGATAGTTTAATTACATTGCAATCTTATTTATAAATGCTTCCTCTACATATTCTTACATCAAGTTACAGTAACTTACAAAACAAAGGACAGATAGATTCAATAACAAGGTATTATATTCATTGCTCTAACAATCTGACTGACCTTCAGTTTTTAAGTTATTGTGTAACTTGATCTAACAGTGTATATAGAAGACATATATACTTAGTGTTCAAAACTCTATTGACAGTTTTGCAACTGAACTTCTCACAAAAACAAGAAGTCTATTGAATTTTGTCCTATCACACAGTTTCCACCTGAAGTAGCATTACACACAAACATGATTAACAATATGCATTGGTCAAACAAATTTCCCATGTGAACTCTTCACACCAAAACAAGAAAATAATTTTGTATAAAAGTTTGAAAAAAAGACACAAAACAGAATTTCACTATTTATTTTTAAGTTTGTTTACATTTATTTTTACATTAATTTTATTTTTGAATCTGTTACAATTTACAGCAGCTTTTCATAGTGTCACCCATCCACCTCTATATAGGACACAATGATGCATCATGACTGATAAACATGATAAAAGCTCAGTGCTTTGACATACATTGCCACATGCAACTTGAATGTGAAGCAGAAGTTGGGACTTCCTCTTCAACAAGTCTTTTAAGATACCCTAAGAGAAAGAAGTCTAAACGATTATGATCAGTGACCATGATGGCCATGAAACAGGACTTTCATGGCCCTATCCGCTGCTCAGGATAGGTAGCATCCAAGTGCTCATGTGGAACTAATATGTGGAGGTGCACTGTCATATTTTTATTAAGCATCTAATTACTATTAGGCTGTTGACAATGAATGTAGAGAAAATATTGTCTTGAGGAGGGTGGGATCCAAACCCACAAACCAATGTGCATTTGCCACTGTAAGGCACAAACCACATTCTGCTGCAGATTGGATAGGTACTTCCTCTAATAAGGCAGCATTTGCTCCAAGAAATTCCAATAAAGCTGACCTGCTAACTCTCTAGGCAGGGTTGGGTTTACCTCTGAGCAGCACTTTTTTCACACAATGGTCTAAATGGCCAGATCACAAGGACCATGATGGCTCAGGAAAGGTTGAGGGGAAGAGGACCCACTGGATAGCTGTTAAGAGACCAATGGTTACCTCCCACGTAGGCAATCCAGCATATTCTTTAACGTGCACACGATATGGCTCTCCCACACATGGAGTTGGTTGGTTGTTTTACCTCTGAGTTGCACTTTTTTGCACATCACGGGCTAAGTGGCCAGGTCACAAGGACCCCGAAGGCTCAGAGAAGGTTGGGGGGAGGGGAACTGGAATAGCTGTTGGGAGACAGATGGTAGCCTCCCGTCAAGGCCATCTAGTGTGTTCTTTAACGTGCACAGGGTATGGCTCTCCTGCACCAGGACCACGACTTAACGTCCCATCCGACGGTCAGCAGCGTTTCCAAGCCCATCGCTGTCCCCTACTGTGATTTTGATATCATTGCATATATTTTGACCGTGGGCAGGGAGGCCCACTCATGGAGAAATGGCTTAATGTCACATCTGATGGACAGCGTCCTTTCCAAGTCAATCAGTGCTTACTGGGCAGGGTAGGGAGTTTTACAGAGATAAATTTCAATGCTGGCCCAGGTGGAACTGAAGCCTGGAAACTGTAAATAATTACAAGCCTGGCACTATTGACTAACACCCCCCCCCCCCTCCTATGGAGTATGTCACACTACACATTAGTGAAAATGTGCACTTTAAATTGTAGTATTCAGTTTCCTTAGCCCATATGTGCTGTTGTGGCTATTAATAACACCATCTCTAGAAAAATGTCACCTCATCTGTAAACTAAACAATGTTAGTGCAATCAAGGTGCACTGCAGAGTTCTGATGAAACCACTGGAAAAACTATCTCTATCATAGGAAATTAGCCGAGCTCAAAACCTGCAACATTTTTATGTAGAATGGATGCAGTTGTTGTTCACGCATGACTGGTATTAATGGCATGAGCAATGGTGCAAGTGTTGCAGAAGGTTGGTCTTCAATATGCAATACTTCGTGCTCCATTCTTGACATATGCTTGATCCTGGGCATCCTATATCATACATACTCCACTTCATCATACCAGTTTCTCAAAGCCACAATTGACAACCTCAAAAGTGCTAAAATAGAGTTGTTGTTGCAAAGCAACCTGATATATATGCACATGATATACATCACATGATACACATCATGTGATGTTAAAGAATATGATGTATACGCACATGATACACATCAACAACTGCACCAGGAGTGAAACACTCCTGGTGCAGTTGTTGATGTGTATCATGTGCGTATTAGCCATTTCTTTGATAGTGTACTTGTGCATTTCACGATAGTAAATTCATTAGACTTAAAGTGAAACACACACAGACAACATGCTTGCACAAATACTCTACATCCCTATTATATTGAGCATCACTGTTTGACCAATGCATATTCATCAGTCACACATTTGTGTCAGACTTGTGCAGAAATTATACAAGATGGGAAAAAGGTTCACACTTTTTTTCTGTTTTGGTGTGAAAAGTTCACTTGTGAAAATTTTCAATAGCTTTGAAACACCCTGTATAACACACATGATGTAAAATAATTTTTTGGAAAATAATTAAAATTCACACAGAAATTATTCATTATACTAGGACATTTTGTGCTAAAATTATTGGTCTCTTGAACCCCTTCCAATCAAGTGGAAAAATAAATAATTTTACTCTCTAACTCTATTTCTCTAACAGGACTTGAATTATCAATGAAATATGAGGTCAACATACTATCAATAAAGAGGTTGGTTTAGGTTCAAGAAACCATTCTGGCACCAGTGTTTCTGCCCTTACTACACTCCACCCCAAACACAATTTTCCAACAATGTCCACCCATATATGGCAACTCATATCCTAAGTGTCTGTGGGGCGGGGGTGGCTCAGTCGATAGTGCGCCAGGCTCGTAATCTGTAGTTCCCAGGTTCGAGTCCCAGCTGGGTCAGCGTTGAGATTTATCTCCGCAAAATTCCTCGCCCTGCCCATGGTCAGTAGGGGACACCGATGGGCTTGGAAAGGCCACCGTCCATCGGATGGGATGTTAAGCCGTGGCCCCGTGTGTGGGAGAGCCATACCCTGTGCACGTTAAAGAACACGCTGGATGGCCTTGATGGGAGGCTACCATGTCTCCCAACAGCTGTTCCAGTGGGTCCCCTCCCCCAACCTTCTCTGAGCCTTCGGGGTCCATGTGACCTGGCCATTCAGCCCATGGTGTGCAAAAAAGTGCCGCTCAGAGGTAAAACAAGCCAACCCAACCTAAGTGTCTGTGAAATGTGGATATGCTACCTATGCCAGTACATTCCCCAGATCTATCATCCATAAAACATGTTTGAATATGATGAAATGTTCACTGACCACTGCCTCTTAGGCCCTCTACCACTGTTGACCAGCTCACAGCACAAGTGCATGACTTAATGTTCACCAGGATGACATTTGCCACCTTTCTGGCTTGCTATCACAACATGTCCACTTACATTCCTGTTCATGGAGGCCATACCTCTTATTTCTCAAAATATTATTTTTGTAAGTAAATACTGCTGATTTGATTCACACTCTTAACCCTTCTAGGGTCAAGGACGTCTATAGACGTTTTTTGTACAACACATGAAACTTCGATTTTTTTTTTAAATATTGCCATTTCAAAATTTTTTTACATATATCTTTTAAAAATATGTAATTTATGCTTGAAAAAAACATTTTCTTTTTTCATTTGATGCATATTTTATTAAACTACAATACAAATAATTCGATAAAGCCATCTGATTGCCATATTTTAGAAGAGCTATACAGTATTGCCGATTTGTTTGTTAACATTACTCTGTATTGAAGCAATCACCTGATTTTAAGTTCACAAGCTCGATTTAAACTATTATCAACATATTTTCCTTAAATTTTCGAAAATCTACTAAGAATTAACAAAAAACTATTTTTAAAAATGAAAGATTTTGGAAGTAATTAAAAAATTTCACCTATTTTTTCAGTATACCACTGTAAAAAGTGTTATTAAAATATATTTTATGTTCATATTTTTTACTTCAGTAAAATTCAGAATTCTCTTTAATTTGGTATATAGCATAACCTATTTCTCTTGATTAGTTATTTATTAAAAATATTCTAAATTTGACTTGTTTATTGGATTCTGCAACAAACCTGAACTTTTCTCAAAATATGGTATGGAGAAAAAAATTACAAAACAGAAGAAATGTTTACTTTAAACAAGAATTTTTTTTATTCAGAAATAAATAGCCTTTCTATTCATGTGCATTATATTCATTTCTGTCTATTAGTGCTTTTCAAATAAATTTTTATTTGTTGCCAGATTTGTTTTTACCACATGACTCTGAAAAAGTCCTATTAAAATAAAACTAGTTGACTTTTTGTCAAATATTTTATTTTCAGAAAATCCAGAATTAAATTCTGATTAATTTGGTATATAACATGCCATAATTCTTTTCATTAGTTATTTGGCAAAAAAAAGTTTTAAAGTTAATTTTTTTTTTTTTTGCCCGATCAGAGTGAAAAAATAGCTGGACCTGGGAAGGATTAATCATTTCTTTTCTACATCACTATCTATCATTGCATATATTTTGAGCTCAAAGCAGCCACCTCCTATAAATGGGCCAATTTCAATGATGAGCAGTGTAGAAACAAGCCAATAGCTAATGTTTAAGAGACTTAACATTCTTGATGGGATGTAAGTTGTGTGTGCAAGTTTTTCAACATAAGTGCATGCTAATAGAAAATGCACTGCCTTTTCACTACGGTCAGTGGGGAACACTGATGGGCTTGGAAAGGCCGCCTTCCGTTGGATGGGACATTAAGCCGTGGCCCCCTGTGGGAGAGCCATACCCTGTGCAAGTTAAAGAACACACTGGATGGCCTTGACAGGAAGCTACCATCTATCTCCCAACAGCTGTTCCAGTGGGTCCCCTCCCCCAATCTTCTCTGAGCCTTTGGGGTCCATGTGACCTGGCCATTTAGCCCATGGTGTGCAAAAAAAGTGCCACTCAGAGGTAAAAAGCAACCCAACCCAAAGCCTTTTCACTAAGTCAATATGCACACTCTAAACACTTTACAAATTTTCCTAGAAACCACTGTGTCATTTTTCAAAATTCAATATTTTACTACTTGAGCAAAATCCCATCTCAGAATGTGTCAAAATTCTGTTTCTATAATGCTGCTGTTCAATATGCCGCTTTCAAAAAAAAACAGCTCATTTTTTTTTTTGCAACACTATTGGAGATTGAGCAGAAACAGCATTTATTATGTGGAAAAACTGCTATTCTGAAACATGTTGCAAAGGAACAGATTATAATAATTTTTTGCATTGGAAAATGTTTTATCTGAAAAAAAGTTAATGTTTTTGCTCATTTATATATATATAAAGAAGCAGTCCTTAAAAACAAAATTTTTATCAGCACTTTTAATGGGGAGGGGATATTAAAGTTTATGCTTTTAATGATGTCTTTACTTTTTTCAGCTGTCCCATGGCCGAGTGGTTAGCATGCTTGGCTACTGATCTAAGGGACCTGGGTTCGAGCCCCGGGATGTATGTGTCGTTTTTCTGTTGAGATCCTGCCATCCTCTCAGACCTTCTACTATGGCATATAAACTTTATTTATTTTTTTTTTACTTTTTTCTTGCTTTATGCTTTCCCACAACAATCATTTTTCTGTACCCTTCAAAAACAATACGGTATGAGGTTTTAGTTTATATAAATTTCTCATAAAATGAATTCATATCCAAATTCTATCCTATACAAATCTTCAAATAATATATTTACTCAGTTCATGAGAAAACAAAAATTTATATTGCATTTTACTCTGACCAGCACTTTTTTCCCCATAATGCACTAAATGATTAGGTCACAAAGACCCTCCCAAGGGCTCAGAGAAGATTAGGAAAGGGGATCCACTTGATAACTATTAGGAGACAAATAGGCTACTGTCAGGGCCATCCAGCATGTTATTTAATATGCAGAAAATATGGTTCTCCTGCACAGAGAACCATGGTCTAATATCCCATCTTACAGACAGTCTTTTCAAGCTCATTGACATCCCCTTTATCACAGAGAGCATGATGGGGGTTGCTGGAAATACATCTCAACACTGAAACGTTTAGGGCTCAAGCCTGGCAATTACAGCTTATGAACCTGGTGTATTACCAACTGAGTCAACCCCTAGTCCAAATAAGTTTCAAAACTGCATGCAATTTATCATAACCAGTTTCATGCAAACCTAAATTATCAATTACTTCTTATTAAGTATAATTGATAACTATGTTTAGGTGTGTCTGCAGATTGCATACTAAGTTTTCTAACAATGTAAGAAATTTAAGTTAATGATTTAGGCTGTTTTACCTCTGAGTGACACTTTTTGCACACATTGAACTAAATGGCTAAATAAAATGACTTCAAGGGCTCAGAGGCTGAGGAAGGAAATCCAATGGACAGTTGTTAGAAGTTAGATGAAACCCTCCAAAAAAGGCCATCCAGCATGTTCTTTAATTTGCACAAGGGATAGCTCTCTGCACATGGGGCCAAAGTTTAACATTCCATCTGACAGATAGCAGACTTACCAAGCCCATTGGAAAGCTGAGAATTCAATTTACCATTGCTAAATTGCCTTTAGCATTAATGTTTCCCTTCAAACTATTTCTCTGTTAAAATTTTATTTTCTAATTTTGATAGAAGAATTCTAGTTAAAACTTTGAGCAAATAGAATTCTTCTATTTGTTCTATTGTCATTTCAGGGATGATTCTTTTATTAAATGTTTTGGTCAACACATTATCCATCCATTTTATTCATTCAAATCATTGCACTAAAAAATTAATTTATGTGCATAGTCTATTTGAACATCTAGAAGAAAAGTATACAGTTGGGAACCACACCATGCTTTCATTCAGTTTGTTTATTTCAGTTGTTAATTTAGCCCTGTTCAAGTTTCAATAAGGTCACCATGATTTCTCCCTATCATAAGGATAAAAGGTGTAGTGATAATCCTTGCTATTTTCACAAATCAATGAACTTGGGGTTAATAAAGTATCAATCTAGATGGATGGAAAAAATTGCATTAGTGATAGAAAGGAAGGTTGGTTTATTAGGTGATAAATTATTCCATATAGTAATATATAGTTCTAACCTCCTAGCTAATGCTTACAGAGACCAAGCCTATATCTAGAAAAAAAAATTAAGATGAAAGCCAAATGAAGGGATTGAACCAAAAGGGACCAGAACACTATTAGGAATCAGGCTTATACTTATACTGTGGGTGTTACACAATTTTTTAACTCCTCAAGCAACTGCTTGCTACAGAGGTCTGATAGGAGCCTGTCAATTGAATACACAACAGAGGTTTGCAAGACCTCAGCAGAAAAACAATACAAGAAACACTAATGCCTTACTCAGAATTCAGACCCATGTCCCTTTGATCTTTGGCTGCTTTAAGATTTCCCACCAACCTATCCTGATCTATAGTTTCTGCATTTGGCCTCTGTAGGCCAATTATGCCAAAGTCCTTTTTTTGGCATTGCCTGCCACTGCATCCTAAGTATCCTCCTTTTTCTGAGGATTTTAGGCACAATGATAATAACTCTACTCACTAAAATATAGTTATGTATGTGGACAACATGGCCAAACCAATGCAGTCTCTCTCTAAACAATATGTGCTCAAAGGAGGTTGCTGACTCATTTATCTAACCTTATCATTACTTACGTAGTCAAACTACCTAATGTCCAAAATACTGTGTAGTATCTAGAATCAAAAGCATCAAGTTTCCTCTTAGCTTGCTTAAAAAGGGTCCACGTTTCACTGCCATAACTAGAAAGGACCAATTATATAGCCTAAATTTAGTCTGGTATGTGTATATAATACACAGCAAAAACGAAATATAAAGTAAAAGCATCTTTCATTTTATTTGGAGAACTTAACTAAACAAATTACACTGCAGACAATTGGCTCAACAGATCATTTTAAAACACTGGAAGATCACATATTAGCTGCCACTTATCTACAGTCTAGTGTAGTTGCTTCTCATCTAATATAGGCAAACCATACTTTGATAGATAGAACTATAGCTGTAAAATAATTCTGCCATCTTCTTCAGTCTATTAAAACAAAAAAAAAATGATGAAATGGTATCACAAATTAGATCAAAAGTTGAAGTATTATAATACCAAAGATTTTAACTTGATTATCCAGTGTTTCCTTAACTTATAAAGGGTACAGCTCTCTTACACATAAGGCCATGACTTAATGCGCCATCCAACAGATGGAGGTGTTTCCAAATCCATTATGCCTCCTCTATAGCCAAGGGCAAAACAGGAGTTCATGGAGAAAATTCTCAATGTAAATTAGTTGGGATTTGAACATAGGAAAATCAAATTATAAGCCTAGCATGCTACCAACTAAGCCACCTCCCACCCTATATGCTTGAGCAGGGATAACCCTCTTTTTGAGTCAAGAGCCGAAACAGTAAAAAAAGGTAAACCCACAAATTTTGAGAGCCACAAATTATAATCATTCTTGGGTCAGGAGCCATAATAGGAAAAAACAAACAGCAGATTATTTTATTAAAGAAAATAAAACCATAACATACAATTTTAAAATAAATGTATTATATACAACATAACATTTGGAAAGAATTACTAAAAAATCTGGCATTCACAGTGTAACATTTGTATTTGAGTCTTCCAACCAACTTAATCAAATTTGGAGTGTATTTAACATTTGAAATTTGAATAGCATCAGTGCTTTTAAAATATTATCTGACAACCTGCTCAGTGCTTGTTTCTAATGAAAAATAATTAAAAAAATTTTATAGTTGAATGTTGAACCAAAAAGCAATAAAAGCCACTTTTTAGAGTGTTCAAAGCTGCATGAGGCTTTTTGGGTTGGGTTGTTTTACCTCTGAGTGGCACTTTTTACACACCATGGGCTAAATGGCCAGGTCACATGGACCCCGAAGGCTCAGAGAAGGTTGGGGGAGGGGACCCACTGGAACAGCTGTTGGGAGACAGATGGTAGCCTCCGGTGAAGGCCATCCAGCATGTTCTTTAACGTGCACAGGATATGGCTCTCCCGCACACGGGGCCACGGTTTAACGTCCCATCCGACGGACGGCGGCCTTTCCAAGCCCATCGGTGTCCCCTACTGACCGTGGGCAGGGCGGGGAATTTTGCGGAGATAAATCTCAACGCTGACCCAGCTGGGACTCGAACCTGGGAACTACAGATTACGAGCCTGGCGCACTACCGACTGAGCCACCCCCGCCCCACTGCATGAGGCTGTAGAGCCTCCGGTTCCTGACCCCTGTGCTAGAGGGTAGTGTATATACTCATTCAAATTTCATACATTTTTCCATAAAAAAGCTCATTGGTCAAGTTGGAATATTTAAATGTGGCTTTCCATTCACATAACAAGGAAATGTCTCTACACCTGTTGGGATATTTTACCTCTGAGCAACACTTTTGTATATAATGTACTAAATGGCAGCCACTAGAATCCCATGGACTCATGGAAGATTCAGGTACAGGATCTATTGGAGAGCTGTTAGGAGACAATTAAAAGCCTCTTGACTATCCAATGTTCGGTTGTTTTACCTCTGAGTGGCCTTTTTTGCACATCATGGGCTAAATGGCCAGGTCACATGGACCCCGAAGGTTCAGAAAAGGTTGGGGGAAGGGACCCACTGGAACAGCTGTTGGGAGACAGATGGTAGCCTCCCGTCAAGGCCATCCAGCGTGTTCTTTAATGTTGGGTTGTTTTACCTCTGAGTGGCACTTTTTTGCACATCATGGGCTAAATGGCCAGGTCACAAGGACCCCAAAGACTCAGAGAAAGTTGGGGAAGGGACCCACTGGAACAGCTGTTGGGAGACAGATGGTAACATCCCATCAAGGCCATCCAGCGTGTTCTTTAACGTGCACAGGGTATGGCTCTCCCACACACAAGGCCACAGTTTAACATCCCACCCGACAGACGGCAGCCTTTCCAAGCCCATCGGTGTCCCCTACTGACCGTGGGCAGGACAGGGAGCTTTACGGAGAAATCTCAACGCTGGCCCAGCTGGGACTTGAACCTGGGAACTGCAGATTATGAGCCTGGTGCGCTACCGACTGAGCAACCTCTGCCCTACTATCCAATGTATTGTGTAACATATACAAGAGCAAAATTTAGCATACCCTCCATCAGACAATGGCTTTCCAAATCCATCAACAGAGGTTAACAGAGAAATTCTCAATGCAGATACAGTAGGAAATCCAACCCAGGAGCATCAGATTATGAGCTACATACTACAAATCCAACCACCACACCCATCCAATGCTTATTGATGGATAGCATAGCTGGATCTAGGGGGGAAGGGACAAGGAGACTGCATCCCTCCCCATTGAGAATGCTAGTAAGGGTAACAGAGGCAAAAAATTTTAAACTTGCATATATTTCATACAATTTTCAATAAATTTTTAAAGATTTCAAAACAGGAGGAGATTTTAAAACTACAGTAGAAATCTAGTCTTCCCCCTGTGATGCCCCATCGTTCACTTTTGCTTTACCTTTTGTTACTGATTGCCACGAAGTAACTAAAGTAACAGATCGAAACGATACAGAAATCGATCTTCAGTTTGCTAAGGAACAAGTTTCGACGATAATAATGACGAATGTCAATTGACAGTGCAGCCGCGGTCCCATGGACTTTTTGACTTACCTTGTGGTCCAGAACAGATTATTTCAGAAGCACCTATAAAATGTCCCGTTAGTGCAAATAATGAAAGTTTAAATAACGAAGTTTGTGAAGTAGAACAACCGTATGAGAAAGCCGTTTTTGAAAAGGTTTTTGAAGTAGAAGTTTTAAAAGAAAGAATTAACAATGAAAATGTTTTTGCGTCTGCTTTAAGGAAAACTAATTGTAATGAAGAAAAAACAACCAAGAAATTGTGCCGACCTCAAGTATTCCCGACGAGGCTGGCAAATTTGGAAGTCCTCAACTATTAAAGCTTCATTTGGAGACGGACACTAATAAGCCTAGAAAATACAAGGCCAGATTCTTCAAAAATCCGCACGGAGCGACAAGAAGTCGACGAAACAACAACCCAATCCTGCAGAGTGACGAACGACGCAAGCTATGACGCAAGAGGGGGCATGTCCTTGGCACGTGCTTTAGCGGTACAATCGGAAGATTGGAGTTGCGCATGCGCAACTCCTTTACTCTTGGATGTGAGCGCTGTGATGCCAAAAAGGAAATAAAAATCCCCAAAATGATAAATATAACATAAATTAAACAAAACTGGTTAAGGTAAAGCAAAAGTGAACGATGGGGCATCACACACAACCCTCTACTTTTTTCCAACTTTTCTTAACTTTTTCCTAGATCTAGGCTGGTGGGTAGTGTATTTAATCATTTGAATTCTGAACTGCCCCACCATCAATACCATCACATCTTTAATTTACAAATAATGTATGACTAAAATAATTAAATCTATATCTTTCTGACATAGGCTTCTATTTGGCTACAATCCTAGTTTCCCTATTCACTTGCATTTCTGAGAATAACAGAATTTCAATGAAAAAGATTGTGGTGAAAAGTGGGATGCATATTTACAAATGATGCAATCAATAATATTGTGTTAAAGTGATGTAAGCCAAAAGTTACAATCTTTTCATAATTTTAGATAAATTTAGTGATGTTTCAAGCTTCATTACATACCATACTACATCTGCATAGTTTTTGACATTATAGGATTAAAATACTGCAGTCACTGCTTTAGTTTGCAGTTTATTAATTAGTATTTTACTTTGTCAGTTAAATAGTGAAGGTATACACCATGTGCTTACAATGTGAAGTCTTATTACTTCACATTGTTTATTATATTTAATACATTCTTTATTTATAATTCTGCACTAAGCAATCAGGAATATTGCCACAATAGAATAACTGATACGATAAATCACAAACAAGAAGAAAGTCCTGGTAAGAAAAACATTCTATTTTCAATACTAATTTTTTATTATAAATTGATTTATATAATTATATATATATATATCAGTTTTAAAATGCATTATTACAATCTTTAGTTGCAACACATATATAAGAGGCATTCAGAAAGCAATGAGACTACAGTTGTTCTGAAACCTTTTGAAATCCTCTCCTGCATCAATGCACCAGACCCACCATATGATCTATCCCACAAATGCCTCCTGGAGGTATCTTTGAAGTTTCACTTAGGACACCCAGGATTACTTTACTGAATTCATCACTATGAAAATGTTCTTTTTTGTTTCTAGGAACAGATAGAGATCACAGGGAGTCAGATCTGGTGAATAAATAGAAGAGGATATCATTGAAATGCCCAGTTTCTCAACTGTCTCTTGTATAATTAAAATCAATGAGCCAGCCATTGTCTTGATGGAGAATCCAATTGGCCTCCCTGTACCCAGGTGCTTCTCCAAAATTTTCTTTCTTAAAGGGACTTTTATCACATTAAATTAGTAGCAGTCTGCATGACTGAAGAGAGGGGTAGCTCAGTGGGTAGCCTGCCAGGCTCGCAATCTGCAGTTCCCAGGTTCGAGTCCCAGCTAGGTCAGGATTGAGATTTATCTATCATAATTTTCCATCCTGCCCTCTGTCAATAGGGAACACTGATGGACTTGAAAAGGCTACCTCCATCAGATAGTACATTAAGCTGTGGCTTCGTGTGCAGGAGAGCCATACCCGGTGCACGTTAAAGAACACACTGGATGGCCTTGACGGGAGGCTACCATCTGTCTCCTAACAGCTGTCATGGGTTCCCTCCCCCAACCTTCTCTGAGTCTTGGAATCCTTGTGACCTGGCCTTTAGCCCATTGTGTGCCAAAAAAGTGCCACTCAGAAGTAAAACAACTCAACCTGTATGACTGTTTTGGAATGGCCCAATCAGATACAACCCTTTTTACTGAAGAAAATCAGGTGTGTGCCTTTTCCTGCATTGAAATGAACTTTAACTTTTTCAGTCTTGTATAGAGCAGAGCCAACTCCTTAAATGCTTCTTGAATCATTTTTTGCATTTCTAAAGTCCAGCCAAAAGCAAAACTTAATAGCTGCATGGTGCTTGAGTTTTACATTCATCCTGGCTGCACAATTTAGACCTTCACTAATTAACCATTGCATTACAAGTAAATAAGGGCACAACCATGCCAACATGCATAAGGGTGTAGTGTATCAGGCCAATGAGTGTAGTTGAACTCATTATCACTTTCAACTACCTACATATAGTAAAACCAGTCTCATTACTTTTTGAATGCCCACCATATTTATCACAATTATAGTTCTTTTCATATGTTAGACTCATTATCACACAAATAATAATTTTAAGCAGAAGTTTATAACAATTGCTCAATAACAAAAAAAAAAAACCTCACACAATATATTTCTTAAAAAGTAGCATTTACTCCAAAATGTTACAGTTCTTATACAAATATTACTTATTTGTAAACTAATGTTTCAGTTGGTTTATAAAAGTCAATGTTTTTATGCAATTTTATATATTTTCTTAATTATATAATACCTGATGTATGCTGCTAGGACGTGGCATAAAAAATGCTGTGTCAGAGTTGATAGAATTCGAAAATGGCAAAGCATCACATTTCTTTGACTCAGATTTATTTAAAGGTTTACGGAATGGTGTTCTAACAGCTAGAATTTAAAAAAAAATGCTTTATAATTGACAATATAAATATAGTATAACATGAAATGAATAGAATATAAAATGACAGCTTCTCATATTTAAAAACTATTTGGAATAATGCAAATACCAAATAAAAATTCCATTCAGCATATAAAGTGTAGATCATAAATAAAATTATACACTGAAGTGCCATTGAATTAGGGATAGCAAACTTAGTAATGTGTTGGCTCTCCTCTGGCCCTGATAACGGCCACCACATGATAAGGCAAGGACTCCACAAGCTTGCGTAAAAGTTCCACAGGTATGGCGACTCATGCATCCTCCAGAGTTGTCCCCAATTCTCACAAGGTCGTTGCTGCTGAGACACAGGCCCGAACACTCTGCTCAACGGTATCCCAAAGATTTTCGATGGGATTTAAATCTGGGCTTCTAGGTGGCCAATTCATTATTTCAAAGTCAGCAGAATGCTCCTGCAACCATGCAGTAGCCAACCTGGATCTGTGAGATGAATAGTTGTCTTGCTGGTAGACGCCATCTCCATTGGAATGCATGATGGCCATAAATGGGTGCAAATGGTCAGCCATGAGTTCTACGTACCGGGATGCATTGAGAGTCATCAGTACACGTACCGAAGGTCCCACAAACGTCCAACTGAAGACACCCCAGGCCATCACTGAGCTTGTACTCTTCCGACCTGACATGCATGATCCATGGCTTCATGGAGTTGACGCCATACCCTCAGTCTCTCATCAGCATGATGAAGTTTAAATCGGAATTCATCACTCCAGGCTATCATCCATTGCCAATTTTCGATGTTCTTTAGCCCAGGCAAGGCATTGAGCCCCGGTGTCATGCCATTAGAAGTGGGACTCTCTTAGGTTGGCAGCTCCCAAAGCCGAGACAATGAAGTGAGCGTTGCACTGTTGTGCACTGACTTCATGATTGGAACCCGTGTTCAGATTGGAAGTGATTTCAGATAATGTCTTGCTCCTATCAGTCCATACGATGCAGGTTAGATGATGAAGCCCACAATCATTCAAGGCTGGTTGTCCTTTGCAGTGGGTCCGGGTGCTTGTTTTGTTTTTTTTTGCCAGAATTTTCATATTTCCAGAACACTCTTGAAACTGTCGTACAAGAAAATCCAAGTTTGTTGACAATTTCAGAGATCAAGTGTTCCATCTGTCAGGCACCTATGATCTGCCCTCTGTCAAATGCATCTAAATCCCGTACCTTTCCCATTACGCTTCTCACAATGAATGCTTGGGGAAGCCAAAGCTGACAGCTATACGTGACCAGTTTCAGTCATGCATGCGCGCAAATGCGGGACTTGCAATACTGAATTTGGATAACGTTTCTTATCCCAAATTCAATGGCACTTCAGTGTAGATTTAATTTATCCTTTTTGATAATTAAACAAGGCTAAGAATATTGCTTTAATTTATAATTTTTTTCATGATTTATTCACTACTTTGATAGCTTTCTGTTGAATGAAGAATATTTGTGCTGTATTTAAAACATCTTTCCCTTAAGAAAAAAAAAAACCTGCAAAAACTAATCAGTGAAAAGCTAGATTTTTGGTGTAAGATTTCAAATACCTTTCATTGTCAAATTTTTGATTTAGCAGAGATATTCTGTAACATTTATTGTTAAAGAAGAGTTACTTTTTTTTTTCTTTTTGTGTTCAAAAGCAGCAAAAGTTATTAAACTGTTAATCAATAACTGTTAATATATTTAGTATGAGCTGTTGTTCTAATGAGCTAAAACAAGATTAAATAAAAACTAAAAAATCATATTAACTTCTGTATTACAATTAATTTTCACAATGCTCACAAAGTTTGATTATTTTCTGATTCTTCAGATTGGTATACTTTAGGCAGACTACTTTTAAACATTATTCTTTTACTGCCACTTTTTCACCCTTGTATAGAAATGATTATAAATGAACATCCTTCTCACAAGTTTTAAAATTTAGAACATTTCAAACCTCAGAAAAATTGCCTCTTATACAAATTTTAAAGATGACAATCAACACTCATTATTCAAGGAATCTTAACAGTTGAACAATAATTGGCCATAAAAATATCCAACAGATGATGAATGGTTAGTCTAATGAATACTTACAAGGTTGAATGATCACAGCTGGAGTCAATGATGATTGCCGGTAACACCTTCCACTTAAATAATCTTCTTCAATTATTTGATATTGAATCTGTCATGAAATATTGTGTAAATAAACATTCAACTGTAGAGTTTAAAACATTAAACATTTCAAAAGTAAAATATAAAAATCACTTATTTTATTATACACTCCTTTCACGAATCCTAGAAAAAATCATCTAAATTGATGCTATAATGTATTCTCTACATTTAAATAGTACTTAGAGTAGGATCTATAAGCTATGAATATACTACATTAAGATATATTCTCCAGATTAGTCTACTTACATCAGATCATAACAACATGTCAATGAATGATTTCTAAAATAAAACTGATAAACTCATGTACTTATAAAAATATGACAAACAAAGATTATTTTCATCTCAAAATGATTTAAAATTCCTTGTTCACTTACATATATATGAGTTTTAAAAACAGAAGAATTTGTTTCACCCATGTGAGCGATGAACTCAAGATCTGATGATTGACTATTGGGTATGGTCACTCTTCTAGCCAATATTAGCTAAAATTTATCTGATGTAATTTTTTAACATTTAAGATTGTGGTTACAGAAAGAAATATAAAAAAATAAATACCCTCTCAAGCAGATGCTTGCCATAAAGGTCTGACAGGAGACTGTCAGTTTATATGCCATAGTAGGTCTGTGAGGATGGCGAGACCTCAACCGGAAAACAACACAAACATCCATGCCTTACCAAAGGCTCAAACCAGGTCCCTTAGATCAGTAGCCAAGTGCGCTAACCACTCGACCAACAAATAATAAAATTTTATGAGCTTCATTAAATAAAGTGTTACTGGTATCTTACTACTGATAAATTGATAGAAGAATGCATATCGTCTCTGATGTTTATGGGCATCTCATTTTCAAAGAGAGTGAGGTTTCTCGTTTACCTACTTTTTCACTCCTTAAAAGTCTTAATTTGAGCTAATGGATGATGAGGAAAATGCAAACAGTAGTATTTTATTAGTAAATATACAACAAAAAAATTTATTTTATATCTTAAATTTCTCATACCCAAGAAAAGGGGGACAGATTATTCCTGTCAGTGAAATACCTCTTGACACCCTACCACCAAAATTTCAAATTTCTACCATAAACAGATCACTTATAACATTTGTTAAAAAATTTTCTGTTTCCAAATTTAGTGACCAATAGTGATGCAAATTATAACTACATAAGGATTTAAGAAATGTGAATTATATTTCATCTATACCAATCCAACTAAAAAATGAGTTTTCCAATTAACTCTTAAAACAAAAGACTTGTGCATTCAACCTACCCTGGGCATAAGGAGTAAACTGATTGCTGCCAATGAAAACTTCATAACTTTCACATTCACCACCAATATTTCAAATTTCAGCATCAAGACATCATTTGCAATATTCATTAAGACTTTTGGAATTTTCGATTATTTTTCAATGTTTAGAGGGTGCAAATTATAGCTTTTGGGATATTCAAAAAGTGCAAATCATAATATTTCATCAATACCTATTCAACACAAAAAAGAATTTTTATCTCTATAAACAAAAAAAATTTGATGTCTACAGATGTACAGACAGACCAATGACAAAATGAAACTATTATCTTGTGTTTTATGAAAACTAAAATGAGATAAAAACAATCAAGGTCATCTTTAAATGCAAATTTTTTAAGAAGTTTACTGAGTGGTGCATTTTATGCATCACATTGGCTAGCCATTTCTGACTCAGTTTTGTCAGAAAAGATCACCTTTTAAATGGAATGCACTTAACTGAAAATCACCATGTATAAAATTGCATTACACATGAATAGAAATATAATTTCATAAAATAAACCAACCTCACATTCCTTTCCTCCAATGAAAAAACTGCTACCTTCCTCTAGCATACTGACTTCTTTAGCCTTATATCCGATTCCTCTGGCAATCCTAAATAAAAAACAATGTGTAATTCTTCACAATATATAAACTTTCAAAATAAATAAAATATGATATCTAGATTAAAATAATTTCTTACAAACATGAATCAGGATGCAATGAACATTTTAGTGTCACTGTCGAATAACATTTCATTTTTAGAAATTAAGCATAATGTAAAAAATATTGCTGAACTTTATAAATTTGTTTTTTATTGGACACCCAATGATACAAACTATATTCAACTTAAATAAAAATCCCATGACAACCTTAAGTTTATTTCTCTAGGTAATTCATTAAACGGTCTTAGAAGAATATTTTATTTATTTGCATTTAAATTAACACATTATTGAAAAAAAAACTGTCGCAATAAAATGAAATATAGGACAAAAAATTTTAATATTAGATATATATACAGGGTGAATCTGAAAAAGTGGGAAAAACTTTACGGGGTGGTAGAACACAGCTATATGAGCAATATTCGTCATAGAATGTATGGTTGGAACGCAAACGGCGAGCCGCTAGGTGGCGTTGGAAATGGTATAAAAGGGTCGGTCCTCGCACCCAACGGCATTTCTACCGTGGATTGCAGAGAGGATGGCTGGTTATACTATCCACGAAATGGCGGATATGCACTTTGTGTAAAGCCTAATCTACGAGTGCCCCATTGAAACCGATATGGATCTAGTCGCCAGGATCGCCGTTGTTGCCGGCGATATTCGGGAAATGCCTGGTGTCTTCGCAAATGTGCGTCGGTCCCTATCCCGCAGGTGTGAAGCCTGCATTACAGCTGGCGGCAGCTCTTTTGAGCAATTTCTTTGAGCATGTACCTCAATTACATTCCTGTTAATAAAATGTTTTCTGAAGTATCTCCTCTCCTTCTTGTGTTCATTCTTTAAATGTGACAGTGGAAAACTACCTTTTAACTTCTCACCGCTTACGTTCCGACCATACATTCTATGACGAATATTGCTCGTATAGCTGCGTTCTACCACCCCGTAAAGTTTTGCCCACTTTTTCAGATTCACCCTGTATATATCTACCATTCATAATGAAAAGTTTGTTTCATTTGGTATGTAATATGATATATATCAATTAGTCAACAAATATCATCCAGCCCTTGAGGTGTGGCCTTTAATGCATTAAACTATGAGATTTACTGTACAGTCAATAAAAAAGGCACGCTGTACACAAACTATTAGACTAGAGTAAGGCTACTCAATAATTTTCAATCAAATATTGATTCTTTTCCATTTTCTTTAAATTCTGGCTTTTCTAAAGAACTAAGATAAAAGTAACAAAAAGACATAAGCCAGAGGAGGAGACAATAAACAAACACAAGCTAGAAGAAAAAAATGCACATCCAAAATTACTTTTATTTTTCACTCAACTAAATAAAATTTATATCACAAAATTCACTGTTCTAAATAATTAGACATATTCTCAGATTGCACTTTCAATAATGTGTTGTGCATCTATTCTCATAAAATTTAATAGTATGTGATTATTGTCTGTATTTACAATTAAAAACTATTCTTGAGATGGGCTGTTATTGCTCATTATTACTATAGCTAAATTGCCTCAAAGTGCAATTGTCTTATGACACATAATTTTACTCCTATACTATGTACAAAAATACCCTCTTCTTATCAAAGGTTGCCTAGATGAAAGAATGAGTTTTTACCTTAGCTAGCATAGACAATGGCTGTAAGATGGGGTTATAAGTCACTTTTTTCCACTCTTGCAGCACATCTGTTGTTAACTGAACATAGATTTTCATGTCACCATAACTGTAGTTACCAGTCCCTGGTATCAAATGACACTCATTGATATGTCATGCTGATGTCACTGTTTTGCTAACTTTGTAGTTGCACACAGATGTCAAACAGCATTTGCTACTTGAGATCATATTTTGTTACTAAGCTCGGGGACTTTCGTGAGTTGATATATTGTCTAACCACCATTCTCAAGAACTAAAACTTTTTAACATAATTAACCCAACTGAACATTAAGATATTTAAAAACTTTAAAATCCTCCCTGCAACATGTTTCACCCAACCTCCATCTCCAAGTTTCATCAGGCAACTAATAAGATAATAGAAGCAAGTTTATATAAGTCTCCCTAGTTACATTATCAGCTGCTCATGCAGCTAGGGTAAGTAGCAGCTCACACAACAGGAGGTTCCACACCACTGGAAGAGGTGGAATCTCTGTGTTGCAGAGCATATCCTTATGTAAATTAATTAAAATAGTTTCTGCCTATTGTAATTGTAATTTGGTTTGTGCTATAAGGTGCGACAAGAGGTGTTTATGTTAAATTATTTATTTCAAGTTTATTATCAATTATTGTCTGTGCTAAAGCAGTATTAGGTTTTTGAATTTTAATATCTTTTAAATGTTCAAACATGTGATGCTCATATGTATGGTAAGTTTCCCAAATATATTTATTTCTACCTTCTAATTTATTGTGGCTCATACAATGTTGCATAAAATGAACAATTCTTGCAGGGCTAAACATTTTTCTTTCTTCATTTGTCATGTTTGATTTAAATCACTTGTCAAATAAAGTTATTTGACAAGTGATTTAAATCAAACATTAATTAATTAACAAAGTTATTTGACAAGTCATATCACACCAGTCATATCAGTAGCACACCAGGCTCGTAATCTGCAGTTCCCCAGGTTCAAGTCCCAGCTGGGCCAGCATTGAGATTCATCTCCGCAAAACTCCCCACCCTGCACACAGTCAGTAAGGGACACCAATGAGCTTAGAAAGGCCACCATCCATCGAATGGGACATTAAGCAGTGGCCCCGTGTAGAGGAGAGACATACCCTGTGCACATTAAAGAACACACTGGATGGCCTTGATGGGAGGTTACGGTCTGTCTCCCAACAGCTGTATAGTGAGTTCCCTTCCTCAACCTTCTTCGAGCTTCAAGGTATTTCTGATCTGTCATTTAGCCCATTGTGTGCAAAAACGTGCCACTCAGAGATAAAACATCCCAGCCCATTTCAAATTGCCTTCCTATGAATATGCACAAAATCTCTCTTTTTGAAATAAACTCAGTAATAAATTTTATATCAAATGAAAGCTTGTGACATGGGGAGTGTTGTGGGTAATAAAAATATACCCTCTTGCTCCAGCAGAAATATGAAGTTGTTCTACTATATCTCCCAAAATCAAGGACATACAGTTACAAGTTAAGTGGGAAATGAAAGCTCATGCAAGGACCATCATAACTACTTTGAATTATGTCCCCCCCCCCCCCCAAAAAAAAAAAAAGGGGTGGTGGAAATTTCACAGGGGTTGACCAAAACTTGTCGAGGTCAACACCCATGAAATGTCGTTCCCTTTACACAAACTGGCTGTCTAGTTGGGTTGCTTTACCTCTGAGTGGCACTTTTTTGCATGCCATGGGCTAAATGGCAAGGTCACATGGACCCCGAAGGCTGAGGTTGGGGGAGGGAACCCACTGGAAGAGCTCTTGGGAGAGAGATGATAGCCTCTCATCAAGGCCATCCAGCGTATTCTTTAATGTGCACAGGTTATGACTCTCCTGCACACATCTTAATGTCCCATCCGATGGATGGTGGCCTTTCCAAGCCCATTGGTTTCCCCTACTGACCGTGGGCAGGGCGAGGGAATTTTGCGGAGATAAATCTCAACTGGGAACTACAGATTATGAGCCTGGAGTGCTACTGACTGAGCCACCTCCACCCCCACTGACTGTCTAAGTCAGTCACTACTGGAACATCAAAAAGCACAAGTGTATTATTAAAATGTTTCTCATATCCATGCCAGAATTTATGCATATATATATATATTAGCATACTCCAGCCCTATTACTGCTTGTTTTATGTTTTGATTATAATTCTAGAACTAAATGGGGACATTCATATTCTGGGACACATTGAATTTTTAATAAATGAACTTGAACTGTTATTTATCCAAGAAAGAAACTGTTGTAAGCTAAATGAAACTTACCCTACGAGATAAAAAAGATGATTTCAGACATGGTAGTCAAAGAGTTGAGCATATTAAATAATTTATCCCATAAAATCATATTCAATAAGAATAATTATTACACAAAATTTCAAATGTATACCTAGCTAAATATAATGGGAATGACAAACAAAACTTACTCTTTTCCCTCTAAGTCTTTGAGAACTGCAGATCTACCCTTGATAATGAGGACAGCTTTAAAAACAAGAATTCATTGTTTTATTACAATAAAAAAAATACTTTTTCTAAAAACAAATATTTATTTCTTAAAATGTAATAACAATCAGAAAACTTTAGTTTAAAAAATTTAGCTTTGCCTACTGGTGTTTATAGCAGGAAGAAGTTCACAAAGTTAGCACAAAGCATTTCAGATTCTTTCCAATTGCACAATGAATTAGAATTTAGTAAGGATAATTTTGAGGAGATTTAAGTTAAACAACAGTGTGGGTGACCTGCATTAATAAAACTATGTAGCAAAATATATTTTATGTGGCAGGATTATCAAAAGTAATTAACAACTACAAAAACTACAAATGTAGTATATATATATATCTTCTTAGTAAAATTTTAACAGTGTAAAATAAAAAACTATTTAAATTACACATTGGTGAAACAAAATTCAATAGCATACATGGAGTGTAATATGATAAATAATTATTCTACTTGTTATACATCTTCTATACACTTATGAACACTAGACCAAGGCATAAACAGTGAATTGTACAAGTTTGCAAGGGCCATGATTGTAATTTATTGTAAACACGTCATTTTTTTATTTTGGGGCAAATTTGCAGATGAGCAACAAAAACACCCATCATGGAGGTAGATATTTCTGATTTACTATCAACTTTCTCTAGCAAAGCTCATAAAAGCTTCCTTCCTGAGAATTTATGTATTTTTAGACTACTTCTAACATGTGATTCTCAGTGTAAAAGTTCATTATGTTAAGCACAAAAAATTCCAATTGTAAAAAAAAAAATTCTCTTGTGACTTTTTTTATTTGAAAATCTCTTTTTAAGCAATGTTACAGCTTCTATGCCACTTTCAATTTTTAATGCTTTTAAAAGTTGGTATTTAGACAGCACAATATACATTTGCCCATGCACGAACACTTGCATATGTAATAAAATATTATTAAAGTTTAAATGATTGTTTTTCGATCTATTACTGTTACTGCAAGAACAATTTGATACTAATAAAAGACAATTATTGCCAGAATATTTCAGTTTGATTCTTGTTATGTGAACAGCAGTGCCCTTTTTAGCACCAAACACTTTCAACAACTATTTCTCACTAGACTTTTAACATATTCCAATGGGTTCTGTGTGTTATACAGTAAATGCTAATAGTTTTAGACACATCTTGGGGATCATTCAAAGCTCTAGCTTTCCTTAGATATCAGTAAATGTTATATGAGGCTTAAAAATATATAGACATAAACTAAAAACCTGATCTTTAAAGATTCCTTCCCACTTCTCTTGATCTTTTCAATCCTGTGAATCACTGGGTTGTGGTATATGGGATGAAATAACATAAACTCAAGATGGCAAAAACAACTCATGGCTTACTATGAACCAGATTACAATGCAGGTCGATCCTATCTTATTACTTTAAGCACACTAAATTTGTCATATATTAATTGTTCCAACAGTTAACTTGGGGTCTTCACTCACTGCCAAATTTGAATTCCCTTGAAGGAGATAAACTGTTCATCAGACCCTCATCAATGAATTTGATAGAGCATACTGCCCTGTTTAGCTAATTGGCAGTTTGGTAAACATGACATTCTTGTAGCTGATAGATACAAGAATGATTTTTGATAAAATTCTGAAAATACTAAATAACTAATCAGCAATATCAAATGACTCATAGTTATTGCAAAAATTATGGATTGGAGCTATACTGCTCAAAGTAGAAATCACAACACCACAAAGGAAGTGATATATACACCCAAAACTGACAGGATGGAAGCTATGAAGGTAGATGTGCAAGTGATAAAAAAAAAATGGGCTAAATAACATGAGAACACAAGGTATGTGTATTTATCGCAGATTCATCAGTACATAGTAGGCCCACATCAGGCGATTATACAAGTATCAGCAATTATACAAGAGCCTGTAGACGTCTCAACATTCCATCAATTAATGGTTAATTGTGTCCTGAGGTATGGTGTTCCAAACAGCATCCAATTAGGTTTGCAACTGTACCAGGTTCGTATAATGCTCCAAAGATTTGAAAATACTTTAAAGTTTATTAAGTTTTGGACCCTTTGTCTGATCCAATAATTATTTAAGCTCCGGATAGCTGAGTCAGGCGCCAGGCAATAATTAAAAAATTGCCAAAAATAAAGTTCAAGTAGGGTTCGAATACCAGCGAGCGTTACTTAATGAGTAAGAATTCAAAATGATTGTCAATTCTAATGTAAATTCTAATCAAAAACAATTAACACTGCTCAAGAGAAAAAATTAGTAAAGACTAAAAAGTTTCTGTAACAAACAAATTTATTTCCAAAAACACTCACCAAAACTTCAATGAAGAAGATACTACATCATTTACTACAAACTCTTCAACAAAACTCCAACTACACTCTTTCTCAACTAACTTCTCAACAACTACTCTGATTGTGACTAACATGTCACCAGGTTATAACAAGAGGCTACAAAGCCAGCACGTGTCATGTTGCACGCTGGGAAAGACATTTGCATAAATCGACGATCGGTGCAAGCTATGATGCAAGAGGGGGCGTTTAGCGGGTGACAATCGAAAGTTCAGAGTTGCGCATGTGCAACTCCCCAAAATGATAAATATAATGTAATTTAAGCAAAACTGGTTAAGGTAAAGTAAAAGTGAATGAGGGGGCAACACATTCACTACCGAGGGAACTGGCAAAGGTGACACCTATAAGGTCCCATACATGCTCAATGGGCGACAAGTCTGGGTAATGTGGCAGCCATGGGAAAATTCCATATCTTGGACATTGTCCATTGTTGCACAAGCAGTGTATGGGTGGCATTGTTCTACTGCAGAATCAGTCCAGGCATGGTGGTAAGGGTCATACCACAGGATTAACAATGTCAAAATGTAATATCTCACCATTAGTGTACCAGAAACATCGAGTTGGGTTGTTTTACCTCTGAGCAGCACTTTTTTGCACACAATGGACTAAATGGCCAGGTCTCAAGGACCCTGAAGGTCCAGAGAAGGTTGGGGGAGGGGATCCACTGGAACAGCTGTTAGGAGACATATGGTAGCCTACCGTCAAGGCCATCCAGTGTGTTCTTTAACATGTGCAGGGTATGGCTCTCCCATACACGGGGACACGGCTTAATGTCCCATCCAACAGATGGCGGCCTTTCCAAGCCCATTGGTGTCCCCTACTGACCGTGGGCAGTTTGGGGAGTTTTTGCAGAGATAAATCTCAATGCTGACCCAGCTGGGACTCGAACCTGGGAACTACAGATTACAAGCCTGGTGCGCTAACGACTGGGCCACCCCCACCCAAGAAACATCAAGCAGAGGTGTCCGGCCACTATATGTGATACCACCACATACCATTGCATTATGCTGGGGGGTCATATGGCAGTTAATGGAATAGGCTTCCTCATGTCGTTGACAACACCAACATCATGCAAACCAACAGCCCTCTAATAAGCTGAAACCGAATCAGGATTCATCTGTGAACAACACTCTCCTCTATTCTCTAGTGCAATGTTGCCTCACTCAACACCAGAAAATAGCAACACTGGTGATGTCACTGCAATGTTAGATGCCAGACTGGATGTCTCACCCTCATTCCTGTGTCATGCAAACATTGTCTAATGTTTTACATAGAGACCAAGCATGTGGATGCATATGGTACCAGTCCATCCATGGTACCAGAAACATGGATCCTTTGTGTCAATTGTTGCTCCTTGATGTTGTATGGGACACACCATTGCACTGTGCCCCATGCATGCAGCAATCGCTCGAAGGCTCAATCTGAGCTCTTGCATATCAACGATCCACTCTCTCTCAGAAGGTGTCAATTGCACATAAGGGTCCCACTGACACCTTGATCACAGAACTTTGATCATTGCATATCTCCAATGACCGACTGCTTCCTGCAATTTATATATCTCTACTTCCATTTCTTCTCGGTGTTGCAATTTACACTAGAGCAGTGTATATCTTAATAAAACACAAATATTTAAGTATAAAAATATATGAATCAAAGCATAAAATTTTAAAGGATTTAATAAGCAGAAGTTTGAGTAAATCTCTAATTTAGAGCTAAACAGTTTATATTTTTACAGAAATAAAAAAATTAAATTACATGACATTACTCACAAAATACCAAATGTGATCAGAGTGAGTAGCTTGATAAATAATGAGGAAGTCTTACTAACATCAGAACTGCAATAGCAATTGATTCCAAGAGACTAAATGGCAGGTTGGCAAAATCATTGATGAATTCCAACACAGAGCTGGTTATTGCAATTGCAAAAGAGGCCAAGCACAGATATTGAAGTTGCTTTGCTAAGATTCAATGGGAAAGTTAAATCTGAAAAAAGCAACCTCGACAATAAAAGCTCAGATTTTTTTTTTACAAAATTTTAAATGAATAAATTAAGTAATCCAAGACACATTATGGAAAGAAGTTATTATGTAATTATGCAAATGTTATAAATAATAGGTAGAATGATAACAGAAAGAGATCACTTACCATCACCTTCCCATTTCTTGTGCTGAAATACATAACAGTATTATTTGAAACAATTTTGTATAACCAATATATAAAGCATGTATAAATTTTATACAAATTACAAAATGCGAAGACTAATTGAAATCATGTACAAGCAAATAAAAAGCATGAAATAGCAACTTTAGCTGTGATTAAAATAAGATGGTTTGAGGTTTTATAGCACATCAGCAACTAGATATTGGCTATGTCCGTATAGCAAATAGAAATTGCCCCAACTCACACTTTAACTAAAAGAACAGCACATGGCATATCCAAATATGAAATGCTTGTTTACAATAGAATTTGTCGCTTTCCAACTTTAGTCAAATTCAAACTAATGGATGATTTGGAAAATACCAATAGTAATATTCCATTAGTACTCAAACCCAAAATAAAAATTTTATCTCTTATTAAATTTACAGGGGAGCCAAAATTGGATCAGATCATTACTTGGTCAAAAGTAGCTTGCAGCTGAAGCTTAAGAAATGTTGTGCTAAGGTTAAGAAAATTAGCTTTAACACTAAATGTCTAAAAGATCCAGATATAGCCAAAGCATACCATGATAGGCTACTTAGTCATTATAACATTCGTGGTTTGCTTACTGCTGAAGTACAGAAATAATGGGATCAGTTTAAACAGGCTTTTCTTGAAACCTACAGTACTCTTTTGGGTAAAAGGGAACAAAGGAAATAAAATTATTTGAGTGATTAAGCTATGGAACTTATTTCTGAAAAAATGAAGTGCAGGATTGATATGAATCAACACCATATTAGTCCTAACAGAAGACATTACAAAGAGCTTAATAAACATGTAAAGGCTCAGTTAACAACTGATATGAATCTTTAGCTTGATAGCTTGGCTGACAAAGCAGAGGAAGCATTTAGATAGCATAAGAGCAAAGGATTATACCAGATTATTAATGTTTTATGTGGGAAGAAACAGATTGATGGATAAACATGGCAAGATGTTGAAGGATTCTGTGATGGCTAGGTGGGCTGAGCATTTCAGAGCTGTTCTAAATAACATGATTATTTCTACTGCCATTGTTTGCAATGAGGATAGATGCATTGCTGGCTTTAATGATGGTCCTATATCACACTCCAAAGTCACTTTGGCTATCTCTAAATTAAAACTGCATAAATCCCCAGGGCGGATGAAATCACCACTGCTTAGAGCTGGAAACATTTGTGTTGTCACATGATTGACTGAAATTTTGAATATTTTTCATGATAAAGGTGTTGTTCCTAAGGATTTTACTAGAGTTATCATTGTCTCGATTTAAAAAAAAAATGATTGCAGTTCTTGTGATAATATAGGGGAATTAGTTTACTTTCTGTTGAAGGTAAAGTTCTTTCCATGATTGGCTAAAAGTAGGCTGTATAATAGAATTAGGTTGATGGACAACTGCATGATGAACAGTGTGGATTCAGAAGTGGTAGGGGATGTATTGATTAAATATTTTCACTTTGGCAGATTCTTGAGATATATTTAGTTTCAGAAACCTATGGTTACTAGCTGCATAGATTTCAAAAAGACTTTTGACTCTGTTGATCACACAATTTGTGGTTGATTGTTAGATCATATGGAATACCTGATAAGTTAGTTAGTGTAATGAAAGTTCTCTACAATAATACTGATTTTGTGTGAGTTGGTATGTCTTGCAGTGATTGCTTTAGCATTGCTAATGGAGTTAGACAAGGGTGCATTTTGTCTCCTTACCTATTTTGTTTGGTTATTGATTATGTTATGCAAAATTCTTTGCAAGGGAAAGATTTTGGCCTTCAAAATTAATGCTCAACTTTGCTGAACATTTTCCATTCAAAGGTATACATAAGATGGGGGCAAGGGTGGCTCAGTCAGCAGCGTGTCAGGCTCATAAACTGCAGTTCCCAGGTTAGAGTCCCAGCTGGGTCAGCGTTGAGATATCTCTGCAAAACACCCTGCCTTACCCACAGTCGGTAGGGGACACTGATGGGCTTGGAAAGGCCGGCATCCTTTGGATGGGACATTAAGCCATGGTCCCCTGTGTGCATACCCTGTGCACATTAAAGAACACATTGGATGGTCTTGACAGGAAGCTACCAGCTGTCTCCCAACAGCTGTTCCAGTGGGTCCCCTCCCCCAACTTTCTCTGAGTCTTCGGGGTCCTTGTGACCTGGCCATTTTCCCCATGGTGTGCAAAAAAGTGCCACTCAGAGGTAAAACAACCCAAATCCAACCTAAACAACACAAGATGTCAGTAAGCTGGATGTGTAAAATTGCTCTTGCTAAAAATTTTTTGTACTGTATCATTCACAAAAACTGTCATTGTTTCATGTTTTGTATTTGTTGCATTCATTCTAATGAATAACTCAGGAAAACATTAGTATACAATGAAGAGCCAAAACATTATGACCACCTGCCGAATATGATGTTGGTCCTCCACGTGCTGCAAAACAGCTCTAATGCAGCAAGGCATAGGCGCTACAAGATTTCTAAAGATGTCTTGTGGTATCTGGTACCAACACATTACCAGCAAGTCCTTTAACTCTTGTAAGTTATGTGGTTGACCTGCCACAGATCGGATATGCTGTTTCAACACAAACCACAGATGCTCAATTGGATTGATGTCTGGGAGTTGATGTCAGATTCGATTGGATTGATGTCAGGCCAGGGCAATACCTGGAAATCTTACTCATGTTCCGCAAACCATTCTCAAACAATCCGGGCAGTGTGGTATGGCACATTATTCTACTGAAAGGAAGCACTACTAGAGGAAAATACTGTTGCCCTGAAAGGATGTACCTGGTCTGCAATGATGTTTAGGTAGGTGGTGGACGTCATAGTTTCCTGCACATGAATGACTGGAACCAGGGTTTCCCGGCAGAACATTGCCTAAAACATTACATTTCCTACACTGGCTTGTTTTCTTCCAACACTGCATCCTGGTGCCAATATTTTCCCAGGTAAACGACACACATGTACCTTGCTGTCTCGAAATGGTCTAGAGATTTCAAAATTTCTGATTTACATTATGCAGATGATTTGGTTTTGTTGGCTAATTATATTGATGAGATGAATTCTTTCATTAGGGCTGTTGATGAGACTGGAAAGAGAATAGGTTTTAGTGACAGACAGAGAAAAAAATTAAAATGATGAAAATTGATCTGGCAGAGAGTGCTTCATTTGGTTTGAATTAGCTGCACTCTTGAGTAAGTCAGTTTAATTATCTTGGAAGCTATGTAACAGATACTGGTGATATGTGGCATGAGATAAATAGAAGAATAGTGATTGCCACTGGGACTTTTAAGAATCTGTGGGGAGTGTGGAAAAATAGGTGTGTACACTTAAAGGCTAAAATTAGGCTTATAATAGTTGGTTCTTTCTAAGGTTAGTTATGGTAGTGAAACATGGATCCTATGCAAACTGGATAACAAGAAACTTGATACCTTCAATTCTAAATGCTTTTGCAATATCTTGGGCATTAGGTGGTTTGACTTTGTGAGTAATGATGAGTTAAAAGTAGGTGTCATCAACCTCTTTTGAGCAGCATATTGTGTAGAGAGAGACTGCGTTGGTTTGGCCATGTTGCCCATATGCATAGCTGCAGATTGGCAAACAGGATTACAAATGCCTAAAGGTTTCAGAAAAAGGGGGAGACTAGGATGCGATGGGCAATGTCAAACAGGACCTTGCTAGAATTGGCCTAGTGGCCAAATGCAGCAGCTGTAGCTCAGAACAGACACATCTGGAGAGAAAACTTACACAGTCTGGTTGGACCTCCATGGCTGTGTAAGAAATGCATTGTTTGCGATTTTGCATGTTTTGCAGCTTTAGTCTATTTAGGTGATTTAATTTGTGAGGTTTTTAAATTCAGATCAGCAAAGGGTTTATAATTTTGTGTTTTTTGTAACTTACTTTATCACATTGTGTTATTTAGCTCCTAGCAGTTATGATTTTTTTTTTTAGCTCAATATTATTTAACACCTGAGGGGGAGGGGCTTTTAAGTAAAGAGCAGTTGCATTGTTGAAGAATTTTAATGTTTTCCCTTTTAATCCTTTCATTACCATACTGGCCCAAACTGCAGGTAGGGTAGTAGGGAAGAACAGCATTGATTGGATGAGTCCATTTTAAATCTTGATTGTTTTGAATAAGGATGTTCTCTTTATGAATGAAATTTAGTGTGTGAAAATTCATGTCTGTGAAAGAATTTTTAATAGTTTTATGTGTGGTTTTTTTTAGATTTATTTCATTTTAAAGAGTTTTATAAATTTTCTGCAAAAAAACTTTTTTGTTGATGGCAGTGGCAAGGAGAGTATTTTGAAGTTATGATCAAAATTGGACTACTTTCAGAGACTACTTTTGTAAAAAAACAAAATGATGGAATCAGTACTCTTTTCAAAAGAATCACCAAAAATGCATAAAATTAAATGACATACAGGAATAAAATCTCACCTTTTTCATAGATCGCTTGCACCATACCACACTATAGCAAGACCCATAATTAGGACTTGTGTTAGTGACGGCATTCGCATCACTATGCTCAATGCCACTGGTATTTTCAATATTGGTTAAATTTTGTTCTAAATGTTCATTATGGTTCCTGTTGTTACTGCTAAATGTATTAGTATAAAATCCTAATGTTGTTTTCTGAGGTACTTCCGGAGCAATGTTGAGTTTGCAAGCATCTAGCAGTGGACTTGAAGGCGCTACAGCATTTGTTTCATGGCATTGAGGTGTGCTAAATGATTCTTCATTATTGGTATCCTTTGCACATGACCCTAATAAGAGCTTCAAAACTTCTTCTTTGCTTCGTTTCAATGGAATTTTTCCCTCAGATGGCTTTAAATCATTATCACTGATTATTTCCTATAGGAAAAAAAATATCTTTAATCAGTTAATTTTTTTTATACTTAACCAGATTAAGTATTTAACTCTTTAATTACCACATCGACATATATGTTCCATACATACATCCCTCCTTTAAAGCTTCTAAATTAATATTCAACTTCATTGAACATTTTCCATTCAAAGGTATACACAAGATGGGGACAGGGGTCACTCAGTCGGCAGCACGCCAGGCTCTTAAACTGCAGTTTCCAGGTTTGAGTCCCAGCTGGGTCAGCGTTGAGATTTATCTCTGCAAAACACCCTGCCTTGCCCACGGTCAGTAGAGGACACTGAAGGGCTTGGAAAGGTCGGCATCCGTTGGATGGGACATTAAGCCATGGTCACGTGTGTGCATACCCTGTGCACATTAAAGAACACATTGGATGGCCTTGACAGGCTACCATCTGTCTCCCAACAGCTGTTCCAGTGGGTCCCCTCCCCCAACTTTCTCTGAGCCTTCGGGGTCCTTGTGACCTGGCCATTTTCCCCATGGTGTGCAAAAAAGTGCCGCTCAGAGGTAAAACAACCCAAACTCAACCTAGACAACACAAGATGTCAGTAAGCTGGATGTGTAAAATTGCTCTTACTAAAAATTTTTTGTACTGTATCATTCACAAAAACTGTCATTGTTTCATGTTTTGTATTTGTTGCATTCATTCTAATGAATAACTCAGGAAAACATTAGTATACAATGAAGAGCCAAAACAATATGACCACCTGCCGAATATGATGTTGGTCCTCCACGTGCTGCAAAACAGCTCTTATGCAGCAAGGCATAGGTGCTACAAGATTTCTAAAGGTGTCTTGTGGTATCTGGTACCATCACATTACCAGCAGGTCCTTTAACTCTTATAAGTTATGTGGTTGACCTGCCACAGATCGGATATGCTGTTCCAACACAAACCACAGATGCTCAATTGGATTGATGTCTGGGGGTTGATGTCAGATTCGATTGGATTGATGTCAGGCCAGGGCAATACCTGGAAATCTTACTCATGTTCCGCAAACCATTCTCAAACAATCCGGGCAGTGTGGTATGGCGCATTATTCTACAGAAAGGAAGCACTACTAGAGGAAAATACTGTTGCCCTGAAAGGATGTACCTGGTCTGCAATGATGTTTAGGTAGGTGGTGGACGTCATAGTTTCCTGCACATGAATGACTTGGAACCAGGGTTTCCCAACAGAACACTGCCTAAAACATTACATTTCCTACACTGGCTTGTTTTCTTCCCATACTGCATCCTGGTGCCAATATTTTCCCCGGGTAAACGACACACATACCTTGCTGTCCAAATGGTACAAGAAATGAGATTCATCAGACCAGATGACCTTCTTCCAGTCATTCAAGGTCCAGTTTTGATGCTCGTGTGCCCATTGTAGGCGCTTTCGCTGGTGAACTGAGATTAGCATAGGCACTTTGAGCAGCCTGTGGCTATGCAGCCCCATTTTCAGCAGGTTTCGATATACTGTGTGTTGTGACACATTACTCCCGGCACCAGCATTCAAATTACAGGCGAGTTGCGCTACAGTATCCCTTCTGTTGTCTCGTACCATACGGGATAGCCTTCGCTCAACTATAACATCGATGAGCCGTGTTGGCTCACACCTTGCCAGCAGTTCCTGGTTTTTCCCTCCTCAGACCACTTTTTGAAGGTTCTAACCATGGCAGATTGTGAGTACCCCACAAGTCTTACTCTCTCGGAAATGCTCTGACCCAATCGTCTGGCCATTACATTTTGGCCTTTGTCAAACTCACTTAAGCCCACTGCCTTTCCCATCTGAAGAACAAAAATAACACTGATTAACAGATCTCAGTATCAGGTGTTATTTGTACCATTTCATGATCTTCATACATGCCGTCGTTTACCTGCAGTTATTTCAATTTGCATAAAGTCGAGCTGGTCATTATGTTTTGGCTGTTTGGTTATGTGTATACATATATATACATATATTTCTTTTCTATTATATAGAATACTACTAGGACAAATAAGAGCCACTGAAAAACACCACTGGAACACATATGTACCATATTCCCCTTCTAAATATAGAAATGTTTCTGATGTTACAGAGTCAGTAGTAAATCCCTTAAATACATGAACCAGTTTTTTTTTTAATTTACAGTGAAAGGGTTAAGCAGATAACTAACACAAAATAAAAATCGAATTTGAATGTTAACTACAAATAACTAGAATTTATATCTTACTTTCTTTTGCAGCAAAATCTCAGAAGATAAACTTTTTTGCAATTCAGGAACTGAATTTCCTAAATCTTTCAAAGGAGTTACAAGATTTCTATTTTCTGCTGGTGATTTAGCATAAGGAACAGTAAATCGATGTTTCTTTAATGAACTAATCACACTTGGGGCAGCAGAACGCCTCATTGTGCTGTAAAGATAAAAATACATATCAATATATAATAGTTTAATACTTGTTTTGCACTTTGCCATAAAGCAAGCTAAACATTAGCTTAATCATATTTTAAATCATATATTATGGCAATTTTTTGTCAACTTTAACTCTAAAAGTACTCAAAACTAGCTGTTGTTTTTGAAATTAGGTAGTAGGCTTAAGTAGCTTTCATTTTAATTTGAATTGTTTTATTACTTTGAATGAAATGCTCTTTCACTTGGTCTGTAATATGACCTCTCAGTGGCCACTTTATTGGGTACAGTCCCATATTATGTCAACTCAGCAATTCTTTAAATAAAACTTTTATGAAAAACTGCAACTGAAGATAATTTAAATATCTCAAATCTATTTCAGCCTCAATTTACAATAATATTCATTTGGTATTTAGAAAGTTAAAGAAAGTGGAATATTTAACAGCAACAATGCCAGTTAAATAGCTCTGAAAAGTTAATAAAAACAAGTTAAAACAAAACAATGTGTTATAAAGCACTACACTTTACTATCATTGTAAGAACATTTTAAGCCTGAGTAAAATTATTAATTCTTGCCAATGTTAAATTTTTTTTTTCTCAGAATGATTTAACCTGCTAAATGTCTCAGCTTCAAACACATATTTGTTGGGAATAGAGATTTAAATTGATTTGACTTAGATCATTAATTTATCTTCATTAACATTTTTTTTATAAAAAAAATTCTATTTAAAAAGTTGCAAGGTTTCTGTGAGTTACAACTGACATAACATGGAATTGTACCTAATAAAGCTACTAGTCATTACAGCATAAAGTTATTTAGGTTAAAAATTATATTGGTCAGTTATATGCAGTGTAAAAGTTTACCTTTAAAAGTTATATGTATAAATAATATCAGTAGCTTACAAATGCAAAAAACTTACTAAAAGCAAAAAACAAACAAAAAATTCAATAAATGTTACACATAGGTGAATAATTGACATAATGCATGCATGTGATTAGCACATTTGGCTACTAATCAGAGGGACCTGGGTTCGAGCCCTGGGTAAGACATGGATGTTTGTGTTGTTTTTCTGCTCAGGTTCCGCCATTCTATAAGATCATATAATAATAATCATATCATCAGGCTCCTATATATCCTTATCAAAATCTCTTGGCAAGCAGCTGCTTAAAGGGGTATTTAAATTTTTTATTGATAGTTTTCCAGTAATTGACTAGCTGTGTATCCCCCTTCAGTGTTATATCCCCCTTCCTTAAATTCCTGGGTTTCTAAAAAGTGTTAGCACGCTTGGCTACTGATCTAAGGGACCTGGGTTCAAGCCCCGGATAAGGCATGGATGTGTGTATTGTTTTTTCTGCTGAGGTCCTGCCATCCTCACAGACCTTCTACTGTGGCATATAAACTGACAGGCTCCTTTCAGACCTCTGTGGCAAGCAGCTGCTTAAGGTATTTATTTTTTTTTATTTATTCATACTTCACTTGCAAAAGTCTGCTTAAATGTGATATGTGCAGACTTTTATAATTTTTATTTTAATAAATTTAAAATTCAGCTTAGGAAATCATATGGGTAAATGAACGAATTATTACAGTGAGTCGATTAAAAAACACCCAATGAAATGGAGTTTTGACCATTACTAACAATTACTATCCTCCACGACGAAGTGTCACGGAATTTACTTACGACCACCAGACATAATTTTGTTTCATAAACGCTAAAGCTAGTTACATACCTTTTTAAGTAATTTGTTAAATTGGCAAAATATATTTTGCTTTCACAAGTTTTATTGCATTTTTTATATTACTATCTAAATATTATTTTCCCGAAAACTTTCATTTCTCACCATTTTTTTCAAAAATATTAACTTAATTTAACGAAACTACTTGGCAAATTACTCATAAACTCGTAATGCCCGCCATATCTCTTGCAATACGTTTTGTTCTATTCCTACTTTTGAGATGTCAAAAAATACTAGAGAAAATATACGTTTGCAGTAAATGTATATACGACTACATATTTTGAAATTTTTCTGGAATAAAATCATTAAAATGTTCCAATATGTTTTATCATAATTTCTATAATCATATATAATTCAATTATACTGTAGCAAATGTCAACTTTAAATTCATTGGATACTTTGGAACAACTGCTTATCAAGATTTGGTATAAATACCATTGAGGTAGCAATACCTATATAAATATTATTACGACAAATGAACGTGCTGCAATGAGATTGTGATGGGAGTGTCATTAACGCTCGTGTGTGCTTCTGCGTGAAAATTAATTAACCAAAGAATTAGAGCAAGACCAATCTGAAATATAAGAAAGGTAGAAGTGTGCTGTTGACGTTGTGAGATCCAAAAGGAGGCATGATTAAGAGTCTGTGTACGATAGTTTAACAAAAAAATGTTTTTATTTAGTGTGTGTGCCGGAGGTTAGCGACTTTATTGGTATGGATTATATTGGTAAGCTGGTGTATAAAATGAAAAATATCGTCGTCTTGTGCATGTTGATCAACGTATGAAAAGAATTAGTCCTGAAAAAACAGTACACTTAGTCGTAGTTTTGTGTGTAGTTATTTAGTTATTTAAGAATTTAATAGATTCTTCTGAAAGCTTATCTTTGTATTATTATAACTTTTCGTGCCGGTTGACTTAGTTTGTTTATAAATGATTTTATCCATACTTTTGTAATAAATTGCATTGTGTTGTAATTTTCATTGACCAATTTTTGCTTGAACTCACACTCAGTTCTCATCTATTTTAAATTGCAACAATATTGATTTCTCGAACATCACCTCTGACCTTGAATGCAACACCGGATCTGAAATTTCTTAACGTTTCTGAGATCTACGATCTGAAATAACGCTATATACCAAATCTTCTCTTTCTAGCACTAGTAGAAATTTTATCTCTGACCATGAGGATTCTCTTACATCAGAAATTTCGTAACGTTCCGTAGATGTAGAAAGGGAAGTACTCTCCCCACCCCCCACTCCGCACCAATATTCGTGTTCATAACGCTCGTGGACCACAACTTGACTTCTGATCTCGAGGCACCACCCGATGCACCATCCGAAATACCTCTAGATAGCAATTTTTTTTCTCGTTTTCAAAATAAAATGAGAAAATATACTGCACGACATTGACTTTGCGCCACCCAGGAGTGAGGGGATAGGGTTAAATATAGCACACACATAGCAATACATATTGGTATAACATGATTTAATTTGCAGCCAGTTACAGCGGTTAAAAGATGAGCTAATGCAGCACAATGTGACTGCCTCAGTATGTGGTTGCACCGCCATGAACGACAATTGAGGCAGCAAAACGACATGGCATAGAGTCATACAGTCGACGGATATGGTCCTGAGGAATTGCACCTAAGCAGCGTTGACTTGCTCCCATAATTTATCGGATTCTGCGCCAGCTGGTGAGAGGATTGCACGTGTCGTCCAAAGTGGTCCCACAGATTTTATATTGGAGATAAATCTGGAGATTGTGCTGGCCATGGCAATACTTGAACATGTTGCAAACGTTTTCTGGAGACCCTAGCAGTGTGCAGTAGCGGACTGCTGGAGATTGTGCTGACCATGGCAATATTTGAACATGTTGCAAACGTTTTCTGGAGACCCTAGCAGTGTACAGTAGCGGACTGCTGGAGATTGTGCTGACCATGGCAATATTTGAACATGTTGCAAACGTTTTCTGGAGACCCTAGCAGTGTGCAGTAGCGGACTGGGTCTAAAAATATTGGTTGCCAGGAGACAAAAGGGGCCCACTCACAATTATAAGACTATTATTTTTAACATATTGTCTAATGTTTAAGGGGGCCCACTCACAATTATATTAAAAAAAAATAAATACCCCCTCAAGCAGCTGCTTGCCACAAGACTATTATTTTTAACATATTGTCTAATGTTTAAGGGGGCCCACTTGCCATTGGGCAAGCTGACACCTGGCCAGTCAACCACTGGCAGTGTGAACACGGGCGTTCACACTGCCAGTGGCTGACTGAATGTTGTCATGCTGGAAAATGGGCTGCTGCATGCCTCCTAGGAACGGTAACAAAATGGGCTGCAGAACCATGCTAACGTATCGTGCAGCTGTCAGTGTTCCCATGATGCGGACAAGAGGTAACCAGCTGTCATATCCAATAGTACCTCATACCATTATGCCCAGCTGATGGGCAGTGTGCCAGTCATGAACAAAAGCTGGATCCATCCTCTCGCCAGGTTGTCGCCATACACAGACTCGTCGATTGTCAGCACCCAGACAGCAACGGGATTCATTACTAAACACAACAATGTCATTCGTGACCCCAGTTCACATGACTTCGGCACCAAGCCAGACGAGTGTTGCGATGGTTTGCAGTCAATGGCAGTTGATGTAACTGTTGCCTAGAGCACAGGTGTGCCTCATGCAACCTTCGGTTTACCATTCGGGTCGTTATGGGGACGTCTATGGCTGCTGACACAGCCGTCAAATATCGCCTACAGTGTGATAACAAACGAGCATGTCAAACGAGCATACCTATCAAGCCGTTCTGACATCTGTCAGATTGCTCCACTCCCTCTGCAATGCATGCTAGAACTTTCATATTTCCACTGTTGCCAACAGCATCCAACAGTTTGTGCATCTGATGAACATGGGCAGTGGCACGATGTGTAGTTCATCCAGCTTCGCACAGGACTTCCTCTCTAAAAAATGGGGTGGGGGTGGCTCAGTTGGTAGCGTGCCAGACTTGTAATCTATAGTTCCCAGGTTCGAGTCCCAGCTGGGTCAGCATTGAGATTTATCTCCACAAAATTCCCCGCCCTGCCCACGGTCAGTAGGGGACACCGATGGCCTTGGAAAAGGCCACCGTCCATCAGATGGGACGTTAAGCTGTGGCCCCATGTACGGAGGAGCCATACGCTGTACACAATACAGAACATGTTGGATGGCCTTGCCAAGAGACCATCCAACATAGCCATGCAACATCTTTCTCCCAACAGCTGTTACAGTGGGTCCCCTCCCCCAACCTTCTCTGAGCCTTTGGGGTCCATGTGAAATTGCCATTTAGCCCCAAGGTGTGCCAAAAAATGCTGCTCCGAGGTAAAACAACCCAACCCAATCCTCTCTCAAAAAGAGTTTAAGCCGTGGCCCGTGTTTAAACGGGGGAGCAATGTCGACGGCGTGAACCAGGCATTTTCGGCCTTCGCTGAACATTTTCCAACCGGAACCACCTACTTTCAACCGTTCGCACGACTTCCACTAGCATAAACACAATGTACTATCCCTGCTTCTTCTTGCACCTTTTATCTCTTGAGCCACACACGTCGTTGGCTCCGGATTATCATCATTTGCATATCTCAACTGCGCACACCCACCCTTCTATTTGCATATTTGTACGACATGTCCCTTCTGGGAGGAGCACTTTCAATGTCGAGCATTCTAATTTTCGTTTTGTCGTCTGTGTTCCCGTTTATATGTCTGTTTGTGCGTCTGTAAACATCGAACTTTTATGTTTATAGAGATAAATGAAAAATTCTTTTTGTGTTGAACAGGTATTTGATGAAATATTACAATTTCCACTTTTCGAATATCCCTAAACCTAAAAGTGTGCCGCTAACTGTGGAAAAGTTGAATTTCAAATTTTAAAACGAATATTGCAGCTGTCCCGTGGCCGAGTGGTTAGCGCGCTTGGCTACTGATCTACGGGATCTGGGTTCGAGCCCCGGGTAAGGCATGGCTGTTTGTGTTGTTTTCTGCTGAGGTCCTGCCATCCTCACAGATCTTCTACTATGGAATATGAACTGACAGACTCCTGTCAGACCTCTGTGGCAAGCAGCTGCTTGAGGGGGTATTTATTTTTTTATATTGTAAACAACATATTTATACCAGAATTTTTTTAAGTTTCGTGGTGGAATAGGAAGGTCATGAAGTTTTCACTGCTAACAGTAAATTGACCCCTTATCCCCAGGGGGGCGGGGGTGACTCAGTCGGTAGCGCGCCTGGCTCGTAATCTGTAGTTCCCAGGTTCGAGTCCCAGCTGGGTCAGCGTTGAGATTTATCTCTGCAAAATTTCCCCGCCCTGCCCACGGTCAGTAGGGGACACCGATGGACTTGGAAAGGCCGCCGTCCGTCGGATGGGACGTTAAGCAGTGGCCCCGTGTGCGGGAGAGCCATACCCTGTGCACGTTAAAGAACACGCTGGATGGCCTTGACGGGAGGCTACCATCTGTCTCCCAACAGCTTTTCCAGTGGGTTCCCTCCCCCATCCTTCTCTGAGCCTTCGGGGTCCGCGTTCGGGGTCAGCTTCGGGGTCAGCGTTCGGGGTCCATGTGACCTGGCCATTTAGCCCATGGTGTGGAAAAGAGTGCCACTCAGAGGTAAAACAACCCAACGTTAAAGAACACCCTGGATGGCCTTGACGGGAGGCTACCATCTGTCTCCCAACAGCTGTTCCAGTGGGTTCCCTCCCCCATCCTTCTCTGAGCCTTCGGGGTCCATGTGACCTGGCCATTTAGCCCATGGTGTGCAAAAAAGTGCCGCTCAGAGGTAAAACAACAACCCAACCTTATCTCCAGGAGGGTTGGAAAATGCAATTTTCTTAACAGATAATTATTTGTTTATAGAAATAAATAAAAAATACTTTTTAGGTTGAATAAATATTGATGAAATATTACAATTTGTCCTTTCCGAATATCCCAAACGCATGCGCCCTCTAAAGGTGAAAATTTTCAAAGCTTCCAAAAAATTGCAAGCGACGTATTTATGCTAGAAATTCGAAACTTTGATTGTGTAATATGAAATTTACCAAGCTTCGATTGACAACAATGACAACCCTTAGGGTGGTGGACACAACTCTTTTTTTTTAAAGTGATAATTAGAAAACTTTTTTGGTTGGATTGGTACTAATAAAATATTTATAATTCGCATTTTTCAAATACTTGGATAATTTTAATTTACATCGTTAGCGATCCTTAATTATGGAAAGGGCAAAATTGTTAATGAATTTCGCAAATGATCTGTATATGGTAAGAATTTAAAATTTCGGTGGTAGCCTTTCAGGATTGGGTTAGATTGTTTTACCTCTGAGCGGCACTTTTTTCCACACCATGGGCTAAATGGCCAGGTCACATGGACCCCGAAGGCTCAGAGAAGGTTGGGGGAGAGGACCAACTGGAACAGCTGTTGGGAGACAGATGGTAGACTGAAGTCAAGGCCATCCAGCGTGTTCTTTAACGTTGGGTTGTTTTACCTCTGAGCAGCACTTTTTTGCACACCATGGGCTAAATGGCCAGGTCACATTGACCCCGAAGGCTCTGAGAATGTTGGGGGAGGGGACCCACTGGAACAGCTGTTGGGAGACAGATGGTAGTCTACGTCAAGGCCATCCAGCGTGTTCTTTAATGTTGGGTTGTTTTACCTCTGAGTGGCACTTTTTGCACAGCATGGGCTAAATGGCCAGGTCACATGGACCCCGAAGGCTCAGAGAAGGTTGGGGGAGGGGATCCACTGGAACAGCTGTTGGGAGACAGATGGTAGACTGAAGTCAAGGCCATCCAGCGTGTTCTTTAACGTTGGGTTGTTTTACCTCTGAGCAGCACTTTTTTGCACACCATGGGCTAAATGGCCAGGTCACATTGACCCCGAAGGCTCTGAGAATGTTGGGGGAGGGGACCCACTGGAACAGCTGTTGGGAGACAGATGGTAGTCTACGTCAAGGCCATCCAGCGTGTTCTTTAATGTTGGGTTGTTTTACCTCTGAGTGGCACTTTTTGCACAGCATGGGCTAAATGGCCAGGTCACATGGACCCCGAAGGCTCAGAGAAGGTTGGGGGAGGGGACCCACTGGAACAGCTGTTGGGAGACAGATGGTAGCCTCCAGTCAAGGCCATCCAGCGTGTTCTTTAACGTTGGGTTGTTTTACCTCTGAGCGGCACTTTTTGCACAGCATGGGCTAAATGGCCAGGTCACATGGACCCCGAAGGCTCAGAGAAGGTTGGGGGAGGGGACCCACTGGAACAGCTGTTGGGAGACAGATGGTAGTCTACGTCAAGGCCATCCAGCGTGTTCTTTAATGTTGGGTTGTTTTACCTCTGAGTGGCACTTTTTGCACAGCATGGGCTAAATGGCCAGGTCACATGGACCCCGAAGGCTCAGAGAAGGTTGGGGGAGGGGATCCACTGGAACAGCTGTTGGGAGACAGATGGTAGCCTCCAGTCAAGGCCATCCAGCGTGTTCTTTAACGTTGGGTTGTTTTACCTCTGAGCGGCACTTTTTGCACAGCATGGGCTAAATGGCCAGGTCACATGGACCCCGAAGGCTCAGAGAAGGTTGGGGGAGGGGACCCACTGGAACAGCTGTTGGGAGACAGATGGTAGTCTACGTCAAGGCCATCCAGCGTGTTCTTTAATGTTGGGTTGTTTTACCTCTGAGTGGCACTTTTTGCACAGCATGGGCTAAATGGCCAGGTCACATGGACCCCGAAGGCTCAGAGAAGGTTGGGGGAGGGGACCCACTGGAACAGCTGTTGGGAGACAGATGGTAGCCTCCAGTCAAGGCCATCCAGCGTGTTCTTTAACGTTGGGTTGTTTTACCTCTGAGCGGCACTTTTTGCACAGCATGGGCTAAATGGCCAGGTCACATGGACCCCGAAGGCTCAGAGAAGGTTGGGGGAGGGGACCCATTGGAACAGCTATTGGGAGACAGATGGTAGTCTACGTCAAGGCCATCCAGCGTGTTCTTTAACATTGGGTTGTTTTACCTCTGAGTGGCACTTTTTTGCACACCATGGGCTAAATGGCCAGGTCACATGGACCCCGAAGGCTCAGAGAAGGTTGCGGGAGGGGACCCACTGGAACAGCTATTGGGAGACAGATGGTAGTCTACATCAAGGCCATTCAGCGTGTTCTTTAACGTTGGGTTGTTTTACCTCCGAGCGGCACTTTTTTGCACACCATGGGCTAAATGGCAGGTCACATGGACCCCGAAGGCTCAGAGAAGGTTGGGGGAGGGGACCCATTTGAACAGCTATTGGGAGACAGATGGTAGTCTACGTCAAGGCCATCCAGCGTGTTCTTTAACGTTGGGTTGTTTTACCTCTGAGTGTCACTTTTTTGCACACCATGGGCTAAATGGCCAGGTCACATGGACCCCGAAGGCTCAGAGAAGGTTGGGGGAGGGGACCCACTGGAACAGCTGTTGGGAGATAGATGGTAGCCTCCCGTCAAGGCCATAGAGCGTGTTCTTTAACGTGCACAGGGTATGGCTCTCCCGCACACGGGGCCACTGCTTAACGTCCCATCCGACGGACGGCGGCCTTTCCAAGCCCATCGGTGTCCCCTACTGACTGTGGGCAGGGAATTTTGCGGAGATAAATCTCAACGCTGACCCAGCTGGGACTCGAACCTGGGAACTACAGATTACGAGCCTGGCGCGCTACCGACTGAGCCACCCCCGCCCCTAGCCTTTCAGGAGAATGACAGCAATAATCTACCCACTTTTCTCAAAGGGGTGCGAGAAATGCAACTTTTTTAATTTAAGAAATGAAAGATAAATACTTTTCATGTTATTTGAATTTCCTCCATCATCCGTTAACGCAAATTAAAACTTTAAAGGAATTAAAAAAGTAGTGGCGGGAGTGGCTCAGTCGGTAGCGCGCCAGGCTCGTAATTCTGTAGTTTCCACTTTCGAGTCCCAGCTGGGTCAGCATTGCGATTTAGTTCTGCGAAAACTCCTCATCTTGCCCTCGGTCAGTAGGGAACACCGACGGGGTTGGAAAGGTCACCATCCGTCGGATGGGATGTTAAGTCTTGGTACAGGGACCAGTCCATGCGACCTGGCCATTTAGCCCATGTTGTGCAGAAAAGTGCCGCTCAGAGGTAAAACAACCCAACGTTAAAGAACACGCTGGATGGCCTTGAAGAGAAGCTACCATCTGTCTCCCAACAGTTGTTCCAGTGGGTCCACTCCCCCAACCTTCTCTGAGCCTTCGGGGTCCATGTGACCTGGCCATTTAGCCCATGGTGTGCAGAAAAGTGCCGCTCAGAGGTAAAACAACCCAACGTTAAAGAACACGCTGGATGGCCTTGACGGGAGGCTACCATCTGTCTCCCAACAGCTGTTCCAGTGGGTCCCCTCCCCCCAACCTTCTCTGAGCCTTCAGGGTCCATGTGACCTGGCCATTTAGCCCATGGTTTGCAATAAATTGCCGCTCAGAGGTAAAACAACACAACGTTAAAGAACACGCTGGATGGCCTTGACGAGAGGCTACCATCTGTCTCCCAACAGCTGTTCCAGTGGGTCCCCTCCCCCAACCTTCTCTGAGCCTTCGGGGTCCATGTGACCTGACCATTTAGCCCATGGTGTGCAAAAAAGTGCCGCTCAGAGGTAAAACAACCCAACCCAAACTGGCTATTTAGCCCATGGTGTGCGAAAAAGTGCCACTCAGAGGCAAAACAGCCCAAATGAAAAAAGTAAATAAAGGAAAAACTTCATTAACTTTGAAAACGAGATTCCCTTAGACGATATGAGTTCTTCTAGTTAACTCTCTAACATAGGTAGATCAATATTAGACCTCGAAGGATCTGCCACATCTTTAATTTCGTAACTTTTTTTTTAGATCTACATCTTGAAACACCTCTAGGCACCAAGTTTCAAGTTTCTAGCACTTATAAGTAAAGTTTTGACCATTATGTGACCTCTAATTGATCTTGAAGGACAAGTCGGAGAACAAAATTGGATTATTTCCGAGATCTGCAACTCGGACTACCCCTAGGAGCAAATTTGTACAACTCTACAACTTTTTCACCATAGTTAGAAATAGCGTTATCACCTATCACCGGGGAGGGAGTGGCTCAGTCGGTAGCGCGCCAGGCTCGTAATCTACAGTTCCCAGGTTCGAGTCCCAGCTGGGTCAGCATTAATATTTATCTCCGCAAAACTCCCCGCCCTGCCCACGGTCAGTAGGGGACACCGATGGGCTTGGAAAGGCCGCCGTCCGTCGGATGGGACGTTAAGCCGTGGCCCCGTGTGCAGGAGAGCCATACCTTGTGCACGTTAAAGAACACGCTGGATGGCCTTGACGGGAGGCTACCATCTGTCTCCCAACAGCTGTTCCAGTGGGTCCCCTCCCCCAACCTTCTCTCAGCCTTCGGGGTCCATGTGACCTGGCCATTTAGCCCACGGTGTGCAAAAAAGTGCCGCTCAGAGGTAAAACAACCCAACGTTAAAGAACACGCTGGATGGCCTTGACGGGAGACTACCATCTGTCTTACAACAGCTGTTCTAGTGGGTTCCCTCCCTCAACCTTCTCTGAACCTTCGGGGTCCTCGTGACCTGGCCATGTAGCCCATTGTGTGCAAAAAAGTGCCGCTCAGAGGTAAAACAACCCAACAACAACACAATTATCTTTAAATGTTAGCTATACATTTGTAGGAATAAAATGACTTTGGATTCAAAATCAGATTGTATTATAAGCCTGAACTCCATTTTTTAATACTAGGGTGGCATAGGGCTCTGATTCAATTTATAAACAACTTAATTTTCGAATTTAGTGTCGGGGGGGGGGGGAGATATTCGGAAAAACCTATAGCTATCTTCTAACATCTCTCCAGTGCGTCCGCTCCCCACAACCTTCTCTGAGCTCTTAGGGTTGGGTTGTTTTACCTCTGAGCGGCACTTTTTTGCACACCATGGGCTAAATGGCCAGGTCACATGGACCCCGAAGGCTCAGAGAAGGTTGGGGAAGGGGGCCCACTGGAACAGCTGTTGGGAGACAGATGGTAGCCTCCCGTCAAGGCCATCCAGCGTGTTCTTTAACGTGCACAGGGTATGGCTCTCCCGCACACGGGGCCACGGCTTAACGTCCCATCTGACGGACGGCGGCCTTTCCAAGCCCATCGGTGTCCCCTACTGACCGTGGGCAGGGCGGGGAATTTTGCGGAGATAAATCTCAACGCTGACCCAGCTGGGACTCGAACCTGGGAACTACAGATTACGAGCCTGGCGCGCTACCGATTGAGCCACCCCCGCCCCGGTCATCGAATGTGACAGTCTTGAAAATTCCATTGACAACAATGAGTTGACCCTAAGCCCAAGGTAGTTAAGAAACGGTACGGTTTTGTTTTAAATGAAATTGGAAATCTCATTTTTTGTTGCTTACTAAATGAAATGTAATTTCCATTTTCAAAGGTAGTTTTAATTTATATCATTAAATAAAAAAATAAATAAAGACCCCCTAAAGCAGCTGCTTGCCACAGAGGTCTGACAGGAGCCTGTCAGTTTATATGCCATAGTAGAAGGTCTGTGAGGATGGCAGGACCTCAGCAGAATAAACGACACATATATCCATGCCTTACCCGGGGCTCGAACCCAGGTCCCGTAGATCAGTAGCCAAGCGTGCTAACCACTCGACCACGGGACGGTTAGAGATCACTAAATATCGAAATTGCAAAACTTTTAACGAATGTTTCAAGTGATCTCTTTATGGTAGAAACTTCGGCGTGTAGAGTTCTGTTATGGTAGAAATTCCACTGACAGCAATGATCTGGCAACTATATTTCAGAGGAACAACTGTTTAAATTTAAGAACTAAAGAATAATACTTTTTATGTTTTATAATTACTAATAAAATACTAATATGTGCATTTCCTCCATCATATATTAAAAAATAACTAACCCCTCAAGCAGCTGCTTGTACACAGGTCTGACAGGAGCCTGTGAGTTTATACGCCATAGTAGAAGGTCCACGAGGATGGGGGGGAGGGCTCAGTCGGTAGCGCGCCAGGCTCGTAATCTGTAGTTCCCAGGTTCGAGTCCCAGCTGGGTCAGCGTTGAGATTTATCTCCGCAAAAATTCTCCGCCCTGTCCACGGTCAGTAGGGGACACCGATGGGCTTGGAAAGGCCGCTGTCCGTCGGATGGGACGTTAAGCCGTGGCCCCGTGTGCGGGAGAGTCATACCCTTTGCACGTTAAAGAACACGCTGGATGGCCTTGACGGGAGACTACCATCTGTCTCTCAACAGCTGTTCCAGTGAGTCTCCTCCCCCAATCATCTCTGAGCCTTCGGGGTCCATGTGACATGGCCATTTAGCCCATGGTGTGCAAAAAAGTGCCGCTCAGAGGTAAAACAACCCAACGTTAAAGAACACGCTGGATGGCCTTGACGGGAGACTACCATCTGTCTCTCAACAGCTGTTCCAGTGAGTCTCCTCCCCCAACCTTCTCTGAGCCTTCGGGGTCCATGTGACCTGGCCATTTAGCCCATGGTGTGCAAAAAAGTGCCGCTCAGAGGTAAAACAACCCAACGTTAAAGAACACGCTGGATGGCCTTGACGGGAGGCTACCATCTGTCTCCGAACAGCTGTTCCAGTGGGTCCCCTCCGCCAACCTTCTCTGAGCCTTCGGGGTCCATGTGACCTGGCCATTTAGCCCATGGTGTGCAAAAAAGTGCCGCTCAGAGGTAAAACAACCCAACCAATGAGGATGGTGGTACCTCAGCAGAAAAGCAACATGAACATCCATAATTAAAACTTTTAAGGAGTGAAAAAGTATGCAAAGGAAGAACTTCATTCTCTTGGAAAATGAAATTGCCATATGCGCCAGAGGCGATATACGTTCTTCTAGTTATTTTACACTTTCAGAATTGTACAGTCGCACAAAAAAGTATCCGAACACTATGTTTGATTACAGAATTCAGAAAAAATATCTGTCAACGATTTTTTTTAGAAATTAGTGACCTGGCAACTTCGTGTCACGTGAATCGTTTTATTTTTTTCACGTGTTCGGATTTTTTTTTATATATATAATGCGTATGAATATATAATGCAATGAATATGGAGCGTGTGCAGTTACCGTTCACAGCAAACTGGAGCGGTTGCGGTTAATGTTCACATCACATTGGATCGTGTGAGCTCACAAAGACCTGGATCGTGTGGGCTCACTCACGGAAATATTGAGCGTGTGCAGTTACCGTTCACAGCAAACTGGAGCGTGTACAGTTGTTGTACACGCTCCAGATATTTTTTCTGAATTCTGTAATCAAACTTAGTGTTCGGATACTTTTTTGAGCGATTGTACACTTTCAGAATGTTTAGGTCATTGCCCGGGTCATAATATACAGTTTAATCGGTGGTGGTAGTAAAGGGGATCCGAAAAAATTTCTCTGCAAAGAACAGCTTTTTGAAGGAGTGCAATTTACTATTTTTTAGCTAATGGTAAATCATCTAGCTCTCTTGTAACTTAAAAAAAAAATCAGTTTTCCATATTTACAGGGAAGTGGGTGGGGCTTCTCCCCTCCTGGAGGGGCGGGGCTGGCTCAGTCGGTAGCGCGCCAGGCTCGTAATCTGTAGTTCCCAGGTTCGAGTCCCAGTTGCGTCAGCGTTGAGATTTATCTCCGCAAAATTCCCCGCTTTGCCCACGGTCAGTAGGGGACACCGATGGGCTTGGAAAGGCCGCCGTCCATCGGATGGGACGTTAAGCCGTGGCCCCCTGTGCGGGAGAGCATACCCTGTGCACGTTAAAGAACACGCTGGATGGCCTTGACGGGAGGCTACAATCTGTCTCCTAACAGATTTGGATGCCCACAGTCAGTAGGGGACACCGATGGGCTTGGAACGTATGCCGTCAGTCGGATGGGACGTTAATCCGTGGCTCCGTGTGTGGGAGAGAGCCATACCCTATGCACGTTAAAGAACACGCTGGATGGCCTTGACGGGAGGCTACCATCTGTCTCCTAACAGATTTGGATGCCCACAGTCAGTAGCGGACACCAATGGGCTTGGAACGGATGCCGTCCGTTGATGGGACATTAATCCGTGGCTCCGTGTGTGGGAGAGCCATACCCTATGCACGTTAAAGAACACGCTGGTTGGCCTTGACGGAAGGCTACCATCTGTATCCCAACAGCTGTTCCAGTGGGTCCCCTCCCCCAACCTTCTCTGAGCCTTCGGGGTCCTTGTGATCTGGCCATTTAGCCCATGGTGTGCAAAAGAAGTGACGTTCAGAGGTAAAACAACCCAACGCAACCCAACAGATTTGGACTCGAAGGACACAGAGAAGGTTGGGGGAGGGGGTCTATGTTTCGGCCTATATTTAGAAATTAGTGATCTGGCAACTTTCGTGTCACGTGACACGAAGGTTGCCAGATCACTAATTTCTAAAAAAAAATCGCTGCCAGATATTTTTTCTAAATTTTGTAATCAACCATAGTGTTCGGATATTTTTTTGAGCGACTGTAGGTGGTCATATTATTTTGATAGTAGATCGTGTGGGCTCACTCACGGAAATATTGAGCGTGTGCAGTTACCGTTCACAGCAAACTGGAGCGTGTGCAGTTACTGCACACGCAAACGATATTGACAAACGATTGTCGCTCCAGATATTTTTCCTGAATTCTGTAATCACGTGACACGAAGGTTGCCAGATCACTAATTTCTAAAAAAAATCGTTGCCAGATATTTTTTTTTAATTCTGTAATCAACCACAGTGTTCGGATATTTTTTTGAGCGAAATGCGATGGTTCCCGCGGCATAGTTCGTGTTCTCTTCTTAATTATTTAAAAGCTATAAAGAGCACACAAAATACATTCATGTTCTTGAGACGCCAACCTCCTGTGAGCAGTATATTATGCAGAGAAGACTCCGCTGGTTCGGCCATGTTGCCCGCATGGATAATTATAGATCGGCGAATAGGGTTATGAAGAGAGTGCCTAAAGGCCTCAGAAAGTGGGGGGCTGGGGGGGGGGGGTTCAGTCGGTAGCGCGTATGGCTTGTAATCTGTAGTTCCCAGGTTCGAGTCCCAGCGGGGTCAGCATTGAGATTTATCTCCGCAAAATTCCCCACCCTGCCGACGGTCAGTACGGGACACCGATGGGCTTGGAAAGTCTGCCGTCGGTCGGATGGAACGTTAAGTCGTGGCCCCTTGTTCAGGAGAGCCATACCATGTGCATGTTAAAGAACACGCTGGATGGACTTGACGGGAGGCTACCATCTGTCTCCCAACAGTTGTTCCAGTGGGTCCCCTCCCCCAACTTTCTCTGAGCCTTCGGTGTCCTTGTGACCTAGCCATTTATCCCATGTTGTGCAAAAAGTGCCGCTCAGAGGTAAAACAACCCAACGTTAAAGAACATGCTGAATGGCCTTGACGGGAGGCTACCATTTGTCTCTCAACAACTGTTCCAGTGGGTTCCCTCCCCCAACTTTCTCTGAGCCCTCGGGGTCCATGTGACCTGGCAATTTAGCCCATAGTGTGCAAAAAATTGCCGCTCAGAGGTAAACCAACCCAACCCTCAGAAAGTGGAGGAAGGCCTAGGATGCGCTGGGCGGACAATGTCAAACAGGACCTTGTTAGAATTGGTGTGCAGTGGCCAGATGTAGCTCAGGACGATACGCTTTGAAAACTAAATTGCACGGTCTGGTTTGACCTCCGTAGCCTGCTTGAGGATGATGATGATGATATTTTTATAAGGCTTAATAAAGAACGAAAATTTATTAGTGTTTTTAATATAGGTTTTTATCTTTAAAGCAGAAAATATTACTAAAAAAAGATACGTCTCCAGTTATATAAAGTTTGGGAAACCCGACAACCATATGGTAAAAAGTATTAAGATACTTCCGGGTCATGCTCCCTAATTATAAAAACGAGCTTTCTTAGCTCGTTTTCAAAATAAAAAACGAACTGCCACAGAGGTCGGCCAGGAGCATGTCAGTTTATATGCCATAGTCAGTTATATGCCAAGGTCTGTGAGGATGGCACGAATTCAGCAGAAAAACTACACAGATATCCATGCCCTACCCGGGGCTCGAACCCAGAGTCCCTTTGATCAGTAGCTAACCACTCGGCCACGGCACGGCACTTATAACTATAAAAAAAATATGTTATATATAAAAAATCGTATTTATTAGCAATTATCAGAATGCTAATAAAATAAGAATAATTTTCTTCTGAAAAAAAAAGGTATATTTGAAAATAATTCATTCAGAATTGAAATGCACTAGTAATAATATAAATATGTAAGTCGAACTCATGTCCCCGCAAAGGGAATACTAACTGCTATTAATAAATCGCTTCGCCACTAAATTCACTTCGCAAACGAGCGCCATCTATCGGTAAATGTTTTTATCGTGTTGCCAGCTGATAGATAAATATTTGACTTATTGACAATCGTTTGTCTAATTGGAGCAAGGATCAGAAAGGGAACAAAGGTGAGAAACAATAGTAACCCGTGATTTATCTTTCTCTCAAAATAGCTACTAGAAGCTCTTAGTAACTCATTCGCTATTCATCAACGTAATGGCAGAGCATATTTTGCATGCTATCCATCTCCAAGAGCTGGCCAAAGCATGGCTACTGGAAGATACTCCAAGCTTTGACTATGCAGGGGCCGTAGTCGGAACAAAAGAAAGCCAGGCCAACATTCTGTTGAAGAGTCCAGGCATGTTGGCAGGAATTCCTTTCGTAAACGCAATTCTGGAGCAAGTAGGCCTAAGAGCAGAATGGCTGCATAGCGACGGCGATTGTTTACAACCTGTAACTTGTGTCGCCAAAGTGAGAGGCCCAGCGAATCGCCTGCTGTTAGCAGAACGTGTTTTGTTGAACGTGCTGTGTCGCGCCAGCGGTGTTGCCACCGCGGCTTTCAATATGTGTTCGAAGCTTCGCGATATCGGCTGGAAAGGAAGCTTATCTGGCACCCGGAAGACGACACCGGGGTTTCGTATGGTGGAAAAATACGCCCTGCTCGTGGGAGGAGTTGACACCCACAGGCATGATTTGTCCCAGATGATTATGCTGAAGGACAATCATGTTTGGATCAGTGGATCAACTGCTAAAGTAAGTAATTTTTTTTTTATTTTTAGTTAGTTTTTAAAAAACAGGTTGGGTTGTTTTACCTCTGAGCGGCACTTTTTTGCACACCATGAGCTAAATGGCCAGGTCACATGGACACCGAAGGTTGGGTTGTTTTACCTCTGAGCGGCACTTTTTTGCACACAATGGGCTAAATGGCCAGGTCACATGGACCCCGAAGGCTCAGAGAAGGTTGGGGGAGGGGACCCACTGGAACAGCTGTTGGGAGACAGATGGTAGCGTCAATGACAGATGGTCCCGTCAAGGCCATCCAGCGTGTTCTTTAACGTGAACAGGATATGACTCTCCCGCACACGGCACCACGGCTTAACGTCCCATCCGACGGACGGCGGCCTTTCCAAGCCCATCGGTGTCCCCTACTGACCGTGGGCAGGGCGGGGAATTTTGCGGAGATAAATCTCAACGCTGACCCAGCTGGGACTCGAACCTGGGAACTACAGATTACGAGCCTGACGCGCTACCGACTGAGCCACCCCCGCCCCTTTAAAAATCAGATATTGCTTTAAAGTTGTCTTAGGACTGTCAGTAAAAATTCGATTTTTTTAAAGAGGATTTAAATGATAATTGAAGAATTCTTTTTGAGTTGGATTTTGAAAACAATTAGTAGCTGAAATTAGCATATATCCTGCAGATAAACTTAAGTATCAGCAATAATTTAACGATTGCTTATAAGGTGTATACAGAAAAACTAATAAATTGTTATTTTTTTAAATTGGTATTTTTTGGTTGGGTTGTTTTACCTCTGAGCGGCACTTTTTTCACACCATGGGCTAAATGGCCATGTCACAAGGACTCCCAAGGCTCAGAGAAGGTTAGGGGAGGGAACCACTGGAAAAGCTGTTGGGAGACAGATGATAACCTCCCGTCAAGGCCATCCAGTGTGTTCTTTAACGTGCACATGGTATGGCTCTCTCCCGCACACGAGAACACGGTTTAACGTCACATCTGACGGACGGTGATTTTCCAAGCCATCGGTTTCCCCTACTGACCGTGGGCAAGGCGGAGAGTTTTCCAGAGATAAATCTCAATGTTGGCACTCGAACCTGGGAACTGCAGTTTACGAGCCCACCCCCGCCCCTAAATTGGTATTAATAAAAATTATATTTTTAATAAAGTATTAAGATTCGCATTTTTCCTTTCGTCCAATAAGTCAACTTTTCGCCGTTCAGAAGTCAGGATTTGGAGAAAACTACAAAACTCTAATATTGCAAACATTCTTGAGACTTTGTGACCTAGCGATATAATCCATTGCATAAAAAAAGTGCCGTTTGAGCTAAAACCGATAGATCATCTTTTTGAAACCTTTTCTGATCCCTTAGGCTCCTTATGACCTGGCTCTTTGGGGTAGAGGTGACTCAGTCGGTAGCTCACCAAGCTCGCAATCTGCAATTCCCAGGTTCGAGTCCCACCTGGATCAGCGCTGATTATCTCCGGTTAGCACCCCGCCCTGCCCTCTCTCAGAAACGGGACACCGATGGGCTTGGAAAGGACGCCACCCATCGGATGGGACGTTAAACCATGTGTGGGAGAGCCAGACCCCATGCACATTAAAGAACACGCTGGATGGCCTTGACGAGAGGCTACCATCTGTCTCCCAACAGCTGTTCCAGTGGGTCCCCTCCCCCAAACTTCTCTGAGCCTTCGGGGTCTTTGTGACCTGGCCATTTAGCCCATTGTGTGCAAAAAAGTGCCGCTCAGAGGTAAAAGCATCCCAGCCCATGTAAACAGTCTATTCTGCTATAAATTCGATATTCCGATGGTGCAGTGAGGTGGTTAAAGATTTAAATATTGAATGGAGAGAATTGGAAGGTCGGTTGACTCAGTCATTAAGGCGCGCAGTTCGTAACCTGGTGTTCCTAGGTTCGAGAGGTCGGGTCCAGTGGCTCAGTCAGTAGCGCGCCAGTCTCGTAATCTGCAGTTCCCAGGTTCGAGTCCCAGCTGGGTCAGCATTGAGATTTATCTCCGCATAACTCCCCACCTTCCCCATGGTCAGTAGGGAACACCGATGTGCTTGGAAAGGCCGCCATCCGTCGGGTGGAACGTTCAGCCGTGACCCCGTGTGCTGGAGAACCAGACCCTGTGTACGTTAAAGAACACGGTGGATGGCTTTGACGGGAGGCTACCCAATCTGTCTCTTAACAGCTGTTCCAGTGGATCCCCTCCCCCAACCTTCTCTGAGCCTTCGGGGTCCATGTGACCTGGCCATTTAGCCCATGTTGAGCAAAAAAGTGCCGCTCAGAAGTAAAACAACCTTATGTTAAAGAACACGGTGGATGGCCTTGACGTAGACTACCATCTGTCTCCTAACAGCTGTTCCAGTGGGTCCCCTTCCCCAACCTTCTCTGAGCCTTCGGGGTCCATGTGACCTGGCCATTTAGCCCATTGTGCGAAAAAAGTGCCGCTCAGAGGTAAAACAACCCAACCTAGGTTCGAGTGATGGAGAGCCTTTTCGATCTCGGGTGCCAACGTTACAAAAATATTTTAAAATGTATCGTAATTTATGGCAGCTAAGATTACATATACGTTTATCACACAATGCAAATTAAATGATAAACCTTTTATAGTAATGTAGATTTCGCCACTATAGCAGGAAATAATTTTAAAAAATATTAATTTTAAACAAAATCATTCAATTAAGCAGCACAAAAATTTACGCGCCAACTTAGCGCATCACTAACGCCGCCGCTCTGATCAGAATGAAATGAATTTTCATTGGCTGAGAGAGGAAAATGGCTCCTTGAAGAGTAGTATTAAATCGAACTCATAACTAAGTTTTAAAATATAGAGAAGTGTTTTAAGGGTTGGTTCGTTTGATCGTTTTACCTCTGAGCGGCACTTTTTTGCACACAATAGACTAAATGACCAGGTCACAAGGATCTCGAAGGCTCAAAGAAGGTTGGGGGAGGGGACCCACTGGAACAGTTGTTACGAGAAAGATGGTAGCCTCCCGCCAAGGCCATCCAGCGTGTTCTTTAACGTTGGGTTGTTTTACCTCTGAGCGGCACTTTTTTCCACACAATGGACTAAACGACCAGGTCACAAGGATCTCGAAGGCTCAGAGAAGGTTGGGGGAGGGGACTCACTGGAACAGTTGTTAGGAGAAAGATGGTAGCCTCCCGCCAAGGCCATCCAGCGTGTTCTTTAACGTTGGGTTGTTTTACCTCTGAGCGGCACTTTTTTCCACACAATGGACTAAATGACCAGGTCACAAGGATCTCGAAGGCTCAGAGAAGGTTGGGGGAGGGGACTCACTGGAACAGTTGTTAGGAGAAAGATGGTAGCCTCCCGCCAAGGCCATCCAGCGTGTTCTTTAACGTTGGGTTGTTTTACCTCTGAGCGGCACTTTTTTCCACACAATGGATTAAATGACCAGGTCACAAGGATCTCGAAGGCTCAGAGAAGGTTGGGGGAGGGGACTCACTGGAACAGTTGTTAGGAGAAAGATGGTAGCCTTCCGCCAAGGCCATCCAGCGTGTTCTTTAACGTGCACAGGGTATGGCTCTCCCACACACGGAGCCACGGTTTAACGTCCATTTGACGGACGGTGGTCTTTCCAAGCCTGTCGGTGTCCCCTACTGAACGAAGGCAGGGAGTTTTATCTTCTTCTTCTAGTCATTCAGTCATAAGACTGGTTGAGACTCCATAACATGTCGCGCCATCTGGTGCGGTTTTCAGCGGCTCTCTTACGCTCGCTGTAGCTTTTCAGGTTTGTGTCTTCACATGCTCTGGAAATGAAGGTGGTTCTTGGTCGTCCTCTTCCTCTCTTTCCTAGAATTTACCTTCTAGGGAGTTTTGCGGAGATAAATCTCAAAGCTGACCCAGCTGGGCGGAATAATATGAATAAGGATTATTATTATTATACTAGAAAACATATATGCTCTAAAGATTATGGGATGCACATATTCAAAAAGAAATGAGGTTCTTCAGTTTTTGGCTTTTGCAGCTTTTATCGTGGTTGATTGTTGTTGTGAGGGCTGAGCATTTCAGTGATGTTCTAAACAATGTGGTTAGTTCTACTCCCATTGTTTGCAATGATGATAGATGCATTGGTGGCTTTAATGTTGGCCCTATAGCACAGTCTGAAATTATTTTGGCTATTTCTAAACTTAAACTTCATAAATCCCCAGGGGTAGATGAAATTACTACGGAAATGCTTAGAGCTGGGAATGTTTCGGTTACCACTTGGATGACTGAAATTCTGAATATCTTTTATGATAAAGGCATGGTTCCTAAGGATTTTACCAGAGCTATTGTTATCCCTATTTTCAAAAAAGGTGATCGCAGTTCTTGTGATAACTATAGGGGTATCAGCCTACTCTCTGTTCCAGGAAAAGTTCTTTCCATGATTGTGCTTAATAGAATTAAGAATCTGGTTGACAGTCAATTGCGTGATGAGCAATGTGGATTCAGAAGTGGTAGGGGATGTGTGGATCAGATATTTTCACTTAGGCAGATTCTTGAGAAATGTTTAGAGTTTCAGAAACCTTTGGTTGCTAGCTTTTTTGATTTCAAAAAGGCTTTCGACTCTGTTGATCGTCATAATTTGTGGTTGATTGTGAAATCATATGGTATACCAGACAAGTTAGTTAACATAATGAAGCTCTCTATAATAACACTGAGTCATGTGTGAGAGTTGGTAAGTCTTGTAGCAATTGGTTTAGCATTACGTCTGGTGTTCGACAAGGGTGCATCTTGTCTCCTTTTCTCTTTAGTTTGGTTGTTGATTATGTTATGCGAAATTCACTTCAAGGGAAAGATTTTGGCCTTAATTGGGCTGGAGATAAGAAAATTTCCGAATTAGATTATGCTGATGATTTAGCCCTTTTGACAAATGATGTTAATGAGATGAACTCTTTCATTCGAGCTGTTGATGAGACTGGTAGTAGAGTAGGTTTGGTTATAAACAGAGAGAAAACTAAAGTGATGAAAATTGGTCAGGCGGGTTGTGATTCAGTTAATCTGAATGGCTGCAGTCTTGAACAGGTGTCACAGTTTTAATTACCTTGCGAGCTATGTAACTGATACTGGTGATGTGCGGCATGAGATTAACAGACGAATAGGTATTGCTGCCGGGACTTTTAAGAATCTATGGAGATTGTGGAGAAATAGGCGTATACACCTAAAGACTAAAATTAGACTGTATAATAGTTTGGTTCTTTCTAGGGTTAGTTATGGTAGTGAAACTTGGACGCTATGTAAATAAGATAACAGGAAACTAGATGCTTTTGATTCTAGATGCTTACGCAGTATCTTGGGTATTAGGTGGTTTAACTTTGTAACTAATGATGAGGTTAGGCAAAGGAGTCTGCAACCTCCTTTAAGCAGCATATTGTGCAGAGAGAGACTCCGCTGGTTTGGCCATGTTGCCCGTATGGGTAATTATAGATTGGCGAATAAGGTTATGAACAGTGTGCCTAGAGGCCTCAGAAGGAGGGGGAGACCTAGGATGCAGTGGGCAGACAATGTCAAACAGGACCTTGTTAGAATTGGTGTGCAGTGGCCGGATGCAGCAGATGTAGCTCAGGACAGATATGCTTGGAGAATTAAACTGCACGGTCTGGTTGGACCTCCGTAGCCCATGGCTGCTTGAGGATGATGATGATGATGATTAAATTTTGTTATATTCTTTAAAAGATAATAAAATTTATTATCTTTCTCCTTTCCTTTTCCTGTTCTTAGAATTTAATATGTTTTGTGTTTGATGGCTCCGCCAAACCCAAAACTTTGTTTGTCTTTGGCCGATAAACACAAAAGTATTACAGTCAGCATTCCGATAGAATCCGTCACTGCGGCTTGTGCTCTGTTGCGTGTGGCTTTAATCAGTTTTTGTTTTTTGTGAAAAACTTACAGTTCATTTTTCGTTGTTCCTCTGCTATAATTGTGAAATTTTTTATTGGTAAGTATAAAGATTCGTAACAATATTTAAATATCATTTGCGAATGAGATAAAATTTTAATTTAATTGCAATTTACAAAAATTACGAAATATAGGAAGCTATTTGTTTTAACGGAAAACAATTTCTAATTCTCATATTTAAACGTTCCTGCAATTTAGTTTACTTTGTTTTTCCTTGCGAACGGAAAACAATATATTATTCTTTACAGATTTATCCGTTCGCGAAAGATAATATACATTCTATCAATTTTTTTATGTTGAAATTTTTTCACAAATAAATAAAAATAAATTATAAAAAACATTTGTGCTTAACTAGATGGCAACCGGCCATGGACTTATGACGGGGATGATGAGGGTCAAACTGGTTACAGGAGTGTCAACGCTTCTTAGTGATACCCGGAAACTGTCCCATTTATTTTATTTATATCTTTTTTTATTTTACAACTATTGATAAAAGAGCTTTTTGTCCCCTGCCTGACTGAATATACGGGTCCCAAGGGAAGTGAATGGTTGAATCCAGATTGTTTGTGGCTACCTTGACTTTTTCCCAACGTGGGACAATTCCCGAGTAACGAACAGGGAGAATTTTCCTTTTTACCTCTGTAAAGTGCAAAGATGGTAAAGGAAGCATTGGCATGCCGCAAACAGGTTCAACCTTTACCTTCTCCCGGTCTTAAGCCCAGTGGCCATTTAGTAAAGCACAGAGGTAACCTTACTATTATTTTTTCCCATTTTTTTTCTGTAATTCATTTCTATTTATTTTTTAATTTTTAATATAAAAATAATATTTGTCGAAGTATGAGCTTGATTATTTATTTGTTTTATTTTTATTTATTTTTACTATTATTATTATTATTATTTTATAACTATGGATTATTTTACATTTTTAACGATTTCATTCATGCATGAACAAAAATAAAATTCAGATATTAAAAATTTAAAAACATAAAAAAAATCATAATTTCTCTTAGGGCGAAAAAAATGAAACGATATCAATCCGGAGTTGAAAAACGAAAAAAAAAATTTTTTAAAATCCAAGAAATTATTGAAGACGAGAAAAATGCTATGCATGGATTTCTCGTCATCAACAGAGATGAGCCATCCCCATCTTCATCACGCAACCCTATCGTGGAAAAGCTATCTACAGAAGCAGACAAAGATTATGTGAAACTGAAACGGTGTCCAATAATAAAGAAGAAAATGTCAAATGATGAAAATGCTGAAAATACCACATAAGAACATGATTTTGAAAAATTCGAAGGTAGTTCTAGAGAATTTACCAAATTAGAGCCTTGCATAAATGACGATACAGCTCTTTGGCCTACAGTGCTATCTGATGCAATGATTTATCATATAGTATTTGTAAACAAACCAAAAAAATATTGGAAAGATAGAAACTTTAACAGAGGTCTTTCGTACGATTATTTTTACCGTATAAAAACAAATGGAGTTAAAGAAAAGAGAAATTGGCTTGGATTTTCAAAAAACGAGCAAATATGTGTATTGCTACTCTTGCAAAATTTCTCCCACATCGAAATCCAAATTAATTAATAGTTTCCAAAACTGGAAAACTATTAGTACAGCTTTGTCCGACCATTAACTTTCAAAAGAACATAAGTCATCGATGTGTATTTTATATAAAAGATCTTCAACTTTAAACGGAATCGATACTAATTTATTGCAGCAGAGAGAACACGAAGAGAGTTATTGGAAAGAAGTTTTGAGAAGAATAATATCAACTATAAAATTAAAGTCGATTAGGAGTAGCATTTAGAGGTCACGACGAAGATCAGAACTCAAATAGAAAAGGAAAGTACTTGACATGCTTGGAATATCTAAGTGAATATGACAATTTTTTGAAATTATATTTACAAAACTACGGTAATCGAGGACGAGGAAATATTAATTATTTGTCACATAATCATCATCATCATCATCATCCTCAAGCAGCCATGGGCTACGGAGGTCCAACCAGACCGTGCAATTTAGTTCTCCAAGCAAGTCTATCCTGAGCTACATCTACTGCATCTGGCCACTGCACACAAATTCTAACAAGGTCCTGTTTGACATTGTCTGCCCACCGCATCCTAGGTCTCCCCTTCTTTCTGAGGCCTTTAGGCACACTGTTCATAACCCTATTCGCCAATCTATAATTATTCATACGGGCAACATGGCCAAACCAACGGAGTCTCTCTCTGCACAATATGCTGCTTAAAGGAGGTTGCAAACTCCTTTTCCTAATCTCATCATTAGTTACAAAGTTGAACCACCTAATGCTCAAGATACTGCGTAAGCATCTGGAATCAAAAGCATCTAGTTTCCTGTTATCTTGTTTACAAAGTGTCCAAGTTTCACTACCATAACTAACCCTAGAAAGAACCAAACTATTATACAGTCTAATTTTAGTCTTTAGGTGTATACGCCTATTTCTCCACACTCTCCATAGATTCTTAAAAGTCCCAGCAGCAATTCCTATTCGTCTGTTAATCTCATGCCGCACATCACCATTATCTGTTACATAGCTCCCAAGATAATTAAACTGTGACACCTGCTCAAGACTGCAACCATTCAGATTAACTGAATCACAGCCTGCCTGACCAATTTTCATCACTTTAGTTTTCTCTCTGTTTATAATCAAACCTACTCTACTACCAGTCTCATCAACGGCTCGAATGAAAGAGTTCATCTCATCAACATCATTTGCCAGAAGGGCTAAATCATCAGCATAATCTAAATCAGAAATTTTCCTATCTCCAGCCCATTTAAGGCCAAAATCTTTCCCTTGAAGTGAATTTCGCATAACATAATCAATAACCAAGCTAAAGAGAAAAGGAGACAAAATGCACCCTTGTCGAACACCAGAAGTAATGCTAAACCAATTGCTACAAGCCTTACCAACTCTCACACACGACTCAGTGTTATTATAGAGAGCTTTCATAATGTTAACTAACTTGTCTGGTATACCATATGATCTCACAATCAACCACAAATTATGACGATCAACAGAGTCGAAAGCCTTTTTGAAATCAACAAAGCTAGCAACCAAAGGTTTCTGAAACTCTAAACATTTCTCAAGAATCTGCCTAAGTGAAAATATCTGATCTACACATCCCCTACCACTTCTGAATCCACATTGCTCATCACGCAATTGCCTGTCAACCAGATTCTTAATTCTATTAAGCACAATCATGGAAAGAACTTTACCTGGAACAGAGAGTAGGCTGATACCCCTATAGTTATCACAAGAACTGCGATCACCTTTTTTGAAAATAGGGATAACAATAGCTCTGGTAAAATCCTTAGGAACCATGCCTTTATCATAAAAGAGATTCAGAATTTCAGTCATCCAAGTGGTAACCGAAACATTCCCAGCTCTAAGCATTTCCGTAGTAATTTCATCTACCCCTGGGGATTTATGAAGTTTAAGTTTAGAGATAGCCAAACTAACTTCAGATTGTGTTATAGGGCCAACATTAAAGCCACCAATGCATCTATCATCATTGCAAACAATGGGAGTAGAACTAACTACATTTTTTAGAACATCACTGAAATGCTCAGCCCACCTAGCCATGACAGAATCCTCCCCTTCTATAACCTTACCTTGTTTATCCTTCAATCCTTGTATGCCTGTCCGTTTTCTACCACACAAAACATTAACTATCTGGTACAGCTCTCTGCTGTTGTGTTGTCTAACTGCTTCCTCGGCTTTGTCAGCCAAACCATCAAGCCAAAAATTTTTATCAGCAGCTAATTGATCCTTTACAAGTTTATTAAGGTCTCTGTAATGCTTTCTATTAGGACTAGTAGGGTATTGATTAAGGGCATTCCTGCAGTTCTTTCTTTCCGAAATAAGCTCAAGTGCCTTATCACTCAGATAATTTTGCCTCTTCTGCTCCTTTTTTCCTAAAAGAGTACTGTTAGTGTCCAAAAAAGCCTGTTTAAAATGATCCCATTCTTCCTCAACTTCAGTAGTAAGCAAACCATGACTGTCATAATGACTAAGTAACCTATCATGGTAAGCTTTGGCTATAACTGGATCTTTCAGAGCTTCAGTATTAAAAGTAAATTTTTTAACCCTAGCACAACACTTTTTAAGTTTAAGTTGCAACACACTTTTAACAAGGTAATGGTCAGATCCAATTTCAGCTCCCCTATATGCCCTGGTATTCCTAACAGAACTAGTCCATTTGCTGTTAATTAATATGTAATCAATCATATTCTTATGCAGCCCATCAGGTGAAACCCATGTGTACTTATGTATGTCGCGGTGTTTGTAATATGGGTTAGTTATTCTGAATCCATTGAGTTTACTTACCTGTAGGAGACGTTGCCCATTGCTATTGCAGCTACCAATACCAAAAGGGCCTATTACTCCTCCCCAAAGGTCAGAGTCAGTACCAACTTTGGCATTGAAGTCACCAAGAACAAGGGTAATATCTCCTTTCTTGACAGAATTCAAAATATCCTGAAGTTGTTCATAAAACCTATCCTTCTCATCCTCATCGGCATCATAACAGCAGATAACATTCAAGTCTTTAACGCTTGTCTGAAATTTTGCTGTAAGAAACCTTTCATTAATGCACTCATATCCTAGAAGAGCATCACTAGCGTGTCTGCTGAGAAGCAGACCCACGCCTTGGTGATGCTTTTTGTCGTCCCTCCCTGAAAAGAGAAATTTAAGATTATTTTTAAGAATCTGACCTTTATCTGTCCATCTGGTCTCTTGCAAGCCGAGAATATCTAAATTATAACGGTGGAATTCTTGTGTGAGGACATCAAGAGAAAAAGCTCTGTGCAGAGTCCTCACATTCCAACTACCTATGGAGAGAAAATGGTTAGTGGGATGTTTAAAGAAACTATGTTTATTGAGAGAGGGAATGCCGACAATATCAAACAGCCCCCTAATCGCAGACATGGGGCAAAGACCCGTTCCCCCACTACTAAAGGCTGAAGCCATCTACACTGGAAGACTTCCTCCAATGTAGAATTTGACGATGCCAATAGAAGCAAAGAGTTCAGGTGCCTGCGATGACTTCTGCTCAGGATTATCCACCAGCTGATAAACATATCCTGCGAATCTATTCACTTGGGGCTGTCAACCCACAAACAAAAAGAAAACACAGCGGAAGATTTTCCCTCCACAGAAGCCCACCAGTGCAGCAAAATCAGGATCCATAATCAAGCTCAGAGCCATATATCTGTCCAGTCCAGTAGGTTTATATGGTCAGCACCAGGACCCTGTGTGGTTGACCACTCCTCAGCAGGGTAGAAAAAAAAGAAAAGTAGCCATAGTTGTCCAGATCAGTAGGCCACACTAATCTGGCAGCCCTCCCCTTCCGTTCACTTCCACAAGAGAGTATCTCTTTTGAAAGTTACTAACGGTCCGCACCACGAGAAGGCGGGGTTGGACATTAGGTGCTAGGCCTGGCCGGTTCTATGCATCATCACAGGGGATTGGTGCATAGCTCTCCTTCCAGTGACTACCTAGCTACCATTTACAGACCACCATTACATTACATCGCAAACATTATGTGACCATTTACAGTCACATAATGTTTGCGATGAATTCATAGGCATCATTAGCAAGCATGTGACAGCACTTATAGTAGAAGAAATTATATCTGCAAATTATTAGTCTTCTATTCGACTCTACACCTGATGTTTCTTCACATATGGATCAACTAACACTTGCTATAAGATATGTATTGCCAAATGGTGATATGAAAGAAAGATTTCTGGGATTCATACTGATGGGAAGAACATACATCATCATATTTGGAAGAACAAATATTGCTAATTTTAACAAAATTAGGTGTAGATATTAAACTTTCTCGAGGACAAACATATGACAACGCTGGGAACATGTCGTGAAAGTACTCAGGATTACAGGCACGCATTAAAGACTACAGTCCGAATGCAGTCTACATCCCTTGCACTAGTCACTCTTTAAATTTAGTCGGCAATTTTGCTGCAGAAAGTTGCAGCACTGCAATTCAATATTATATGTTTGTACAAAAAATATTTGCTTTTTTTTTCTGCATCCACTCATCGCTGGTAAATTTTGTGTAGAAAGCTGGAGAAGGGTGAAAATGCTTTAACAGTAAAAAAATTATCTTACACTAGATGGTCGGCGAGAGCAGATGTCGTGCTGGCAGTAAAAATTGGTTATAACCATATAAAAGACGCCTTATGCGATATCTGCGCTAGTAGTAGCATAAATGAGAGTTCTGGGCCACTAAATGGGTCCACAGAATTCTGTGAAAATCCATGGGAAAAGTATGGGGGATGAGGTAAAAAGCATGTTTCTTGTGGTTTTTGGTGAAAATATGTGAGAAAATTAGAAAAAACCGGGGTGATTTTTAGCATGTGAAAATTAATTTGAGTTTTTTTTTGGGAAGATGAGGTTTAAACTAATTTGTGAATTAGTTTAAATGGATTAGGTTGAAATGAGTTTGTGTGTATGAGATAAAAAATAATGATGTGGTTTGTTGAGTTATCGTACACTTACTGGATTATTCGGTTGTAAAAGCCATGTAAACGGTGTTTCTTGTGGTTTTTTCTGAAAATATGTGAAAATCGGAAAAAAAAAAACGGTTGTTTCACGTGAAAAAGGTAATTTAAGTTTTTTGGGCAGACGAGATTTAAACTAATTTGTTTAACTAATTTTCAGAAAAAATGAGGTGTGTGTGAAAGAGATAAAATAACGATGTGGTTTCTTGAGTTATCATACACTTCACTGGATTATTCGGTTGTAAAAAAACCAGGTAAATAGAAGAATTTGACAAAGTCAGAGAGTTTTGAGAAATTTGTTTGAAACATATGACAAAAGCAACAGGTAAAATGACGTTTTCGTGGGTTCTGATGAAAAGATAGACTTTGAATATCTGTGAATGTATGAAGAGAGGGTACTAGATGCAAAAAAAAAATTTTGGAAGTGAAAAGTGATATAGGTTAATTTTTTAAACAATTAGAAAAATTTTGAAGTGAAAAGTGATGTAGTTTAGAATAATTTTGATAATGTGTGAAGTTTGTAAAGAGAGAGAAGAGTTTTATGTTATCGTGCTAAACGGAAATCGATCTCCTCAAAAGAACAACGCGCTCGAACTAAATTTCTTATGGTTCGAAAAGTTGTTCAGTTCAATGGATGGCCCACCTCTCTGTCCCCTCCCCTCTGCCCTCTATCTGTCCCCTCCTCCCCTCTGCTCTCTCTTCCTCTATCTGTCATTTCCTCCTCCCCTCTGCTCTCTCTTCCTCTATCTGTCCCCTCCTCCCCTCTGCTCTCTCTTCCTCTATCTGTCCCCTCCTCCCTTCTGTTCTTTCTTCCTCTCTCTGTCCCCTCATCACCTCTGCCCTCTCTTCCTCTCTCTGTCCCCTCCTCCCCTCTGCTCTCTCTTTCCCTCTCTGTGTCCCGTCCTCCCCTTTGCTCTCTCTTCCTCTATCTGTCCCCTCCTCCCCTCTGCTTTCTCTTCCTCTATCTGTCCCCTCCTCCCCTCTGCTCTCTCTTCCTCTCTGTGTCCCCTCCCCCCTCTGCTCTCTCTTTCTCTCTCTGTCCCCTCTGCTCTCTCTTCCTCTCTCTGTCCCTTCCTCCCCTCTGCTCTCTCTTTCTCTCTCTGTCCCCTCTGCTCTCTCTTCCTCTCTCTGTCCCCTCCTCCCCTCTGCTCTCTCTTCCTCTCTCTGTCCCCTCCTCCCCTCTGCTCTCTCTTTCTCTCTCTGTCCCCTCTGCTCTCTCTTCCTCTATCTGTCCCCTCCTCCCCTCTGCTCTCTCTTCCTCTCTCTGTGCCTCGATCGAGCACAAAAATTTTTTTCTCCAGTTCCAGCTGTATACAAGGCACAACTGGAACCGGAGTCTGTGATTAAGACTGCTGCTAGACCCACCACTGGCCGAGCGATCCCATGGTTACTGCAATCAACTACAGAGACCATGTTGCTAGCTGGTATAGGGAACCAACTAACACCCCCCCCCCCCCCCCCCCCCCCAAGATGAGAAGTCTCATTCAATATCAAGGGAAGTGATACTAACGTTTAAAGCTAATTGTCTTATATACCTTACTCGGCAGCAACTCATATTCTAGGGGTGGGTAAAGAAACAAATTAAAAATAAAATACTATTATGAACTTTAATTCAAATCTAAAATAATAAGTTCTTGTAGCACTGTTTTGAATATCTAGCTGCAAAAAAATTAAACCAGTGCGATTAAATTGTTTTGTAATATTGATCAGTATTTTAAATCACATTGTAATATTGATCAGTATTTTAAATAACATTGATTATATGGGAGAGGTGGGGGAGGAGGGAGGCCAGGAGGAATGGGCGTTAATTCTTTGAAATTTACAAAGGTTGAAATAACGTTTGATCTAATTATGCTACAGAGCTCATTCTGGTGTTATTCAATAATACTAAGCAGACATTATTTTCTGAATTGAACAGAATCGGGTTCGGACCCCTTATTTAGCCGAGAAAGTGGGTCGAACCCTTTTAAACTTATGATCTTGACTTGTAATCAAGCTACAGATTTGAAACTAATATTATTGCATTTCATTCGGGTTGTACTACACTTTGAACATGTGGGTATTGGTCTCGACCCTGTTAATTAAGGTCTTCTGGGTTCAAAACCTTTTGCTTACTACACATTGCTGATTCTCATTTAAGATTTCGAAATGTTTTCGGTTTTTTCATCAACATCACGTTCTATTACTGGAACTCATTTCGTTAATTCAACTGCAAACGGTGTCGGACCCGTTTCCTAACCTAGAAACTGGGTCCAACCCTCTTAAATTTGCATCCTTATAACTCTGTTTCTAATTGAGCCACACATCTCAAACTAATGTCTTTAGATTACATTCGGGAAGCACTATACGTTTAACGTATTGGAAGCAGTCTCGACTTCTTAGTTTTTGTTTTCTGGGTTCGGCACTTTAAGATTTTGTCTAAGTCTAGTGTCTTGGTTTCAATTTTAATAAATGGGGTTTACCTAGTTCTATAATCTGACAAAAGAATAATCGGTCTGAAACCGTTTTCTAGCCGACAAAGTGGGTCGAACCCCTCTTAACTATGCGGCTTCATAGATCTGCTTCTAATAGAGCTACAGACCTCAAACTAATATCATTGTGTTCCATTCGGCAAATACTATACGTTAAATGTATTGGAAGCAGTCTCGACCCATTATTTTAAGTTTTGCAGGTTCGATACTTTTAGATTTTGTGTTACAATAACTTTTGTTCTAATCGAGCTAGAAGTTTGGTTTTAACATTGATACTTATGATTTATCAAGTTCTCTAATCTGACAAAAAATAATTAGTGTTGACCGAATAAAAAAAATATATTTTACTTTAGCTAGGTAAACTGCTGGGATATTTAATCCTTTGTCGCTTGTACAAAGTTGTTCTAAACAGTTTATTATTCTTAATTTTATTACAAAGGGTTTCAGACCATAGGATTTCACAGAAATTGAGTCGAGACCACTTAAATTTGAATCCCTATGACTCCTCTTCTAACTCAAAGAGGTAATAAACACTGATTATTAACAATTCTAAAGAATTACAAATTGGTACAGTTTTCAAAATGTTTCATTAGTACTTAATTTTTTTTTGTTTTTGTTTTCAGTTCAAAGTTTTGTAAATGATATTACTTGCTTTACCATACACATCTGAGATTCTATAATTTCCAAAAGCGTAAGTTTGAATTCCATTGATATGTCGTTTTGCGTATTCTTGGGATAAAGCAATTTTTTTAATTTGGTATACATGTATATCATGTTGTCCGATCGAAATTCCGTTTGTTGCGTATATACGATTTTTCCATCAAACAGACATTCCCTTCGTGACTAAATTCATTTGTAACTCCATTAGCTGCTTTTTTGGG
>JAWZYU010000332.1:100000-178443 GCA_038380435.1 Ryuthela nishihirai | reverse complement strand
CAGTAGAAGGTCTGAGAGGATGGCACGCCCTCAGCAGAAAAACGACACAAAACAGCCATGCCGTACCCGGGACTCGAACCCAGGTGTCTTAGATCAGTAGCCAAACGCGCTAACGACTCAAATTAAAAAAAAATAAATAAATCCTTCTTAAAAAACAATAGGAATAATCTAATTCAATGCACCCAATTCCCGAGAAAACCGTGTAAAAAAATAAACCTTTAAAAAAAAAATACAGTGCATATGAAAAAATAGATATGAAAATCTTTAAATATTCATTTGATTTTTATTAATTTAAATACATTTTTAATTATATAAATGTTACTTATAGCCGTCCCATGGCCGAGTGGTTAGCGCGCTTGGCTACTGATCTGAGGGACCTGGGTTCGAGCCCCGGATAAGGCATGGTTGTATGTGTTGTTTTTCTGCTGAGGTCCTGCCATCCTCTCAGACCTTCTACTATGGCATATAAACTGACAGGCTCCTGTCAGACCTCTGTGGCAAGCAGCTGCTTGAGGGGGTATTTTTATTATTATTACTTATCTCGTATAAAAATGTAAGTTAAAATAGAGTGACGGCATGAGAAATAAGTGAACTCGTAAAATTAGTGCTGCCTGTGAATACTGGTTAATAATAAAGTAGGAAAAACACAGAGATGACGTCAGGAGTACTGTTTCGTTGTGTTGCCAGTAGATTTTGCATAATATATATTACAGCCACGTTGAAGTTTTAAAAATGCTTTTCTTAATCGTAACAATGTTCCTATTTAAGGTATATTTTTATATTATGTTTCGATCATCTCAGATACGTAAGATGCATTTTTATTTTTCTACCTACAGAGAAGAAAAATGGTTATATAAAGTTTCGGAGAAGTATAGACGAAACATTGTGAAGCCGTAATAAAAGTTGGAAATTTTAGTGAATTCACTTATTTCCGATGCCTTAAAACCTTTAAAAAAAAAAAAAATTACAGTGCATATGAAAAAAATAGATATGAAAATCTTTAACTATTAATTTTATTTTTATTAATTTAAACACATTTTTCATTATATAAATGTTACTTATCTCGTATAAAAGTGGAAGTTACAATAGGAAAATGGCGGATTATGAGAAATAAGTCAACTCCTAAAATTAGTGCTGCCTGTGAATACGGATTAAACGATAAAGTAGGAAAAACACCGAGATGACGTCAGCAGTACTGTTTTGTTTGTGTTGCCAGCAGATTTTGTATAATATATTACACGCAGTTAAAGTTTTAGAAATGCTTTTCTTAATCATGATAATGTTGCTTACCTAGACAGCAACCATTTATACGTTTACGAACTGTTAAAGCTTTGGAAATTCCGGTTTTTGAAAAGTCGTTTCCGGTAAAAACTTGGGTTTTTGCGAGTAATCTCAAGATTAATATTATTTTTTTTGCCCAGAAATGAAAATTAAAAGTTATGCGCACGTCGTGGTGTAATAAGATAGAAAAATAGGAATGGATTGGCATCGCACCTAAAGGGTTTTGCCGAACGTTTTCAGTGTTTTAAAATTTACGTTTATGGTGAATAAATATTTCGTTCTAGAGTGAATGGTGGGGTAAAACTTATTTATTGAGAGATGAATTAAACAGTTGCAATTATATTTCTATAAATAGGAATTGACTACGAAATATTTGTGTTGACACGAAATAGGGTTCCCATTAATTGTAGCTATGGAAATGAACTACGTTATTTGCGTTTTTAGGGTTAAGAACGATAGGATAATTTTACAAATGCCGAGATGGAAAATAATTATTCGGTGGAATACACTAATTATTTTATGAAGAGTAAAACTGAAATCTAAACGTGATTTGAAGTTTCATGTCAACTTTGCGTTTAATATTTTGTTTTTTGCGTGTTAAATATTCCAGCGTTCGTGATTTATATATTACGGCAACCAACGTTTTTATATTCGATATTACACGTAGGTCGTACAGATGTGAGCGATATCTAATGCAAATGACATCGAATAAGATATTTTGCTACTAAGGTATTATGCCAATGTCACCTTTCATTTCGTCCATCAGATAGGTATTGTGAGTGACTTCAGGAGAAAATATGATTTGGAAAATGTATTGAACTGAATAATCAACTGTGATTTCACAATATAGTTTTGTTGTATGGCTTTCACGAGACGCTGATAATGCTTGTCCTCTTCACATTATAGAAATTATGCTGTAAAGCAACCGCGTTGCTGATGTCATCTCTGTGTTTTCTCCAATTTCTTATTATTAAGGCGCAGCCCCGGGTAAGGCATGGATGTTCGTGTTGTTTCTGCTGAGGTCCTGCCATCCTCTCAGATCTACTGTGGCATATTAACTGACAAGCTCCTGTCAGACCTCTGTGGCAAGCAGCTGCTTGAGGGGGTATTTATTATTATATTTATTATTTACACATATTTTAGTTTGCTTATTTATGGCAATACGTAGCTCTTACACGGTACACGTGGGATATTTTATCCTTTAACAAGTCTAGGCAGGGAAAGTTTTCGTTATTCGATTAACTTTGGTTATTTGATGGCGATCCCCACTGCTACGTTATGTTGGGTTGTTTTACCTCTGAGCGGCACTTTTTTGCACACCATGGGCTAAATGGCCAGGTCACATAGACCCCAAAGGCTCGGAGAAGGTTGGGGGAGGGGACCCACTGGAAACAGCTGTTGGGAGACAGATGGTAGCCTCCCGTCAAGGCCATCCAGCGTGTTCTTTAACGTGCGCAGGGTATGGCTCTCCCGCACACGGGGCCACGGCTTAACGTCCCATCCGACGGACGGCAGCATTTCCAAGTCCATCGGTGTCCCCTACTGACCGTGGGCAAGGCGGGGAATTTTGCGGAGATAAATCTCAACGCTGACCCAGCTGGGACTCGAACCTGGGAACTACAGATTACGAGCCTGCCGCGCTACCGACTGAGCCACCCCCGCCCCACGTTATGTTGAATAATATTCGTTCCTGTAATATTCACTAAATGGCTTCGGCCAGGTACGAGAAATGGTGAGAAAGGAAGCTTAAAGAAACAGAACTTTGTTGCGGATATGGAGAGGTGTCACTTCCTTCGAAGTCGGAAAACAATTAAATCAACAATGCTATTTTCAGACGTCAGCAAAGAATTATTACGATTACTTTCAAACAGTATACAGTTAATGAAATCTGTTGAAGTGAAACGTACGTAGTACCGTCGACATTTTTCAGTTTTCTTCTAGGCGCGCTGGCAACGTGCATGGCGCTAATGAAAAAACAAAAAGGCGATGCAGAAGGCAGGCAAAAGACCTGCCTACCTCTGAACGGCACTTTTTTGCACACCATGGGCCAAATGGCCAGGTCACATGGACCCCGAAGGGTGAGAGAAGGTTGGGGGAGGGGACTCACTTGAACAGGTGTTGTGAGACAGATGGTAGCCTCCCGTCAAGGCCATCCAGCGTGTTCTTTAACGTGCACAGGGTATGTCTCTCCCGCACACGGGGCCACGGTTTAACGTCCCATCCGACGGACGGCGCCCTTTCCAAGCCCATCGGTGTTCCCTACTGACAGTGGGCAGGGCGGGGAATTTTGAGGAGAAAAATCTGAACGCTGAACCAGCTGGGAGTCGAACCTGGGAACTACAGATTACGAGCCTGCCGCGCTACCGACTGAGCCACCCCGCCCCCGTCTCCACGGTGTCAGATTGTTAATAAAACCAGTGAAGTTTGATAATTAAATTAATAAATCCCAGTTATTTAAGCTGAAACGTTATAGTGGAATTGTATGTGATTTCCGGCTTTGATATTTAATTGCATTCGCATATATTAAATATTAACGTTTATGAAATATTGTAATATTACTATTAATCATTGCTAACTGTAGTTCGATTCTTGTGTAGGTAAAATTTACGTGGTGTATGAACTTTATTCTAAATATACGTAATAAAATATATTATGGAAAAGAAGAAATGAATTGAGAGTAAAATTTGACACTGAAGTCAAAGCGAATATATGGTCGCTATCGTAACTAAGGGCGCCACGTGTGAAGCTATCTAGGTGCACGTGCCATTGTAACATATTTGACCAATCGTAGAAGAGGAACACGAACAACCGTTAGGAGAGGCGGGAAGAAGCAAATATTTCGTTAAAACAAAATTAACGCCACCTAGAGGAATTTATTTCATTTAGCAATAATTGTCGTACGTGTGAATTTAATTAAGTACATAAGTTATATATATGCATTCATGTTTCAAAACTTTAATGAACACTATTTGAATATTACCACATATAGTATGCTGAAATATAAATTTAGGACACTTTTTTGGGTGAGGGGAAATGTGAATTTTTTTTTTTGTTACGGTTCAACTTATTTGGACTTCCGACCTGAAATTTCGCACTGCAAACTGGACCTTAACCTGAAACTTTCTGTGAAAATTTCGAGCGTGTACATTGATTTCACCGATGAGTTATGACTGCCAGAGACAGGTAGTAAATGACACTCCGCAACTCGCTAAGTTATGACGCTGTATTCCGTATCATCTCATTGGGATAAAATTTACGAACAGTAATAGGTTTTAAAACACAAAAAAATACCCTTGATAATTAAGAGACATTAGAAAAACTATTTTATTTTACTACTTCAATTGATGCAGTATTTAATTAGTAACGCAAGTTCTGATGTTTAATAGCAGCGAAATCTGTTTATTTAGTCTGAAACCCTAAAAGAAACAAGTTTAAAGGAAGGGAGAATGGAATAATGTACCTTTCATTGGGCACAGCGATAAATATGTTTCGGTTTCCATTTCTATTTAAGTACGGAACTCATAAAGAATCCTCAGCGTTGAGATTTATCTCCGCAAAACTCCCCGCCCTTCCCACGGTCAGTACTGGACACCGATAGGCTTGGAATACAACATTCACAATATAAAATTATCCATAACAGCAACATAATTTTAACGAATTTCTGTATTACAGACTACACAGGGATTAAGTGCTTAGCCGAGGAGTCATTTCATACCCTAAACATTTAACCTCTAATGATTATTTTATTTCCTAATCCTAAGAGGCTTAACGTGTTAGGGAAAAGAGTGAAAATATGTTCATAAATATAATAAAGGAATAAAAAAACACCCCCTCAAGCAGCTGCTTGCAACAGCGATCTAACAGGAACCTGTCAGTTTACCCGACATAGTCGAAGATCTGTGAGGGTGGTGACCCCTTTAATTACTTTAATACGCCATATATTAGATATGCGTTTGGTTGGGTTGTTTCATCTCTGAACGGTAGTTATTTGCACACAAGGGTCTAAATGGCGACGTCATAAAGAACCAGAGGGATCAGTTTAGGTTGCGGGAAGGTGACCGAATGTTATGAGACAGATGAAAAAATAGCAGATTGGTTCCAGACGTGAAAAAAAACAACATACCCCCTCAAGCAGCTGCTTCCCACAGAGATCTGACAGGAAGCTGTCAGTTTATATGCCATAATAGAAGGTCTGTGAGGATGGCAGGACCTCACACAAAAAAGACACATACGTCCATACCTTACCCGGGACTCGAACCCAGGTCCCTTAGACGTGAAAACCGAATACAAATGAGTTGTTTTCAAACAAGTGATATCAAAATCTTGAAGTCTTTATTTCATTTTTATTAATTTTAAGACATTTTTAATTTTATAAACTTAGTAGTTTTCAAATTAAAACCAACCGGTTTGGTTTTAAAGAAAAGAAATATATAAAGAATTCTTCAATATTTTTTGGGTTTTTTTTATCTCTGTAGTTTTTTTTGACTCAGTCGGTAGCGCGCTAGGCTCGTAGTGGAATGGAACCCGGCGACCGACGCAGAATGAATTTGGCTAATATTCTAGGAGTACAGCGCTTGGGGGAAAAAAATTGCCAACTGCACACGGTGTTCCCAGGTGGTCACCCTCCCAAGTACTGACCGCGAGGGGACACACTGGACAGCTGTAGGAGACAAATGGCAGACTCCACTCAAGGTCATCCAGCGTGTTCTTTAACGTTGGGTAGTTTTACCTCTAAACGGCACTTTTTTTGCATGCAATGAGCTGAATGGTCAGGTCACAAGGACCCTGAAGGCTCAGGGAAAGGGGACACACTGGACAGCTGTAGGAGACAGATGGGAGACTCCAGTCAAGGCCGTCCAGCGTGTTCTTTTAACGTTCGGTAGTTTTACCTCTAAACGGCACTTTGTTTGCATAGAATAGGCTGAATGGCCACGCCACAAGGACCCTGAAGGCTCAGGGAAAGTTGAGGGAAAGGGGACACACTGGACAGCTGTAGGAGACAGATGGGAGACTCCAGTCAAGGCCGTCCAGCGTGTTCTTTAACGTTCGGTAGTTTTACCTCTAAATGGCACTTTGTTTGCATAGAATAGGCTGAATGGCCACGCCACAAGGACCCTGAAGGCTCAGGGAAAGTTGAGGGAAAGGGGACACACTGGACAGCTGTAGGAGACAGATGGGAGACTCCAGTCAAGGCCGTCCAGCGTGTTCTTTAACGTTCGGTAGTTTTACCTCTAAACGGCACTTTGTTTGCATAGAATAGGCTGAATGGCCACGCCACAAGGACCCTGAAGGCTCAGGGAAAGGGGACACACTGTACAGCTGTAGGAGACAGATGGGAGACTCCAGTCAAGGCCGTCCAGCGTGTTCTTTAACGTTCGGTAGTTATACCTCTAAACGGCACTTTGTTTGCATAGAATAGGCTGAATGGCCAAGTCACAATGACCTCGAAGGCTCAAAAGAAGTTGGGCGAGGGGACCCATTGGAATAGTTGTTGGAAGACGAATGGTAGCCTGAAGGTAAGCCATCCAGTGCGTTCTTTAACGCGCACACAGTATGGCTCTCCGGCACACGGAACCATGGTTTAATGTCCCGTTAGGAAGACGGCGACGTTTACAAGCCAATCGGTGTCCTCTACTGACCGACGGCAGGGCGGGGAGTCTTACGGAGATAAATCTTAACGCTGACCCCAGCTGGAACTCGAACCCTGGAACTTAAGATTACGACAGGGCGCCAAAAAATTTAATTTTCCTTCCGTGGTTTAAAATAAAATCCGAAATATATTCTTGTCCATTCCTTCGAAAAAGTATCCGAACAATGTGGTTGATTGGATTGCATTCGATTGTTTTACCTCAGAACGGCACTTTTTTTGCACACCATGGGCTAAATGGCCAGGCCACAAGGACCCCGAAGACTCAGAGATGGTTGGGTGAGGGGACCCACTGGAACAGCTGTTGGGAGACAGATGGTAGCCTCCCGTCAAGGCCATCTAGCGTGTTCTATAACGTGCACAGGGTATGGGCTCTCCCGCAAACGGGGCCACGGCTTAACGTCCCATCCGACGGACGGCGGCCTTTTCAAGCCCATCAGTGTCCCCTACTGACCGTGGCCAGGACGGGGAAATTTTGCAGTGATAAATCTCAACGCTGACCCAGCTGGGACTCGAACCTAGGAACTACAGATTACGAGCCTGGCGCGCTACCGACTGAGCCACCCCGTCCCCAATGTGGTTGATTGTAGAATTCAGGAAGAATACCTGGCAACGATTTTTTTAGAAATTACTGATCTGACAACCTTCGCATACGTACAGGAAGGTTGCCAAATCATTAATTATTAAAAAAGAAATCGTTCCAGATTTTTTTCCTGAATTCTGTTCTGTAATCAACCATGGTGTTCGAATACTTTTTTGAGCGACTGTACATAAGGTTTGTTTTCTTCCTTTCTCTTTAATCGTGAAACTCACAATGTAACATTTATTAGTGAATATAAAACTTAGGTTTTCAACTGAAATAGATTTCATTGGTTATTTAGATATGGTTATTTGTGTTATTAAGATCTTTCCGGGAGTCTTCGAAACGACACTTAAGAGTCATTTCTGCAGATAAGTATAGTCTGTAGTCATTCTGCAAATAAGTCATATGTCTCCCAACAGCTGTTCCAGTGAGGCCCCTCCCCCAACCTTCTCTGAGCCTTCGGGGTCCTCGTGACCTGCCCGTTTAGCCCATTGTCTACAAAAAAAATGCCGATCACATGTAAAACTACCAACTCTGAGCGCTATATGATATCATATGCATTTTATTCTATGCAATTCCAGTCAGATATTCAAATTGATTCTGTTTACATTTAAAAGCATCCAGCTTACAAAGATGTTTATTCGTATGCATCACAGCGTATTCCTGCTATTATATTCTCTAAAAATTGTTTCAGGATGTTTCTCAACATTTAATAATAAATAAATAAATAAATAAATAAATAAATACCCCCTCAAGCAGCTGCTTACCACAGAGGTGTGACAGGAGCCTGTCAGTGTCATATGCCACAGTAGAAGGTCTGAGAGGATGGCACGCCCTCAGCAGAAAAACGACACAAAACAGCCATGCCGTACCCGGGACTCGAACCCAGGTATCTTAGATCAGTAGCCAAGCGCGCTAACGACTCAAATTAAAAAAAAATAAATAAATCCTTCTTAATAAACAATAGGAATAATCTAATTCAATGCACCCAATTCCCGAGAAAACCGTGTAAAAAAATAAACCTTTAAAAAAAAATACAGTGCATATGAAAAAAATAGATATGAAAATCTTTAAATATTCATTTGATTTTTATTAATTTAAATACATTTTTAATTATATAAATGTTACTTATAGCCGTCCCATGGCCGAGTGGTTAGCGCGCTTGGCTACTGATCTGAGGGACCTGGGTTCGAGCCCCGGATAAGGCATGGTTGTATGTGTTGTTTTTCTGCTGAGGTCCTGCCATCCTCTCAGACCTTCTACTATGGCATATAAACTGACAGGCTCCTGTCAGACCTCTGTGGCAAGCAGCTGCTTGAGGGGGTATTTTTATTATTATTACTTATCTCGTATAAAAATGTAAGTTAAAATAGAGTGACGGCATGAGAAATAAGTGAACTCGTAAAATTAGTGCTGCCTGTGAATACTGGTTAATAATAAAGAGCAAAAACACAGAGATGACGTCAGGAGTACTGTTTCGTTGTGTTGCCAGTAGATTTTGCATAATATATATTACAGCCACGTTGAAGTTTTAAAAATGCTTTTCTTAATCGTAACAATGTTCCTATTTAAGGTATATTTTTATATTATGTTTCGATCATCTCAGATACGTAAGATGCATTTTTATTTTTCTACCTACAGAGAAGAAAAATGGTTATATAAAGTTTCGGAGAAGTATAAATAAAAAGCCGTAGTAAAAGATGGAAGTCGCATACTTTGAGTTTCGCATTGCAAGCTTTTTTGAGTAGTTCCACTGGATTTTTTTTTTCTCGCCCTCGTATGATCTACGGAGGAAGTAACCATTCTTTTGTTTTATATATTTTGGTTCAGATTTTAGTGATGTACTGCGATGTGGAAGGGCTTTACGTACGTTTACCAACCGTTAAAGCTTTGGAAATTCCGGTTTTTGAAAAGTCATTTTCGCTAAAAAATTTGGTTTTTGCGAGTAATCTCAAGATTAATATTATTCTTTTGGCCCAGAAAGGAAAATTAACACTTATGTGCACGTCGTGGTGTAATAAGATAGAAAAATAGGAATGGATTGGCATCGCACCTTAACCCTTTTTCCGAACGTTTGTAGTGTTTAAAAATTATGATTATGGTGAATAAATATTTCGTTCTATAGTGAATGGTGGGGTAAAACTTATTTATTGAGAGATGAAATAAAGAATTGCAATTATATTTCTATAAATAGGAATTGAGTACGAAATATTTGTGTTGACACGAAATAGGGTTCCCATTAATTGTAGCCATGGAAATGGCCTATTTTTGAACTACGTTATTTGCGTTTTTAAAGTTAAGAACGATAAGATAATTTTACAAATGCCAAGATGGAAAATAATTATCCGGTGCAATACACTAATTATTAAGAGTAAAACTGAAATCGGAACGTGATTTGAGGTTTCATGTCAACTTTGCGTTTAATGTTTGTTTTTTTTGCGTGTTAAATATTCCAGCGTTCTTCATTTATATATTACGGCAACCAACGTTTTTTATATTCGATATTACACGTAGGTCGTACAGGTGTGAGAGATATCTAATGCAAAAGATATCGAATAAGATATTTTGCTACTAAGGTATTATGCCAATGTCACCTTTTATTTCGTCCATCAGACAGGTATTGTGAGTGACCTCAGGAGAAAATATGTTTGGAAAATGTATTGAACTGAATAATAAAGTGTGATTTCACAATATAGTTTTGTTGTATGGCTTTCAGGAGACACTGAAAATACTTTTCCTCTTCACATTATAGAAATTATGCTGGGAAGTAACCGAAACCGCGTTGCTGACGTCACCTCTGTGTTTTCTCCAATTTATTATTATTATGGCGCACGTGCACAGGGTATGGCTCTCCCACACACGGGGCCAAGGCTTAACGCCCCATCCGAAGGACGGCGGTCTTTCCAAGCCCACCGGTGTCCCCTACTGACCGTGAGCACGGCGGAGAATTTTGCAGAGATAAATCTCACGCTGACCCAGCTGGGACTCGAACCTGGGAACTACAGAGTTAAAAAACACGACAAAGGTAAAAAAAAAAACTAAAAAATATTTAAGAATTCTTTATATATTTATTTTGTTTAAAACCAAACCGGTCGGTTTTAATTTGAAAACTTTTAAGTTTATAAAATTAAAAATGTCTTAAAATTAATAAAAATGAAATAAAGACTTCAAGATTTTGATATCACTTGTTTGAAAACAACTCATTTGTATTCGGTTTTCACGTCTAAGGGACCTGGGTTCGAGTCCCGGGTAAGGCATGGACGTATGTGTCGTTTTTGTGCTGAGGTCCTGCCATCCTCACAGACGTTCTATTATGGCATATAAACTGACAGCTTCCTGTCAGATCTCTGTGGGAAGCAGCTGCTTGAGGGGGTATGTTGTTTTTTTTCACGTCTGGAACCAATCTCCTATTTTTTCATCTGTCTCATAACATTCGGTCACCTTCCCGCAACCTAAACTGATCCCTCTGGTTCTTTATGACGTCGCCATTTAGCCCCTTGTGTGCGAATAACTACCGGTCAGAGATAAAACAACCCAACCAAACGCATATCTTCTCTGTGGCGTATTAAAGGTGATCAAAGGGGTCACCATCCTCACAGACCTTCGACTATGGCGGAGAAACTGACAGGCTCCTATCAGATCGCTGTTGCAAGCAGCTGCTTGAGGGGGTGTTTTTTTATTCCTTTATTATATTTATGAAGATATTTTCACTCTTTTCCCTAACACGTTAAGCCTCTTTGAATTGGGAAATAAAATAATCATTAGAGGTTAAATGTTTAGGGTTTGAAATGACTCCTCGAATTTTTGCGGAGATAAATCTCAACGCTGACCCAGCTGGGACTCGAACCTGGGAACTACAGATTACGAGCCTGGCTCGCTACCGACTAAGCCACCCCCGCCGCTGCATATGTATTATGCTAGGCACGGATTTACAATTTGTTTCCTTTCTCCTCAGTGTTGTTTTTATTGCTATGTGCATGTAAAGACTTTAAGGAGACCTAAAAAAAACTTGGGCTGATAATTTTTGATATTAACTATTATGGAAATACTAAGGAAGATTTTCAGCGTAAGAACTAATTTTTCTTTTTTTCAAAATAAAACCGACCGGTTTGGTTTTAAAAAAATAAATATATAAAAGTTATATATATATATTTTTTTAAAACTTCAACGTACTGACGTCATCTCGGTGTTTTTGCTACTTTACTATTAACCCGTATTTACAGGCTGGCAGCACTAATTTTAGGAGTTCAGTTATTTCTCATGCCGCCACTCTATTTTAACTTACACTTTTATACGAGATAAGTAACATTTATATAATTAAAAATGTGTTTAAATTAAAAAAAATCAAATGAATACTTAAAGATTTTCATATGCACTGTATTTTTTTTTAAAGGTGGAAAGAAAGGAAGAAATGTTTTCTTTAAACAAGAATTTTTTTTTTTATTTAGAAATCATTTCTATTAGTTCTTTTTTTTTTTATAAATTTTTATTTGTGTTGCAAGATGCATTTTTTTACTACATGACTAAAAAAGTCCTATTAAAATGAAAGATATGGTCTTTTTTGTTAAATATTTTATTTTGAAAAAATCCAGATTTAAATGTTGATTAATTTGGCATATAACATGCCATAATTCCTTTCACTAATTATTTGGGAAAAAAGTTCTAAAGTTAAATTTGGCCTCTGGATGTAAACCTGTTTTTCAGGCTAGACACTTGAAAGGGTTAAGAAAAGTTCATTCTTGTGAAAAATATCCAAATTATGATTGCTTAAAATGCTATTATATGCTTATATTTTATAATAAATGCAAACTGTTGTTTTTTTCATTATGAAACAATTTGTGATTTGTCCTTTATTTTCTCCGAAAAAATATGGTGAATAAATATATGGTGAAGCAGGAAAGTCTAATTGCTCCTCACGGCCTACAACCTCCCAATCTACATATGCGCTTAGTCCCTTCGCTCTACCCATAGATGGCACCACTTGTCGGCTCGAGAGGTGCGGTCCGCGGTGATCAGTGATGCTATTGGACGGACGGACGGACAGCCGGGCCCGTGTTGTTCGCTCGAGGGTGGGAATGGAGGCTTAAAAAATATGTCGGTCTCTGTGTGGGATAAAGTCGACTAACCGTTCAGGAGAACAGACTGATTTAACGCACACGCTAACAACTTTACCGCGACTTCGCCTACGGACTTTTGGATTCTTACGCGCGAATTACCGTGTATGAATTTCTGATTATGAAAATTATTAATAATTTAAAAAGAATACTGTTTATCGCTTCTCGGCCTTTTGGCTAAGATCAAAGTGTAGTATGTTTGTAGTTTTTAATTATTATGCTCAAGTTTTATCTCTCTTACATGGTTTTTTTACTATTTTAGCATTTTAGAGCGTTGGTGATTTTGATTTTTTTGGAGCCGGGCCGAGGAGCGATTACTTACGCCATCTAGTGTGTCCTACCGCATTCCTCTTGGTGATGGTTCGTGATTCTTCTTTCCGTTTGTGGGCCCTTCTGGTTTTACGACGACCTGCCTGCTGAGCTGCTTGGCTGGTACTCTACTCTTCTATCCGTTCCTGTTCCTGTTCGGGTTTTCTGATGACCCGTTGACTGAGCTGCTTGGGTGCTATTCGACCTTTCGGCGAACTCCGCTCCTGGTTCTCGAGGTGCCTAGTTTGGACTGCACTGGAGTTCTTGTCTGCTGTCTCCTGTCCACTTGGATTTCCACTCGTTTTCCGCGTCAATGAGCTGATTCCTTCTTCTGAATCAGGTTTTGTCTCTCCCTTGGCTGTGCTTCGCTGAGGTGTTCCTGGACTTTGATTGACACTTGGTCGGTGCAGCTGCACCGATATGACACGTTTACTGGTGACTGCTGCTCTTATGATGGGGTATATCGTGAGTTTGGACTATTACTCTCTGTGTTGCTGACTTCCCTGCTTTCGTTGGATGTCAGTATAGATTACTTTCTTGGAGTTCTGAAATATTCCTTGTTCTCTTTTTTTTTTCCTGATTGTTGAGTTTGAGTTCTCTGAGATTATGAAGTGTATCATTCTTACTTTCCCTTCGGATAGGCTAATGTGTAACCTATGTTTAAGGGCGCCTAGAGGGGGCCCAGTACATGATTTTAAGGATGATTTTAAGAAGATGAAGGGACACTTTTATCGCTTACACAAAGAATTTACTGTAATTTATTCGTGCAGATTCTGCGATTGCCATGCGAGTACCTTATACACTATACAGTCCCATGTTAATAAATGTCATCTAAAATATAATTGTAATGCCCCTCTATCTGAGAGAGAGCGCTTTTTGGAGAATTGTGTTACCTACAACATGAATTTTAATGAAGCTCTTCTGGCGAAGTCGCCTACTTGTGGAAAGGGGAAGAAAGTGGGTTTTAAACGTCCTGGAAGACCCCCCGGTAGGAGGGCGACCCCCTTTAAGGCTGATAAGCTTCCTTCAGATCTGGTTCCAGAGTTGACCGAGCGTCCCGCTAAAAGGAAAACGAGGATGTTGAGATTGACTACGAATAGTTCTAAAAACTTGTTTGCAGATGAGAGAACTGGTGAGAGCTCTGCTAGGGAGAGTGAACCTTCAAGTGATTCCCCTGCCCTGGAGTCGGTTTCTGACGACATGGATGAGGATTGGAAAATTAACGAGAGTGACTCCTCTGATTCTGATGATGAGGATTTGAGGAATATTGGGAGATGGGTGCTGACCCCTGCGACGACGGTCCGGGATCGTAATGATTCGAACCGGGCTACATTAGACGAGACCAGTGTGGGAGATTCATCAAATAACCCCATACTGACTAGGAATGGTCTTAGAACCCCCCCCCACATTTCACCCCCAAAATTGTTGCTTATTTCCTATCCTTTTGAGGTCATCAAGTGTGACTTATGTTACGGTGTTCCGGGTCTAAGAAGGGCAGGTGTATACAAAACCTATAGCGACTTGGGAAAGCACCTCAGGATCAAACATAAAGGATTGGAGTATCATCTACAATGTCGCCACTGTGCCTATCACAAAAACAGTAATGAAAAGACCATTAAGATACATATTCGGGAAAAACACATGGAGACGATTCTACATCCGGATACTGAATCCATGGATTTGAATGATGATTTGTGTGAGTTCTCGCCTCTGGGTCCGGCGCGGCCCCCCCCTAGGCTATCGCCTACGCCTACTTCCCATAATACTTTACTTATGGACGATGCTAATTGGCCGGATATTGAGATAGTGGATTCTGGGGTGATACAGAATGGAAATCTGAACCCTGTGTTGTCCCCAACCACTAATGAGGTTTTTCTGTTGGCCTCCCCTGGGAAAAGGCTGACGGAGGAGGAAGGAAACGGTTTATTTCCTACGAGGGAGAATACCCCCCCCAGAGTAGGATTAAGAAGATCATCTTTAGAGGAGTTGGAAAGGGCTCTGGAGGTATTAGAGTCTTCTGTTCATTGTGACCTTAAATGGAAGAAGGCTATGTCATCTATAACCAAACATTTTGAGGAGCCCGGTCACAATCGCAACTATTTACAGAGGGAAAATGATGATACTTCTAGCATAATGAATGACCCTCCCCCCAAAGATAGTTCGAAGGACATCATTACTTTCTCAAGCTTGGATGAGGCGCTGGAGGACATTAGCATTGACTCTTTGTTCTCTGGGACGGAGACTTATTTGGAGAGGATTTGGGGGAGTGATTCGGACGATTTGGACGAGTGGATATTTGTTGAGGACTCGACTGAGTGCTGTTCGCCGGGGAACGGGGTTTCATTGGACCCCCCCCCTGCTACATCCTGCTTGAATTTTTCTGGAAATTTTCCTTCAGAGATGGTTGATGATGCCTTGGTCGACTTCCGCCCTGAGACGGGACTGGGTGAGTCTACACCGATGGAGGAGAGACGAAATGACTTAGGGGATTTGGGGACAAAAGAGACTCCCTCCCCGCACACTGAGGAGATGGAGATTGACTCGGACAAGTGGTTGGAAATTATTGAGGACGAGGAGCTGCTTTCCCCGAGATTAAATAACAATCAGATGATCTGGAAAGACAGGCTGCTCTATCCTACGGACTGGGGAGATTTTGAATCTGCAGTAAACGCTTTTGTCCGATCGGTGGCCACTGGAAGACACCGACGGAGACAAGAGCCGGGGGCCCAGGCTACGAATCGACCTAGGGCTAATGGAACGAAACCCTACCAGGGTCCGAAGAGACCTGATTACCCCCTAAGAACGGGGGAACACACCTATAAGGGCAAGGAAGCCTCTATGTTACAAAAAGAATATCGGACTAACGCAAAGAAGACCTTTGAGAGGCTGACGGATAGTCCCAACCCCCTTTGTGACATCCCTAGGTCAATTCTGGAGAATTATTTCTCCAAGATATATTCGCCGTCCGATACCCCTTTTGACAGGAATCTGATTTCTAGTTTCGGGGCACCCTCTAAGGAAAGTAACGAATTGCTCTTGGCCCCCATCACTGGAGCCGAGATCATGAAAAAACTATCCAAGGTATCCCAACACTGCACCAGGGCGCGATGGAATTTATTATAATGACTGGAAGTCTGCCGACCCCGGATGCCACTTGTTGGCAATCATTTTCAACTATTGCCTAAAAATGGGACGAGTGCCTGATGATTGGAAAAAGGCCAACATAGTTCTGGCATTCAAGAAAGGTGATAAGACACTCCCCGGAAATTGGCGACCAATTGCATTGTTGAATACTATCTCAAAACTGTATACAGGGATACTCAGTGCTAGGATGGGCAGGTGGGCCACTTCTAATGATAGACTTTCGGATTGCCAGCGTGGTTTCAGGGAAACCGATGGATGTTCTGACTCCATATTTTTACTACAACAAATGATCGATGATGCCCGTAGGAATAAACGGCAATGTGGACTGGCATGGTTAGACATCGAAAATGCCTTTGGAGCAATAAATCATACGTACATCCTGAGCGTTCTAGAGGCTATGAGATTACCGGAGCAGTATATTATTGCGATCTCTGACCTGTACTCGGAATGCTATAATAGCATACGCTCTGATGAGGGCTGGACTCGAGATCTTAAAATGGCTTCGGGCGTCAAGCAGGGGTGCCCGCTGAGTCCACTCCTGTTCAACTTGGCATTGGAGCCAATAATCAGAAGCTTGCTGAGACCCACGAACAGAGCCTACAGGTTGTTTGGCAGGGAGATCCCATTACTAGTTTTTGCGGATGATATGGTGCTGACTGGAAACTCACCGGCTGCCCTGCAAGACCAGTTAAACCTGCTAAATCTGTGCTGTCTTCCGGCAGGCTTAAAATTCAGTCAGAACAAATGCAACACTCTACACCTTGATTGCAGGAAAAAGATTACAGTCTGCAATACTGTTTTCTACATCAATAGGAAACCTTGCAAGGTCTTATTAAACCAAGAATCTACTAAATATCTTGGAGTGTTGACGGGATTCCGAAATGATCCGTCCCCAATGGAGAAAATCTCAAAAATCAAGAACGATATTATACAAATAAGTTCTGCCCCTTTAACTCCATGGCAGAAAGTCCACGCCGTCAAAACCTTTATTTTAACGAGGCTGGACTATCTGTTCCTAAATTCTCCATCTTTAAAGAAGAACTATGAGGACATCGATAGAACTCTGCGGAAACAGGCGAAGCTATGGCTGAACCTTCCGCAGAGAGCTAGCGCGGATCTATTGTACATCTCGACCGCAAATGGGGGATTGGGTTTTACTGCTTGTTCGGATCTAATTGACATTGCTTGTGTCACGCATGGCTTTAAGCTACTGAACTCTTCTGACTCAGTGGTAAGAGGTATAGCCAGAGATTCACTATTGAGTACCGTTAGGAGGAAAACGGGTGAGTTTCCCGGGTATCAGGAAATGGCTGATTACTTAAACGGAGTGTCGACAGGAATCTTCCGACGTGAAAGTGGGGACATTTCGACAACCTGGTCTCGACTACGATCTGCCTCCAGAAGATTAGGAAAACGAATAGTTATGGGCTGGGCCACTGAGCCCTCCACCGGTGGATACGAGATATTAATAAATGAAGGGAGTGATGAGTCCTGGTCCTGTCTAGCGAACGGAGGAAAGCAGCTGACCAGACATCTGAAAGCGGCTAATGCTGCAAAATACCTTGCCCTCTTGGGATTAAAGAAAGATCAAGGGAAGACTTCTCAGTGCTTTGCCGCCCATCCGGCATCCAATCACTTTGTCGGCTCTGGAAATTTCACCAGATTCTGTGATTGGCGTTTTATATTCCGAGCCCGGTTGGGATGTTTGAATCTCAATGGAACGAAACGATTTGGAGTTGGGGATAAGCGCTGCCGTAGATGTGGGTATGGCTTTGAAACCATACCTCATGTGTTAAATCACTGTACCACTCATGCGGCGGCTTGGCAACGTCGCCACAACGACATCGTGGAGAGATTTACAAAGGCCTTGCCCAATGGGACTAAAGACATCAGAAGTAATGTGAAATTCCCCTACATAAAAGAAAATCTCCGTCCGGATCTGATTTTCACTGGCAGAGACGGCATTGTACACATTATTGACATCACTGTTCCGTTCGAGAATGGACTTCCTGCTTTCGAGGCGGCAAGGAAAAGGAAGATCGAAAAATATCTCCCCATCGTGGACTATTACAAATCTATAGGAAAGGTGGCTTTTGTGGACGCCTTAATAGTTGGTACTCTCGGCTCGTGGGATCCCATGAATGATCCGGTTCTGCTTAGCTGTGGAATTTCCTCAAAATACGCCCAGCTGATGAGGAAGTTAATAATTTCCAAAACGATAGAATGGTCACGTGACATATATGTAGAGCATGTTACGGGATTGAGGCAGTATAAATGAGTGCTGGATTCTTACTACCGAGGACGATTGACTGGAGGAACTACTTTTTTGTAAATAGTAACTGAGAAACTGAGGAGCCGGCTGTTGCGGATACTGTTTCGCCGGGGTCCTGGGTGGGCAACCGATACAAACTCAAAATTCTGTGTGTTTGTACAGGAACTTTTATTGTGGGAGGGAGCCTGCAGTGAGAGACACTATTTCGCTGAGGTCCAGGGTTGGGGGGTCCCCCCCCGTCTAAATAAATAATTAAATTAGCAAATAATTAATCTAAATAATTATGGTACCTAAGGGTAATGGAGTATCTGTACTGGAACTTCACTGGTGGATAGAGGTGTTGCCCGTCGGAAAGCATATTTCGACAGGGTCCGGGGTTGATTTTTATTGTTCCCGAGCCTTAAAATATGAATATACTAATTTGGTACTGAATTATTATTTTTAACGGTAGTTGAGGTGTAAATAAATTGAATATGGACGGGCGACTAAGTGATATAAGAATATTAACAACGAACGATATAAACTCATAAATGGAGCTATTAATTGCTTATGGGGAGAGGCTCCCCAGGAGTATAATGAATAACGAGAGGAATGTGAGCAATAGCACGTATGCCCGATCATTGTTGGAGTGGAATGACCGACAATTGGATTCTCTTATCAACAGGTGGGGAATAGTTCCCAGTGAGGACTGAATATTAATATGAGGATCTGTAAAAGCTGTAACTGAATTACCTTGCTATGGTCTATAATATTACTCATGGGGTTGCAGGGATAAAATTATTTTTTTTTCTCTTTTCAGTTCACTAGCGCCAACTAACATTAAGATCTTACAGGATAGTTATTGACACCTTCTCAAATATAATTAAGGGACCACCGTCTCCCCCTTTCCATCATTTGCATGCTGCAGTTGGTGATGTGGCTGGGGAAGATTCCCTAGGGGGGAACAATTTTTAGAACATTTTTTAGAATAATCCCTTGAGGGAACAAAAATTGTATAAATAACAGGAGGTAATTACTTATGCGAACCACCTTCAGCGGGAGGGCGCTCTGCTCTTGTTCCGCATTCACGGATCAACCGTTATTGAATATTTTTCTCAGTTGATCTTTGTGATAGTATACGATCTGTACCGATGGTGATGCGGCTCCGTCTGCCGAGGGACAGTGAGGTGACTAGCGCCAATGGACATCAGGATTTGGCTAATTGGTTATAGCCACCTTCTTAAACTTAGATATACGATCTTTATTGCTCTAGGGACCCTATTGCTTTCACATACATGCAATAGTTGACTGTCATGCAATCTTTTTCTGGAAGGTTCCCCTTAAGGAACGAATCTATAATTAATAGTAGTTAAATAATCAATATTGACAATTAATTATAATTTGCTAACATGGATTAAATACACTATAAACAATTAATTTGAATTATGAGTGCGTTTGTAGGGGATCTTAAGTGAGGGGGAAGATACGTCGTCCGTCTGAAACTATACTTTGCCGGGGTTCTGAGTTGGGCTCAAAAATCTCGGGTCTGGAAATACTTTATTATTTTTGTTTGCCTTTGGTCTATTGACGTTCTTTGAGGGATTTGTACGATTAGGTGAGGACCCCCCTCCCTCACCCTGGGATGGATACTTGCTACATTGGAGAGAGCCTTGTACCTGGTATTGTAATTAGGGAACAATTCCATTAATATAAATTACCTTGATTTTAATATGTGAGTTTGCATGTTTGTGGAGGTAGGGCACTCCCCCCCCCCCCCTACTAGGAGGTCTACTGATGTTACCACTTCTATAGGATCAAGCGGGTGGATGTATAACAGAGATATAATTGCAAATTAAAATATATAGGGACTGTTTAGCCCGATAGAGGGAGAGAGCTACTACTGGAGTGGATGAGTTGGTGGTAGCTAAGGGATGGTCCCCCCCCCCTTCCCCTTTTGGATGGTGATTGATGCATGCAGAGTATACATTGACGGTTGGGGGGCTGCATTGCCCTCCTCGGGAACCGAGGAAATAACATAACACTGGCTCTCCTGAACAATAGTTGGTTTCTAATGATGTAATGAGAAACATTGACATTGCAAAAGTAAATGGCAAAAATACGGATGGAAATACCTGCTCCTGAGGAGGCTAAAGCCTTATGATACGGACGGAAAAGGACAACTGGCTATGAATTATGATTTAAATGCCTTCCCTTATGTCCATAGTGACTTCCCGGAGAATGGTTGATGATCACTTGAGCTAATGGATAGGAGAATTTGCCAGGTGACTGTAGCCACCTTACTAAACATTTGACGACGGACTTAAAGGGCCCCATGGCCCCCCCCCCCCTCCAACCACATATAAGTACTAGTTGATAATGATGCATTTGTCTCTGGAAGGTTCCCCCGGGGGAGCAAATTTATAATGTATTATATGATAATATTTAAAAGGGATTATTTGCAATAAATGGGCCAATTCACGGACTAATTGCTATTAAATATTTTTTTTCCGGGAATATTCTGTGCGCTTACGGGTGAATTTCCTTGGTGGGGGGACGGTGCCGGTCGTCGAGGAGAATGTTTTGCCGGGGTCCTGGGTTCGGATAATGACTTTCCCGGGGCTTATGTCCTATAACTTAACTAGGCTAGATACGGGAATGTCCACATGGGTGGGGCTGGTATGGGTGTTATTGGATAATCAGGTATGGAGGGACTGTACTGGATAGTGATCGCCTGACCTTCCCTGGGGCTGGGTTACTCCTGGATTGAGGGTTACCGGGATACGGGTTTTAATTTTAATAGATATGGATACGATTCTACAATTTTTATTGTAGAAGAGAATTGATTTAAAGTAATTTTTTACTCTTTTTATGATCACTGGACTTCTTTTTTACGTGTTTGACTGTGTGTCCTCTGTTTTTTTTGACGAGGACTGAAGACTCTGTGTTAGTGTTTTGTGTGTACCCCAAGGGGTGATGTATTTTGTATGACTTTTCGAGGAAACTAACCTCGCGTTTTGTTGTGCGTCCCTATCTTAAACCACTATGGGACTGAAGATTATGTTTTATGCCCCTTGGATGATTGACTATTGTTTATTATGTTTCATTGTTGTGCCGGGACGGGCCGAAGATTTGTGTACGACATCTATGTGAGCCGTGAGGCCGAAACCTGAATATATATTAACAAATCTTTGTACTGAAAACATGATTTAATAAACAATTTTTATCTGTTCTTATCAGCTTAATATCTGATACGATTTCTATATGAAATCAAGATATTAATCTTATTTTTGTAGTTCGACGGAGTGCTTTGAGCTTGCTCAACCTCTGTCACGGGTTGGACCGGTATTGCACTACTTCCGGTAGCGGCCCACATATTTAATCCAAAATTAGTACATGCAACATTTAAAGTTCTTTAGTAATCGTATCAGATGTAAAGCAAAACAGGAAGTCCGTCTGATGTATTTTTTTGAAAAGTCCGTCGGATGCCGGGAAACGCAGTCGCAACCACCTCCACCCGCCCATCCTCACTTCGCCTGAATCTCCCTTTGCCTTATTCATCCCCACCCCACACACCCAGCAAGTATTAACATGGCCATCTGAGAAACGCACTCGCCCAACAATTCCAGCCACTGACAACATAACCCCCCCCACACACACACATCGTATAAACGTACCCTAACACCTAGCATTCACAAAAAGAAATAGAAATCACGAAGCCTAGCCATAGCCAACAAAGAAACAAATATACAATACTAATGCTTTATACCTCTAATTCCCTTCACCATAGAAAGCCTATTATCCCCTTAAAAACCTTTTCTATTAGAATAATCCTTTTATCAACTTCGAATTGTTTTACATTACAAATTCACTCACTACTTTCCAAACTCTATCTCCATTTGTCAGTCCCGGTTCTTAGCGAAACAAACCGGGCTATCCAAAAATATTCCATCGGTAATTAGAAATTTTTCATTTGTTTGAAAATTTCAATGGGCAAGGTCTACTTTTGAAATCTTAAACACTGCAGTGAAGTGAGGCCACTACACCCCCCTCCCCTCCCACAGCTCCCACAATTAGGGAGGGGGGCGGAAAATGCGGCCACCAACACACTACAGTATTGCTCTATGCTGGTGTCTACTCATATGGCCAAATGCGACCAGTGGGGGCAGATACCTTGCAACCTGTTTACTCAAACTTGTTAAAACAAACCGAAAAGAGAAATTGTGGGGGGCCATGGGAATGCAAATTGCAAGAGAACCCCATGGCTGATTCCCACAAGTAAACACTCTATGAACTGTTAAAAATATGCATTGTCTTATGATAGGGTTAAAAGTGATAAAAAAATTGGTTACGATAAGGGGGGGGGGGGGCGCTAAAGTTCTGATAGTGTGTAATGGGTTTGAAACAAAAGGAGTAACAAAAGGAGTTAATTGAAGCATATGGGTAAAGTAAAAAGGCAAGGATAATTTGATAGTGAGAATGAAAGGTAATATGAAAAAGGAGAGGTGGCAAGAGAAATAGAAGGGGGGGGGAAAGAATATAACAGGGGGGGAGGGACTGAGCGAAAGGTGAGAAGAGGAAAGAAGAAGGAAGACAGGAAAAATAATACAAATGAGTGGAGCAAGAAGGAAGTGTGAACTGATTAAATATGTGGTAAACACCACAAAAGAATATATTTATCATGTGCAAGGACAGACTTGTGTCTCTTTCTATAAACTTTCGTAATCAATTTAGTTTTTTCCAAAATAGCCGTGGTGGTATGTTCGTGCTGTAGTTGGCATCTGGATAACTAAATTTGGTATTTAACAATGCTAATTACCAAATTGATGATGTAATGTTTCTTGTTGGGGTACTGTTGTAAATCATGGAATCTAACTGCTCTTAACAAAGGTCTTGCTATCTGGAGCCATTGGCTTACTTTTGTCCAGATCTTGATAGCATACCAGCAGTGGTAAACTAGATGATCAATACTTTCTCTGGTAGGGCATCTAAAGCAATTATGAGAAGCAATGAAGCCACAATGTCTTCTTCTCGAATTTGTGTAAACAATATTATGAGCTACATTCCAATTAAAATTCCTCATAGTTTTCTCAATGTCTGTGCTGGCAATGTTGGTCCAGGCCTTAGGCCAATTGATATTTGGGTATAACTGTTGAAAGTTGGTAGGGTTGAAAATCTGGATAGTTGTGTATAGCTGTGTTTTATTAATAGGGTTGGGGATTGGACCTTTTTTGTGTACTAGTGTAACTATGGAAGGTAGAAGTTTGTAATTTGTGTTGTGTTCTGTGTTTTTGGGCCCATTATAACTGTTATGTGTGCATATGTGTTTGGTGTGAAAGAAGGCAAAGTAATTCAAGAGAAATAAAGAGGGGACAGTAGGTGTGCTTAATATTCTTTGTATATGTTCTAAATAAATAATCTTTGACATTGTGGTAATAATTGGAATGGCAAGTCCACCCAGGTTGATTGGATTTTGTGATGTTTCACGTTTAATCAACTCTGGCTTGCCATTCGAAATAAAGTCATAGATAAGTTTGTTTCATTTGTTTATGTGTGTCTTGTCAGGAGGATTTACAGTGGCTATGTAGGTGATTTTGGGAATTATGCTGGATTTTATGAGTTTAGCTCTGTTATACGTAGAAATTTCGTAATCCTTCCAATTTGTAATTGTGTTTTCTATATTATTTAATAAATTTGTATAGGTTTGTTTACAAAATCCAAATCTATTATATTGTATTCGTAAAATTTTGATAGGGTCATCTGTACAACCAATCTTTGTCAGGAATGACCTGTCCCATGTGCCCCAACATAGGGAAGCTGTTTTACTGGTGTTAAGGGACAGGCCTGTAGTTTTAGAGAAAAGATCATAAATTTTAAAAACTCTATCTATGGAAAACTCATTTGTTGTAAAAAGAACCAGGTCATCAGCGTAGGCTGAAACTTTTAATCTGTTTCTGGTTCCTGGTATGGGGATTCCAGAAATCTGCGTATCATTTTGTATATGTCTAATGAAAAAGTCATTAACTACAACAAAAAGCAATGGTGACAGAGGGCATCCTTGCCTCACCCCTCTGTTCCCTGCTATTTTGTTAGAGAAATGTCCATTGAGATGAACAGTGTAGTGTATGTCCGAATAAAGTGTATGTATAATGTTAATAAATCGGGGTCCAATACCATATATTTCTAGTGCAGTGTATATTGCTTCCTGTGATAGCGAGTCGAGTTCAAGGCCTTCTTCTGATCTAAAGATATAATGGCAGCTCTTATGTTTTTGTGATTGATATATTCTATTATGTCTGTGAGGAGTCTGTTATTGTTATGAATGTGTCTCTTGGGGACTGCACAGGATTGATAAATTGAAATTATTTCTGGCATTGCCTGTGTTAGTCTGTTGGTGATAATTTTACTGAGTATTTTGTAGTCTGTTTAAAGAAGTGTTATGGGTCTCCAATTGTCTAATAAGTGTGCTTGTTCAGGTTTTTTGCATAGCAGTGCTATTTGACCTGTTTTCATGTCTTGTGTCATTTGTTTCAGTGTTATTATAGTGTGTAAAAATTCTGTATAAGGTATTTCTAAGATATTCCAGAATGTTCTATAGAATTCTATAGGAAGACCATCTATTCTGGGGCTCTTCTTTAATTTAAAACTGAAAATAGCTTGTTTAACTTCTTGTATTGTAATATCACTTTCTAACTTGTCTTTTGTGTGTGGAGAAATTTTGTTGGCAAATTGTTCTGTTTCATAAAGTTTATTGGTGTCTGTCTGTCTGTCTATGTCGATATTGTTTGGTATATTGTTCATGTATGTGTTTTAAGATAATTTGTGTGTCATGTGTTCTTAATCCATTTACTTCTAATTCAGTTAGGTTTGTGTTTTGTCTATTTTTATGTTTTAATCTGGTAAGTAAGTTGTTGCAATTTTCTTCTTCAGCAATTTGGACATCATGATTTCTCTCTATGATAATATGTCCCTGTTGTTTGTATAATTGCTGAAGATTGTGTTTAAGTTTGTGTATCTGTTGTTCGTGATATGTGGTGTCTAATCTCTGTTTTTTAAGGAAGTGTGTACCATTTGTGGCTGCTTTTAAAAGTGCTTTGGTTTCATTAATTTCATTTTTTAGGTGTTGTGCTTTAAAGATACCTTCTGTTCTGAAGAGTCTTCTAATTTTAGTTTGTAAATTTTACCACCAGTTCTGATCAAACTTGGTGGTCTTGTTGACATCCTCATTAATGCAGTCAGCAATTTTTTCCTGTATTTCCTTGTCTTCTAGGAGTGTTGTATTCATCTTCCTGTGTTCTTGGGTGTAAATCAAAGTGTGCATGCACAAGGAGGTGATCACTGACCTCACACGTATGTGAGTTGATATCAGTAGTGTAGCTTCTGTAGTATGTCTTGACAATGTTTCTGCTGACTAATATTTTATCCAGCCTGGAACCTGTTTTATGTGTTTTGTCAAATCTTGTATGGCCTGCACTGTATGGGTTCATATGCCTCCAAATGTCAATGAGGTCCATGTCATGTACAAATTTTGAAAAATGAGGTGCCTGTGAGGTAGGCGTGTAATTTGTAGCAGGAACTCTGTCCAGGTGTGGGGCAACAATACTGTTAAAGTCCTCTCCAATTATAAGTCCATCATAGTTGTTTTGTATGTGTTGTCTTAAGTCTTGATAAAAATTGTAATGTGATGTGGTATGTTTGGGTAAATATACAGTGATGAGTTTAATAACATAGTTGCGAAATTGAATGTCGACTGATAATATTCTGCCCTCAGTGTCTGTGTTGTATCTGAGTAGCTGTATGTTTCTGTTGTTGTGGTTAATAATTATGCCTACTCCTCTGCTCATAGAGGTACCATTTGAGAAGTAGGATAACTGTGGAAACAAATGTCTAAAATGTAGTATTCTTCTAGTGTTGGGGAAATAAGTTTCTTGGAGAAACAGAATGTCACAATCAGTCTGCATAAAGTGACCAATGATGACACTCTGTTTCTCCAGTGTAAAGCCTCTCACATTGAGGGACTGACACCTTAGTGTCTATCTGAATATTTGCAGTAATTGGCCATAAAAGAAAAAGGAAAAAAATGCAAACAAAAAGAAGGGGAGGAAAAGAAACCAGAGAGATCCAATAATAAAAAAAGGAGACTCCATATACAGTAGACCAGAAGTGGCAGGCCAGTAAGGGTCCACCAAAAAGTAGGAGAAAAAAAAGAAATAAAATAAGAAAAAGAAAAAAAATTTGGCTACTTGGTGGCCTGAACTGACCTGTCACACAACATTTTAAAAAAAGCAAGATAGTCAAATTAAAAATATCAATTAGTAAAATAATAAATTTAAGAGTGCCAAGATAATAAATATTTTTGTCACATATTTTCTTCAAGACTTGTTGGACACATGAATGTAATTTAATGGCACCTAATAAATTGACAAGTTCATGTGGATTAATTTTTTTTCGAGTAAAGATGATGGTATAATTAGTGAGGATAGAGTTGAAGAAGTAGTTATGATTCAGTTTCTTCATATTATGAATAATGTCTGGAAATGTGCAACACAAGTAGATGAGACTTTGTAGCAGTAATGGCTATAGATGGATGAAAGTTTAAAGTTTTACAGTACTGTTCTTTATTTTTGCTAGGTAGAACTTAAGAATGATATCCATGTTTGGAGTTATTTTTTGTTAGTTTGCCAGAGAGATAATTTTAACACATTATTGTTTTCTGAACATATGAGTGAATAATGCAAGTCAAAACAAAGTGTAAGATAGTTGTTATAATAAAAACAAATATATAAAAATCAACCAGATTGCTCGGAAAGATCCAGATGTAGTAAAGTAGGAGAGGAGTAATTATGTATAAATAAATGTTGGAGAAGAAATCAATGTGAGAGACTGTCATGTACTGTTGTTGTGGCAATGACAGGTGTGATGTGGGGATGTGTGAGTGGGATAAATATAGGAGAAAGAATCATAAAGATATACCAAATTATACAAACATTTAAGTTGCAGCAAAGGAATTGACACCCAAAGGTGATATAACAAGTGAGGACTAACAGAGAACCCTTGTAAAGGGCCCCTGTGTCAGCAGCCACTTTAGAGTTGCTGCAAAAGGAAACAATACAATGAGTAAAATAATAAATAACTCTTAAAATCATAAGATTAAAATACTTTTCAAGTAATTTTAGATAAACATAATTATGTCCCATAAAGGTTCTGGATAAGTAATTGTGGTATGTTTTATTACTATTCTCAATTAGGGAATGATACTCACTCACAGGTGAGTAATTGAAAAAATGAATATATAGAAAATTTGTTAGATAAATAAGGAAAAAGAAATGTAAATAGATAATAAGGTAAATAAAATGAATATAATACCTGTTATAATTACTGTTTTTTTAAAAAAAGCCTGGCAAATCTTGAAAGTTCTTTAGAGAAAAACTTAAAAACATAGTACTTATAATTTAACAACTTGGAGTACTTAAAGTCCAAAAGGCCACTCCCATGAGTGGCATAATACAGAAAGAGGGGAAAATAAAGGCCAACAAAGGGCCTGAGGGAGGGTTCAGTCTTCCATACCACTCGACGAAGCATCAATGTCGGTGAGGAAGAGGTCATTGGCCAGGTCAGGCGTGCCATGCTGCACCGAACTTTTTGCTTCGTCGGTCAAGAAGTCTGCAAAACTTAATTTCTTCTTGGGTTTTAATTTCTCTGTCTTTTTGTTTTTCCTTTGCTTGCTGGTTGTAAGAATTTTTTTTTTTTCTTCTTTCATTGGCTTTCAGATTTTTTTTGCCAACTTTCTTTTTAAATTTTGCTTGGAGCTGTCGGTTTCTTCAATGTCAGTTGACATTCCTTCTTCTATGTTTGAGGTCGATTGGACCATTTCACAAGAATTTTTTTCCCCTGTATTGGGCTCGTTATTTTGTACTTCTTCTTTTTGTATTTCCTCAACTTCCTGATTTTCTTCCACTGCACGTGGGGTTTCAGGAAAAATTGTTGCATCTGTGTCCTTCTCTATTTGAGGACTCTGGGAGGGGCTTGTTTTCGCATTTTCTTCGTCTTTCTTGATAACCTCTGTGGTGCTATTCAAGGGGTTATCGCCCTTACTACTAGCTTCCGAGGTTTTAACTTCCTCTCTAGTATTCTCAAGCTTATTGGAGCTTCCTCCGTCTTATCCTTGATTTCCTCGGTAGGTTCAACATTGACGCGAGCGCTGCCGCATTGGCGAAAGTACGCCGCGTGCACTCGTAGCGTTTGTGCGCTACGTCGCGGCAGTTCCCGCAAGGCTCAACGCATTTATCGTAGACGTGTCCTACGCCTTTGCAATTACTGCAGATCTCTACTTCACAATCGCTCGCGACATGACCACTCTGGTTGAATTTCTTGCACACTTTTTGCAATCCAGAGTATGAGACCATGCCGTTGAAGCGTCCGATCTTGAAGAAATTAGGGATCGGCTTGGTCATTGCTATTTTGATCACTCTTGTTCCCGTATAGAGATGCGACATTTCTTCGTCTTTATATCTCTCACGGACATTGGAACTTATTTTGCCATATTGACTGAAATGGCTCGAAATGACTTCCGAGTCCATTTCAATCGGTAAGCGCTTAATATATACAATCGTCTCATCGTTGTCAAGGCGATTAACCGAAGTCGTAACTCCTTCCAATACATACGGGGACTTAGTGACATAACTCATCACAACTTCTTGTTTGACGAAGGTTATATATGCCACTCCAGGAGCGACGAACTGCACAGTTTCAAGTGCCCCTTTCCCATCTTTTTTCATAATGTCCTTGGCTATCGTTTTATAGTCCAAGGACTCGTGTTTGAAGCAGCAGGTGAGTTTACGCTGCAACCGCCGCTCGGTTTCCAGCTGTTGACGGGTAGCCATGTTGGCCCCGTAGCAATGGCCGCTGGCACCAACTTGTAAACAAGTTCACGTCAAACCGAAACCACTTAGAGAAACGAAGAAAAACACTGAAAAAACTCACTAAAACTGGTGGAAAGTTCTCACATCAGTCAATGACTTCAATACAGCATCGTTTCTCAAGCTTCAAGAATGATATTTTTTTAAAAGAAGGCTACGCTTTAGAAAATTTTTTCATATTTATTAATATACAACTCTACAAGGAATCCTAATGTCATTCGCAGCATTTTCGACGCCTGGAATCGAAATCAACGAAATTTGTGAATGGCGCGGTGGCAACGTGCATGGCGCTAATGAAAAAAGAAAAGGCTATGCAGAAGGCAGGCAAAAGGAAAAGGCGATGCGGAATGGTAAAAGGTGGTGGGAGAGAGTAGCATGAGATCCAGAAACAGAACGCATGCAGTGGAAAAGGGGGAAGTCGGTTATTCGCCGTCTCATGGCCCAGTGGTTAGCGCGCTTGGCTACTGATCTAAGGGACCTGGGTTCGAGTCCCGGGTAAAGCATCGCTGTTTGTGTCGTTTTTCTGCTGACGGACTTCTGTGACAAGCAGCTGCTTGAGGGGGTGTTTTATTTTATTTTTTTCATTTAATAAGGCTATCGGGTGTGCACACTCAGTTTGCAAAAATACCACGACAAAAGTTGCGAACCCGTAGTGCAACATAAATAGTTACCACATACTTTTGCTGCTAGTGTGTTGTTTTCTTCATTATTAACAATACTCCTGTTACTTCTTCTTTTCCAATATCATTTCGGTAACATTTTTATGATCTGTACAGTTGGTTTTTGACGTTTCATTTGCCAGAAGAGTTACATGGTCCCTGATAGTCAGCGAGATTTATCTTTGACGGTGATTGTGCCATATATATATATGCATACTAGTTGGTGTTTTGCCATATGATTACTTATTTTGGTTGCATTTGTATTTCGAAAGGATATTTCATTAACGAGTCCATAATTTAGTTTTTTGGGTAGAATGCAATTTCCTCTGTGTCATTGTTTTATTTATTAACTGTTTCCTTTTATTCCCATAGCTGGAGTGCGATTACTTCTGTGAAAGTGGTTGTTTGTTCGACTGAAGGCTCGTTATCATGATTCTTCATAAATTGTACTGATGGGCATTCGGGGCGGAGGTGGCTTAGTCGGTAGTGCGCCAGGCTCGTAATCTGTAGTTCCCAGGTTCGACTCCCAGCTGGGTCAGCGTTGAGATTTATCGCCGCAAAATTCCCCGCCCAGCTCACGGTCAGTAGGGGACACCGGTGGGCTTGGAAAGGCCTCCGTCCGTCGGATGGGACGTTAAGTCGTGGCCCCGTGTGGGGGAGAGCCATACCTTGTGCACGTTAAAGAACACGCTGGATGACCTTGACGGGAGGCTACCATCTGTCTCCCAACAGCTGTTCCAGTGGGTTCCCTTCCCCAACCTTCTCTGAGCCTTCGGGGTCCATGTGACGTGGCCATTTACCCCATGGTGTGCAAAAAAGTGCCGCTCAGAGGTAAAACAACCCAACTGATGGGCATTTCGTACAGATTTTATGCATAAGTAAAGTTTTTTTCCCTGCATAGTGCTGTTTCATTAAGATGATTGAAAGTGATAGTTTTCTCGAGTTTGCAAATTTGCCAGATGGATCGTAATCCGTAGATGGTGATCAATGCTTCCATTACACCGAAGCAGTGGAATATTTAACGTATTCGTAAGATCAAATGTGAAATACAGAGCACCGGATCGGGTCCCATATATCTTCCATCGGAAATAAAATTTTGTAACGGAAACTGCACGAGTATTTTGATTAGCGAACAATATATGGAGCAGTGAAAAAACAAAATTAAAAATCGAAACATTCAATTTGAAAACATTCATTCAAAATAAAAAATCGAAACAACAATCAAAGTTGCATTTATACCAAATGCAACTTTGATATGAATTGTATACAGTTTCATGATTTTTAAAACATAAACCTGATTTATTAAGTTCATTCTTGTGAAAAAAATCATAAATAAATTTTTTAAGTAATATGGTTGTTTAAAATGCTATTGTATGCTTATATTTTATAATAAATGTTATAAAGATTTTTAGTTTTAATGAAACAAATAAACGCAACCTGTTTTTTTTTTTCATTATGAAACAATTTGTGTTTTGTCGTGTATTTTCTCCGAAAAAATATGGTCACCGTACGTATATGTCGCTTGTGTAGTCGCCATGTTGGTCTTTACTTATAAAGATATTTAAACTAACACTCTAACTTTACAGTAGCCATGCGTGCAAAACACTCGGCCACGGAACGCCGGTAACCAAAAAAGTTGAAATATAAACTAGAAAGATTATTAGTTACGGAAATGTGAAAACAACACTAAACATTTAAAGAATAATAATTAATTTGATTTATAGTGCGCTTACATTTAATACGAAGAGCAACTTTGTAGTTAACTGTAGGGCTTGAAATACGCCTTTCCGGGTGGTGACGTAGAGCAACTTGGTACTTTCTTATTAGGGTTTAAATAAGGCCAAATAATGGCGTAACCACGATCGAGCAATGGTAACTCCGGGGACCTTTCCATTGCTTAATTGAATTCGTTTGATCTTGGCGTCTGAAAATACGTAAGCTATAATTTAAAAAGTCACAAAAAAGAATATGGATTTTATATATATTTATAATGAATAGAAAAACAGCGAAATTCATTCATAAAAAATTTGTAAAAACAGTCAAACGTATTGCACTCTAGCGATTTGACTGTCACCTTCAATATTTTTTTTTTAGAATTCAGATTAAAGTCGAACACTGCAGATAAGGACAATGGAAAAAGTAACGTCAAAAGTCGAGTGTGTCAGTGAAAGAATTGATAGATAAGGGCATTATTGCTAGGGGAAAAATCGTCGGTGCCCCCCTTCCCTTGGTATCCTAAGCAGGTGCTTATATTACTTAAGGGTTAGTCCAGCCAGTGGTTGTAAACCATTAAATTCCGTGTGGTGGCGAAGATTGGAAAATAATTAAATAGATTTACCTGATGTTTTTCGAGTGGCCCAGTGCTTGGTTACACTTGAAGGGGATAAGGAATACAGTCCGTGTCGTTATTGGCGTACTAAGGTTTCGTTTTATCTCACACAACTAGGTTTATTATACTCCTATTGTTTCGCGGTAAGCAATGTGTAGGTAAATGCGATTCCACGAACTCTGTTCACTTCATCATGGTATTCACAAGGTAACTGCAATGACCGAAACGAGACGGCGCTTTCCGATAGTTTATTTACTATCACTTAAATTTGAATTCCAATAATAAGGTAATGACGTCGACACTGAGGTTTTGGAATGCAATGTTTTCTCATTCGCCGGAAGTGAGGCTGCAACAGTATTTCCTATTCGCAACAGAGGTTTACTCACTTGTCTTTATTTTATCTATTTACGTATAAACGTTGTCGAATCGAAATCAAACTCATTACTTTTAACTGTAGGATCTCTTGCAAACGTCTTTCTTAACAACGGTGATTAATACTTTTTCATGCAGTTAAATATTACACTGCAGAATTTTAATTTCCTATGTAATTATTTACTTTTAATGACGGGGTAAAAATGCTAGGACACTGATTCCTAGTATATATTGGCATGCAGATCAAAATATCGCGGTTCGATGGCACTAAATTTCATTACGTTTTACGATGAGAACGGCATGAACATGTAAAGAAAAATGAAACCTCAGAGTGGAAACAGGTTGTATGTTTTATAGGATAAAACGATAATTATTTCCGGTGTTCCATTTGCATTTTCCTCAACGCAATTCTAACGGCCACCGAATTACAAAAAATAATATGAATCGCTTTGAATATTAGTCGGTCAAATTACACCTTGGAAGTTTTCCAACCGTTCGGAGCCGCAATCGACACATCGTAATATTTTAAACCGTTCCCGAGTTACAATCCTACCCCTCTCCTCTGTTAGTATGCGACACCGATGGCCTTGGAAAACCCATCCTACGGGACGTTTAGTTATGCCACCGTCCGAAAGAACATTCAGGTTGAAGCACGCGGTGGGTCGACTTACTGGACTATCCCATCTGTTTAATTTTTGCAGTGCGTGCTGTTATCGAAATATGGTCTTAGCTATCGGGAGTCGTCGTGATTTATCAGTTTAGCCCGAGGTGTGACAAGAAATGGCGTCTCTGTCGTTGTAATAACCATGGAAACGAAAATTAAAATTACTCTGTGAAAGTAAATAAGTCTAGTCTCTTCGGAGGGATTGCAGAAGTAGGGTAAATAGAAATATTTTTATTGTGTTTATTACTTTTGTGTGTAACGTTTAATTGCACGCTATTATGTTGAAAAAGAAATGGGAAATATAAATATCCAACAACCGTTAAAAAATTGAAAAATAATCAATCTTTAAAAAAGTGTAATTTCTTTTTAAATACTGTCGTTAACGAAATTTTTTGGCACCATTCCAGTTTTTTCCTACTTTAAGAATTGTTCTCTTATTGATAATGTGTGTTACTTTATAAGGCAGGAAGAAAAAATTAGCATGTCAACGGCCATAGCAAGTTGAACACACTGGTTCTCGTCTGATGCCCGAGGTTAAGCTTTGGGCGCGGTCAGTACTTCGGAGGGTGAGAACATGGAAACACCGCGTGCAGTTGGCATTTTTTTTTCGTATGCGCTGTTACTCCTAAAATATTGGTCTACGTTATTCTACGTTGGTTGTCGGGTTCGAATACATTGTTAGTAAATAAATAAATAAAGGAGAATTAAAGCGTTCATACAATAGCTTTGGTTACCAAACCTGCAACATTTCTAGGTTGTTTCGAGAAAGGACTCCGTGCAGTCGGAATGTAAAAATAAAAGATTATATTTCTCGGGGTTGCAGATATGGTTATCCTTTCGCCCACTGTTTCAGAAAGTAGAAGGACATAATTATTTTTTTAATATTCAACAGATACACGTGAAATATAAATAAATAGTTAAAGTTTTATTGAAATATACTTATAAAAAAAAAATTCATTTCCTTCTGCCCCTCGGGGCGGGGGTGGCTCAGTCGGTAGCGCGCCAGGCTCGTAATCTGTAGTTCCCAGGTTAGAGTCCCAGCTGGGTCAGCGTTGAGATTTATCCCCGCAAAATTTCCCCGCCCCGCCCACGGTCAGTAGGGGACACCGATGGGCTTGAAAAGGCCGCCGTCCGTCGGATGGGACGTTAAGCCGTGGCCCCGTGTGCGGGAGAGCCATACCCTGCGCACGTTAAAGAACACGCTGGATGGCCTTGACGGGAGGCTACCATCTCTCTCCCAACAGCTGTTCCAGTGGGTCCCCTCCCCCAACCTTCTCCGAGCCTTTGGGGTCCATGTGACCTGGCCATTTAGCCCATGGTGTGCAAAAAAGTGCCGCTCAGAGGTAAAACAATCCAATCCTTCTGCCCCTAGATTACCGTTTCTGTTATAATTATGTGTAAATGTTCCTTACTAACGACTGATTTAAACATCACATTTACCGAATATGGAAAGATTAGCGTTCACACTGAGAATATAAGGAAAGAATGATGTTAGTTTATTTCCACTGAAGGTGTTACCACTGGAAATGCTGAAATGAGACATTTAAAAGTTAACAATGAAAATAGCGAACAGAATCTATATATGTAAGGTACTAATTTTAGACCCTAATCAGAGTATACTGGTAATACTCGACACATTCGAAATGCCAATACAAGTTTTTCCAGCTGTGAATGGCATCCAGCGTGTGTTGTTCAATACAGGGTATGGATGTCTGACGTACACGGTATCTCGTACCGGAGCTTCGATTTCAACCTAAATTCTCAATTCTTTGCTTTCCGAATATGTAGTATTTAGTAATTTTTTTTTATTTTTAGGTGGAAAGTAAACGAAGTGGGTTACTTTTATGGAGAGCAGCATTACCTACTTAACGAGTTTTCATGTGACATGGAACCTGTTGCATTCGGCCCTCAATTCATGTTCCGAATATTTGAGAGAAGCTGGGCATCATGTAGAGTAAAAAATAAATAAACTTTTATTTGGGGGCTGGAACAGCTGTTGGGAGGGATGGAAGCTTGCCGTCAACGCCATCTGGCGTGTTCTTTAACGTGTCTAAGGTATGGCTGTCCTGCACACGGGCCAAAGGCTTAACGTCCCATCTGACGGACGGCGGCTTTTTCAAGCCCATCGGTGTCCTCTACTGACAGTGGGAAGGGTGGGGAATTTTGCCGAGATAAATCTGAACCAGCAAAGTCTCAAACCTTTGAACTAAAGATTACGAGCCTGGCGCGCTACCGACTGAGCCCCCCCCCCCCCCCGTGTTTTGAGTTTCTATTTGTAATGCTATGAAACAGATATCATCTTCGCGATGAATTAATTTCTCGAATTGGATGTCTCCACGGTGTGAGATTGTTAATAAAACCAGTAAAGTTTGATAATTAAATTAATCAATCCCAGTTATTTAAGCTGAAACGTTAAAGTGGTATTAATTTCCGGCTTTGATATTAAATTGAATTCGCATATTTTAAATATTAACGTTTCTGAAATATTACAATATTACTATTAATCGTTGCTAACTGTAGTTCGATTCTTGTGTAGGTAAAATTTACGTGGTGTATGAACTTTATTCTAAATATACGTAATAAAATATATTATGGAAAAGAAGAAATGAATTGAGAGTAAAATTTGACACCGAAGTGAAAGCGAATATATGGTTGCTATCGTAACTAAGGGCGCCACGTGTAAAGCTATCTAGGTGCACGTGCCATTGTAACATATTTGACCAATCGTAGAAGAGGAACACGAAGAACCGTTGGGGAAGGCGGGAAGAAGCAGATATTTCATTAGAAACAAAATTAACGCCACCTAGAGGAATTTATTTCATTTAGCAATAATTGTATGTGTGAATTTAATTAAGTACATAAGTTATATTTATGCATTCATGTTTCAAAACTTTAATCAACACTATTTAAATATTAGCACATATAGTATGTTGGAATATAAATTTAGGACACTTTTTTGGGTGAGGGGAAATGTGAATTTATTTTTTGTTAGAGTTCAACTTATTTGGACTTTGACCTGAAATTTCGCACTGCAAACTGGACCTTAACCTGAAGCATTCTGTGAAAATTTGGAGTGTGTACATTGATTTCCCCGATGAGTTATGACTGCCAGTGACAGGCAGTAAATGACACTCCGCAACTCGCTAAGTTATGACGGTGTATTCCGTATCATCTCATTCGGATCAAATTTACGAACAATAATCTTTTTTAAAACACAAAAAAATACCCTTGATAATTAACAGACATTAGAAAATCTATTTTATTTTACTACTTCAACTGATGCAGTATTTAATTAGTAACGCAAGTTCAGATGTTTAACAACAGCGATATCTGTTTATTTAGTCTAAAACCCTAACAGAAAGAAGTTTATAGGAAGGCAGAATGGAATAATCTACATTTCTTTGGGAAGAGCGATAAATATGTTTCGGTTTCCATTTCTATTTAAATACGGAACTCATAAAGAATCCTCAGCGTTGAGATTTATCTCCGTAAAACTCCCCGCCCTTCCCACTTCTTCTTCTTCTTCAAACAAAACTCATCTTTCCCTGGACCTCTTTGTAAAGTGGACCTCGGCCCTCTTATCATCAGGTCCATGTGCTAAGTTGGCTGTGGGTGCAGTAGAACAACAGAAAAAATTGGGCTGGCATAGTGAAAGGCCAGCAACCTTACATAGTGGCAGAGGGCAATTGGCCGCAGGCCGCCCAGTGGTTGAAAGGAAGATGCAGGGGGGGGGGGGGGGAGGGGAACAGGTGAGGTTGAAGTGTGAGTAAGTTTTGTGATTAATTTTTTATTAAGAAATGAGGGGATATGTTGTAAGTATGATAAAGGAAATTATATCATAAGGGTGAGATGTTTTTTTTTTTGTGAGTCATTGAAGTAATCCATTAATAGGATAGAGAGAGAAAATGTGATAAAATGTGTGAAACAATAAGAACTAAAAAAAAAAAATAAAAAATAAATTTATTTCTTTTTTTTGAGATATGAAATGTGGAAGAGGAGGGGATATTTAAGTTTAATGTGCACATTAAATTAATATTCGGAGTGAGACAAATAGTCAAAATGTTTGTATTTGTTTTGAGAATAAAGAGGGGGATGAAGATAAATAAAATAAGTTTTTTTTTTTTGAGACTGAAAATACAGAAGAAAAGGGTATATCCCAATTGTTATTATATTATTTTTGTTGTAGTAAAAAAGTATAAATGAAGTACAATAATAGTTATTTTTTATTCATTTTTTTTTTTGAAGATGTTAGAAAAAAAAAATTTTTTTTTTTTTTTGAATATATTATTTTTGATAATGTTACTATTATTCATCCTGAAAAATGTCCAAAGTGCTTCTTTTAGTTGTCCTATTGGATCTTTTGGTGGCACCTGGATCTTTTAATACTAAAGTCTCCAGGAACAAAAAGGGAGAACCAAAGGGAGGGAAGGGTATAGATAGGGCACAGAAGGAGAGGAGGAGCAATTAAGGAAACCTCCCAGAGCAGTGAAGGAATTTGGCCAAGGCCCTAAAATGGGCCTTGCTGTTTTTGTGTGTGGGATTGAGGAGAGTTTGTGTAGTGAAATATGTAGTTCCAAGTGTTGTGAGTGTTTGGAAAAGGGTGAGTCTATGTGCAGTGTATTTTGGACAGTGTAGGAGAAAATGGGGTATATCCTCTATAACCTGGCAGGTGGAGCAGAGAGCAGAGGGGATAACATTAATCATGAACAGGTCTTTATTAAGACATGTCCTGCCAGTGCGCAATTGGTGGATGGCAGTTTGGGCCCTTCGTGGTAGATAATTAAGGTATAGTGTGTGTGGAGTGGCAGCAATGGTGGCACGGAATGTGTTTTTAAGTGTTGTTTGTTGTGTCCAGTGTTGTAACCAAATGGAGCGAAATGAATTATCCAGTTCATTTGCATGAAAGTTGTAGGTCACAGGTGTGTGATAATTTGGGATTGGTAAGTTGTGCCCTTGTTTAGCTAGGAGGTCAGCAGTGTCATTGTGTGTGATGGCACAGTGTGAGGGGATCCAATGAAATGTGAGTGTTTTGTTAGTGGCAATTATATTGTGTGCAAGTCTGTGTATGTGAAAAAGTGAATAGTTTTGTGTAAGGTTATATTTATGTTTGTTGATGCTGAGGAGTGCAGATTTGGAGTCTGTGATAATATGGATGTTGTGTAAGGTTTGTGTGATTGACCATTCAAGGGCCATGTGGATAGCTGCAAGCTCAGTGTCTGTGCTGTTTGTTGCGTGATTCATCTTAATTATGTGGGAGAAGTTGAGGTGTGGGGAGTGGAAGGCAGCAGAGCCGTTTGTTGTGTTGGGTAGGTGAGAACCATCAGTAAAAATTGTGAGGGCTGTGTTAGGGAGGGAGTCTAAGAGTTGTTCCGCAGCAAATTTCAGTTCCTGTTGGAGGTGTTTGTGTTTATGTGTTATGTGTGGTAGTGTGAGAGAAATAGTGGGTTTTTTGATTGACCAGTAGGGGCCGCCCTTCCCACGTTCAGTAGTGGACACCGATAGGCTTGGATTGGATTGTTTTACCTCTCAGCGGCACTTTTTTGCACACCGTGGCCTAAATGGCCAGGCCACAAGGACCCAGAAGGCTCAGAGAGGGTTGGGGGAGGGGACCCACTGGAACAGCTGTTGGGAGACAGATGGTAGCCTCCTGTCAAGGCCATCCAGCGTGTTCTTTAACGTGCACAGGGTATGGCTCTCCCGCTCACGGGGCAACGGCTTAGCGTCTCATCCGACGGACGGCGGCCTTTTCAAGGCCATCGGTGTCCCCTATTGACCGTGGGCAGGGCGAGGAAATTTTGCGGATATAAATCTCAACGCTGACCCAGCTTGGACTCGAACCTGGGAACTACAGATTACGAGCCTGGCGTGCTACCGACTGAGCCGCCCCTCTTGGAAAGGCTGCCGTCCGTCGGATGGGACGTTAATCCGTGTCTCCGTGTGCGGGAGAGCCACACCCTGTGCACGTTAAAGAACACGCTGGGTGATCATGAAGGTAGGTTACCATCTGTTGCAGTGGGTCCCCTCCAGCAACCTTCTCTGAGCCTTCGGGTTCCCTGTGACCTGGTCATTTAACCCACTGTGGGCAAAAAAAAAATTGGCGCTCAGATGTCCTTTACACATATGTAATTATTCTTCTTTTGTCACTTTTTCTGCTATTCAGCTGTTCGACGCCGGTCATATCTATATAATCCTCACATCTGTTGAAATAAATAGTCAAGGAAAAATGTAAAAAAAAAATGCGATTATTTTTATTATTTGAATTTATTTAAAATTTTATTTTATTTAAAATTTAATTATAAGCTATTTATTTCTAAAATGACAATTAATAAACTAATTTATTGTGACTTTATTAAAAGATCATGGAATATTACGAAATTAAAACTTTTTTTTAGAAATTGAGGAGTAATTAGTTGACTTTCAATACATTTTTTATAGCACTGTAATGTAAATTGGTAATCCAAAACTTGATCTCTGTCTTCAAAACACAAATAAATCTACTTCTGATTAATTCTGAGCTCAGTTAAAAGTTTTACATTGAGATGCAAAATATAAAAATATCCATAACAGCAGCATAATTTTAACGAATTTCTGTTTTACAGACTACACAGGGATTAACTGCTTAGTCGAGGAGTCATTTCACATCCTAAACATTTAACCTCTGATTATTTTATTTCCCAATCCAAAGAAGCTTAACGTGTTACAGAAAAGAGTGAAAATATCTTCCAAAATATAATAAAGAAATAAAAAAAACACACACCCTCCAGCAGCTGCTTGCAACAGCGATCTGAGAGGAGCCTGTCAGTTTCTCCGCCATAGTCGAAGGTCTGCGAGGGTGGTGACCCCTTTGATTACTTTAATACGCCATATAGAAGATACGCGTTTGGTTGGGTTGTTTTATCTCCGACAGGTAGTTATTTGCACACAAGGGTCTAAATGGCGACGTCATAAAGAACCAGAGGTATCAGTTTAGGTTGCGGGAAGGTGACCGAATGGAACAGCTGTTATGAGACAGATGGTAACCTCCCATCCAACGTTTTATTTAATCTGCATAGGGTATGATACATACAGAATTTCTACACTCGTTTCTTGTGGTTTTCACCAGTTTTTATTTTAACAATATTACGTTTTACGACAATATTAGTTTTTACGACATTTTGGGAGGCTACCATCTGTGTCCCAACAGTTGTTGCAGTGGGTTCCCCTCCCCCAACCTTCTCTGAGCATTCGGTGTCCATGTGTCATGGTCATTTAGCCCATGGTGTTGCAAAAAAGTGCCGGTCAGAGATAAAAGATTTTTTTCAGAATTAAATTCAAATGGGGTTTCAATTCAGCCTGTCAGTTTATATGCCATAGTAGACGGTCTGAGACAATGGCGCCCTCAGCAGAAAAACGACACAAAATAGCCATGCCGTACCCGGGACTCGAACCCAGGTCTCTTAGATCAGTAGCGAAGCGCGCTAACCACTCAACTTAAAAAAAAATAAATCCTTAATAAACAATAGGAATAATCTAATTCAATGCAACCAATTCTGTTTCTGATAGGTTCCCGAGAAAACCGTGTAAAAAAATACCTCAGCAGAAAAACGACCCATAAGTCCATGCCTTACCCGGGACTCGAACCCAGGTCCCTTAGACGTGAAAACAGAATACAAATGAGTTGTTTCTAAACAAGTCATATCAAAATCTTGAAGTCTTTATTTCATTTTTATTAATTTTAAGATATCTAATTTTATTAACTTTAGAAGTTTTCAAATTAAAACCGACCGGTTTGGTTTTAAAGAAAATAAATATATAAAGAATTCTTAAATATTTTTTGGGTTTTTTTTATATTTGTCGTGTTTTTTAAGTCAGTCGGTAGCGCCCCGGGCTCATAATCTGTAGTTCGCAGGTTCGAGTCCCAGCTGGGTCAGCGTTGAGATTTATCTCCGCAAAATTCCCCGCCCTGCTCACGGTCAGTAGGGGACACCGGTGGGCTTGGAAAGGCCGCCGTCCGTCGGATGGGGCGTTAAGCCTTGGCCCCGTGTGTGGGAGAGCCATACCCTGTGCACGTTGAAGAACACGCTGGATGGCCTTGGCGGGAGATTACCATATGTCCCCCAACCTTCTCTGAGACTTCGGGGTCCATGTGATGTGGCCATTTAGCCAATGGTGTGCCAAAAAGTGCCGCTCAGAGGTAAAACAATTTTTTCCGAATTAAATTCAAATGGGTTTTTTTTAAAAAGGCGCCGTGTGAACCGTGTTACATCAAAATAAATCGTGTAAATAGGGAAATTAAATTTCTTTTCTGATCTGTGTTAAATCAAAAACGTGTAAAAAATATATATACTTGATTGAGATTCAAATTTGTCACTCATTAACCTAAACTGATTACATTGTTGCTACCGTAAGTAAGCACCTCAGCAGAAAAGCAACATCAATGCCTTACCCTAGGTTGGAACCCAGGTCCCTTAGATCAGTAGCCAAGCGCGCTAAGCACTCAACTTAAAAAAAAATAAATCTTTTTTAATAAATAATAGGAATAATCTAATTCAATGCACCCAATTCTGTTTCTTATAGGTTCCCGAGAAAACCGTGTAAAAAAATAAAGCTTTAAAAAAAAAATACAGTGCATATGAAAAAATTGATATGAAAATGTTTAAATCTCCTAAAATTATTGCTGCCTGCCTGTGAATACTGGTTAATAATAAAGTAGGCAAAACACCGAGATGACGTCACCAGTACTCTTTCGTTGTGTTGCCAGCAGATTTGGTATATTACAATCACGTTGAAGTTTCAAAAATGCTATTCTTAATCGTAATAATGTTGCTATTTGAGGTATATTTTTATGTTATGCTTCGATCAACTCAGGTACGTAAGATGCATTTTTATTTTTCTACAGAGAAGAAAAATGGTTATATAAAGTTTCGGAGAAGTATAGACGAAACATTGTGAAGCCGTAGTAAAAGTTGGAAGTTGCATACTTTGAGTTTTGCATTGCAAGCTTTTTTGAGTTGTTCCACTGGATGTTTTTTCTCACCCTCGTACGATCCACGGAAGAAGTAACCATTCTTTTGTTTGATATATTTTGGGTGAGATTTTAGTGATGTACTGCGATGTGGTAGGGCTTAACGTAGGCAGCAACCATTTATACGTTTACGAACCGTTAAAGCTTTGGAAATTCCGGTTTTTGAAAAGTCGTTTTCGGTAAAAACTTTGGTATTTGCGAGCAATCTGAAGATTGATATTATTGTTTTGGCGCAGAAATGTAAATTAACAGTTAGGTGCACGTCGTGATGTAATAAGATAGAAAATTAGGAATGGATTTGCATCGAATGGTATCTGGGTCTTCTACGTCCTTGTGACCTAACTATTTAACGATGGTGTGGAAGAAAGTGCCGCTCAGAGGTGAAACAACCCAACTGACAGCTTGTTTCGAAATTCAAAACTCGAATTTTAATTGCATTTCGGAAAACCTCGAGAAGGATCGTCTAGTATGATGTAACGTTGAATTAATACTCTAAGACCTGAATTAATCTACTAATTACGAAACCTCTCAATATTTCAAAATAAATTATTGACAATGAATAATCTAAATGAAAATTCTAAATATAAAAAAAAAAATTAAAAGTCAGTGTAATATCCAATCTTCAGACTTTGTATTATTTCATAATCAACTACTTTCTATTCAGAATCCTGTTGAAAATATTTTATATCTCACAGTTTGAATGCTAAATCGTTGACTTAACCTACTGCCTTTTCATAAATACGTGCGATGGGACGTTAAGCCAAGGCGATTAAACTTCCGTCTTCACGTTTTTTTTTTTTATAAACTTCCGCCTTCGGTAAAAGTGATATCCACTCTTTGCTTCATTAAAATTTAATCCCCCCCCCCCTTGCGCGATCTTCATAAGTTTATTCCCGTTTCCTATTTGAATTATAAACTCTGATAATTACCTCACTTTGACTAAGCATTCGCTATATAAGGTCTGTTATCGCAATATATGGATTTCAAATAAGGTATACGTTTGAAAATACCAAATCTATTTTTTATACCCCGCAACCGCTTCTTATTGTTCTTCTCGTCGCCGGAAATACGAGAATATCCAACAATTATATCCATAAAGCTATTTCGATAACCGGAAGTGCACGATATTGTTTCGTCAAAGTAGCAACGTATATGTAGTATTATTGAAAATATGAGCATATTTTAGGTGTAAAATGCAGTTGATATGATAGAGATTTCTTATAAGATTCGAATTTCATGATATGTAGATCTGATGTGAATTATTTCCTGTATTAGACGGTGAAATTATTAATCAAGTCTAGATATTTGGTGAGAAAAATTTTCCATGTTGGAATAATGTTAAAATCTGAAAATGTAAAGTGACAGTTTCGCAGAAAAAAAGCGGAAATTATCGTAAGTTCTGAGTTATGTAGCTCACTTGAATATAGTTTATTGTTGATTCTTATTTCAATTTCCTTTGCTGTTAAGAGGTTTAAAAATAATTCAATCTGTGTAATTTATAGAGTTTTGCTTAGAGCTGTGTTTTTTAAATTTCTAATTGAGGTTTAGAGAAAAACTTTTTAAGAATAGCAGGATTGGTTTCTTTTTTTTTAAGTATGATGCTGTACTTTCTTTCTCTAGTTTTTCCTCTCGGTATGTTGTGTGTATATATATATAGGGTATTCGATATTTCTACTGTTCAGGTGTATTTGGTGGCAATGTTGGAGTTAATATGATTTTGTCTGATGAATAGTGTACAGTGGTGTATTCTAAAGAATTCGAGAAAAGGGTTTTAATTTAGTCGATAGTAATATGTTTTAAAGTTTTTCGTTATGTTGAAAGTGTTGTGATATTTATGTAAATTGAGAAGAATTTCAATGGGTTGTTAGCGGGGTGGAAATGGGGGGACCTTTCAAAAGAAATACTCTCTTGTGGAAGTGAACGGAAGGGGAGGGCTGCCAGATTAGTGTGGCCTACTGATCTGGACAACTATGGCTACTTTTCTTATTTTTCCACCGTACTGAGGAGTGGTCAACCACACAGGGTCCGGGTGCTGACCATATACCCACTGGACTGGACAGATATATGGCTCTGAGCTTGATTATCGATCCTGGTTTTGCTGCACTGGTGGGCTTCTGTGGAGGGATAATCTTCCGCTGTGTTTTCTGTTTGTTTGTGGGTTGACAGCCCCAAGTGAATAGATTCACAGGATATGTTTATCAGCTGGTGGATAATCCTGAGCAGAAGTCATCGCAGCCACCTGAACTCTTTGCTTCTATTGGCATCGTCAGATTCTACATTGCAGGAAGTCTTCCAGTGTAGATGGCTTCAGCCTTTAGTGGTGGAGGAACGGGTCTTTGCCCCATGTCTCCGATTAGGGGGCTGTTTGATATTGTTGCCATTCCCTCTCTCAATAAACATAGTTTCTTTAAACATCCCACTAACCATTTTCTCTCCATAGGTAGTTGGAATGTGAGGACTCTGCACAGAGCTTACTCTCTTAATGTCCTCACACAAGAATTCCACCATTATAATTTAGATATTCTCGGCTTGCAAGAGACCAAATGGATAGATAAAGGTCAGATTCATAAAAAAAAACTTTAAATTTCTCTTGTCAGGGAGGGACGACAATAAGCATCACCGAGGCGTTGGTCTGCTTCTCAGCAGACACGCTAGTGATGCTCTTCTAGGGTATGAGTGCATTAATGAAAGGTTTCTTACAGCAAAATTTCAGACAAGCGTTAAAGACTTCAATGTTATCTGCTGTTATGCCCCCACTGAGGATGCCGATGAGGATGAGAAGGATAGGTTTTATGGACAACTTTAGGATATTTTGAATTCTGTCAAGAAAGGAGATATTACCCTTGTTCTTGGTGACTTCAATGCCAAAGGTGGTACTGACTGTTACCTTTAAGGAGGAGTAATAGGCCCTTTTGGTATTGGTAGCTGCAATGGGTAGCGTCTCCTGTACGTAAGTAAACTCAATGGATTCAGAATAACTAACACTTACTACAAACACCGCTACATATATAAGTACATATGGGTTTCACCTGATGGGCTGCATAAGAATATGATTGATTATATATTAATTAACAGCAAATGGGCTAGTTCTGTTTGGAATACCAGGTCATATAGGGGAGCTGAAATTGGATCTGACCTTTATCTTGTTAAAAGTGTCTTGCAACTTAAACTTAAAAAATGTTGTGCTAGGGTTAAAAAATTTACTTTTAATACTGAAGCTCTGAAAGACCCAGTTATAGCCAAAGCTTACCATGATAGGTTACTTAGTCATTATGACAGTCATGGTATGCTTACTACTGAAGTTCAGGATGAATGGGACCACTTTAAACAGACTTTTTTGGACACTAACAGTACTCTTTTAGGAAAAAAGGAACAATGGAGGCAGAATTATCTGAGTGATAAGGCACTTGAGCTTATTTTCGAAAGAAAGAACTTCAGGAATGTCCTTGATCAATACCCTACTAGTCCTAATAGAAAGCATTACAGAGAACTTAATAAACGTGTAAAAGATCAGTTAGCTGCTGATAAGAATCTTTGATTTGATGTTTTGGCTGACAAAGCCAAGGAAGCAGTTAGACAACAGAATAGCAGAGAGCTGTACCATATAGTTAATGTTTTATGTGGTAGAAACCAGACAGGAATACAAGGATTGAAGGATAAACAAGGTAAGGTTATAGAAGGTGATGATTGTGTCATGGTTGGTGGGCTGAGCATTTCAGTGATGTTCTAAACAATGAGGTTAGTTCTATTCCCATTGTTTGCAATGATGATAGATGCATTGATGCCTTTAATGTTGGCCCTATAAGACAATCTGAAGTTATTTTGGATGTTTCTAAACTTAAAGTTCATAAATCCCTAGGGGTAGACGAAATTACTACAGAAATGCTCACAACTGGGAATGTTTCGGTTACCACTTGGATGACTGAAAATATGAAAATCTTTTATGATAAAGGCATGGTTCCTAAGGATTTTACCAGAGCTATTGTTATCCCTATTTTCAAGAAAGGTGATCGCAGTTCTTGTGATAACTATAGGGGTATGAGCCTACTCTCTGTTCCATGTAAAGTTCTTTTCATGATTGTGCTTAATAGAATTAAGAATCTGATTGACAGTGAATTGCGTGATGAGCAATGTGGATTCAGAAAGAGGTAAGGGAGGGGTGGATAATCACTTATTTTCACTTACGCATATTCTTGAGAAATGTTTAGAGTTTCAGAAACCTTTCATTACTAGCTTTGTTGATTTAAAAAAGACCTTCGACTCTGTTGATCGTCATAATTTATGGTTGATCATGAGATCATATGGTATACCAGAGAAGTTAGTTAACATAATGAAAGCTCTCTATAATAACACAGTCATGTGTGAGAGTTGGTAAGGCTTGTAGCAATTGGTTTAGCATTACTTCCGGTGTTCGGCAAGGGTGCATTTTGTCTCCTTTTCTCTGTAGCTTGGTTATTGATTATGTTATGCGAAATTCACTTCAAGGGAAAGATTTTGGCCTTAAATGGACTGGAGATACGAAAATTTCTGATTTATGTTATACTGATGATTTAGCCCTTTTGGCAAATGATGTTGATGAGATGAACTCTTTCATTCGAGCTGTTGATTAAACTGGTAGTAGAGTAGGTTTGTTTATAAACAGAGAGAAAACTAAAGTGATGAATATTGGTGAGCCAGGCTCTCATTCAGTTAATCTGAATGGTTGCAGTCTTGAGCAAGTGTCACCGTTTAATTATCTTGGGAGCTATGTAACAGATAATGGTGAAGTGAGGCATGAGATTAACAGACGAATAGGGATTGCTGCCGGGTCTTTTAAGAATCTTTGGAAAGTGTGGAGAAATAGGCGTATACACCTAAAAACTAAAATTAGACTGTATAACAGTTTGGTTCTTTCTAGGGTTAGTTATGGTAGTGAAACTTGGACATTTTGTAAACAAGATAACAGGAAACTAGATGCTTTTGATTCCAGATGCTTACGCAGTATCTTGGGTATTAGGTGGTTCAACTTTGTAACTAATGATCAGGTTAGGCAAAGGAGTTAGCAACCTCCTTTAAGCAGCATATTTTGCAGAGAGAGACTCCCTTGGTTTCGCCATGTTGTCCGTATGAATAATTATAGATTGGCGAATAATAATTGATATAATTTGAGTTTTTTATTTTATTTTTTTTTTTAATTTTTTGGAACTTTGCGTACCGGGAACACATTACAGTGTAATAAGTAACCATTGGCAAGGTCTATGCGATTAAAAAATACAAACGGACTGTATTCCCTATGCCCTTCTCTAAACCACCATTCTGCTGTTCGAAAAAAATATCAGGTGAATCAAGTTTAATAATATTCATAAAGTGTTTGTGGTTCGTTTATAAATTCTTTCAGGTAAATAACTTTCTAAAAAAAATAAAAAATAAATAAATACCACCTCAAGCAGCTGCTTGCCACAGAGGTCTGACAGGAGCCTATCAGTTTATATGCCACAGTAGAAGGTCTGAGAGGATGGCAGGACCTCAGCAGAAAAACGACACAAACATCCATGCCTAATCCGGGGCTCGAACCCAGGTCCCTTAGATCAGTAGCCAAGCGTGCTAACCACTCGGCCATGGGACGGCATAATAACTTTCTAGTCAATAATTAATTTACAGTAGAGGTAATCTAATTTTCCTATTTTTAGCATGAGAGTTATGAAATTTCAACCGAGACCTATCATACAGCACATTAATCTGATTATGGGATATAAATTTAATAGTTAAACGCTATTTGTCGCTGTCGACCACAAACGACCCCTTTCATTTCGGCTCGGATTTTGTAAAGCTCGCTCAGTAGAACTAATGGTTGTCCGAGGAAAAAAAATTCTTTGCTTAATTTTTGATTTCTTCATTTCCCTATTCGTCACAGTATGCGTAGAAATATTTGTATATCGTAAATGATCAAACGGCAGTATTTTTATGTACATGCTTTCAGATGTATTTGCCCATTATCGTGGACGAAGTTTGAAACCAACGTCTGATATTCGCAACAGATATATCGAGCTGATAGGGTGATGTAACGAGCCCAAGAAATGTCAACGTGGCGATAAATATATAATTTACCCACTATACGGAAACGCATTGCTCAGACCTAAGAAGAAGGTAATGTACAGTACAGCGAAACGTGTAATAGAAGCCTTAGATTAAACCACAGGGTTGTCCTTTGTGAACACAGGAAAAAGCGTTCTTTACCCCTAAGGACAAAGTTGCCTATGACATAAGTAAGAGATTCACACCTAGCCTCGATCTAGGAATTTCTCGTTGGGCACCATAGGGAAATGCGTTTTGTGAAAGCCATCTAGTTACCGCCTGTCTGGACAGCCTTCAACAAAAAGAGCGAAAATAAATATGCCTAAATAAGCAATTCCTTTCATTGGTTTAAGATAAGTTAAAGTTAATTTATTTTAATAACATTCAAAATAATTTACTTATTAAGATTTTATTTAAATATTTTAGAATATTATAAAAATATTTACCAAAATTAAAAAAAGGAAATAGCTACCAGTTAATATTTTAGGATTAGAAATTCTTTTCGATTTATACATACTTTGGTTTTGAAAGATCTTATAGAAATTATGGTGGCAACACTTGGACATACGATAGATGACGTCATGTCCTTGTTTTCGCGATAGGATTTGTAATTCTAATTTACCTGCTGAAATAATAAATCCAGTTTCTCACTGGCATACCACTGAAGATTATTGTTAACCATTCCAGTTTCCGCAACCATTTAAATACTAAAACAATATTTTTTAAAACCTATATTTGAAAAAATATTTGATTATGAACTTTAATTTATCATCAGTGACATTTTTCCATTAAATGCATATTTTAGAGCTTCCAAGTAACGTTTCTCACTGGCATAACAAGGAAATTTTGTTGCCGTTCGGTAGGGTACCTGAAAAGCATAGGAAATGAATAATGTCCGTATGACGAGCCAAAATAAAGTGGTAGACACCGTCAAATAGCGGTTAACTATCAATTTTATATCCCATAATCAGAATAATGGGCTGCATACTATTTGTTGGTTCGAAATCGATCGAAATTTCATAGCTCTTAGGCTAAAAACTGTAGAATTGGATTACCTATACTCTTAACTAATTATTCACTACAAAGTTACTTACCTGAAGGAAAATATAAAAGAACCACAAACACTTCACGAATATTATTTAACTTGATTCAGCTGATACTTTTCGAGCTGCAGAGTTGTGGGTTACAGAAGGACAGGCCGACGCTATTTATTAACCGCTCGGGCCTTGCCTATGGCTGCTTCTTATACTCAAATCTGTTCGCGATAGGCAAAGCTCTGATAACTACAAACCCTCAAAATAGGATGACTTCTTCGCCATATTTTAATAGGTAACGCGGCAAATGGAACAGCGAGAAAAGCGTTGGACGTTTTCAATAATAGGCGAATGACATCTGAGAGTGACGATTGAGGATGTATTGTTTGCACAGTCCGGAGGAAGTGACATTTACATTGTTTCGTATTCCCAACAGAGGGATTTGTTTCCTCTTCCGCACTTACATTTTTCGGTATCTTCTATGTCAAATTTACTAAAAATTACCTAGTACCTCTTTCAAAAGTTTTTCGGATTCACCGTGAGTATCTTAAATTTTCGGTGAAGAAAGACAATGAACATCACCAAGGCGTGAGACGCTAGTGATGCTCTTCTAGGATATTAATGAAAGGTTGTTTACAGGAAAATTACAGACAAGCGTTTAGGACTTCAATCTTATCTACTGTTATGCCACCACTGTGAATTCCGATGACGATGAGAAAATAGGTTTTACAGACAACTTCAAGGTATTTCGAATTCTGTGAAGAAATGAGATGTTACCCTTGTTCTACGTGACGTCAATGCCAATGTTAAACTCAATTGCTTCAGAATAACTAACACTTATTACAAAGACCGCGAAATACATAAGTACACGTGGGTTTCATCTCATGGGCTGCATATGCATAAGAACGTTACAGATTATATATTGATTAACAGCAAATGGACTACTTCTGTTAGAAAGAACAGGTCATATTCGGAAGCTGAAATTGGATCTGACCATTATCTTGTTAAAAGCGTTTTGCGTTTTAAACTTAAGAAGTGTTGTGTTAAGGTTAAAAAATTTACCTTTAATTATGAAGCTGTGAAAGACCTAATTAGAGTACATCTTATCATGATAGGTTACTTACTCATTATGACAGTCGTGCTTTGCTTGCTACTTAAGTTCAGGAAAAATGTGACCACTTAAAATACTTTTTTGGAAACTAAAAGTACTCTGTTACGTAAAATGAAGCAGAGGACGCATAATTATCCGAGTGACAAGGCACTTGAGTTTATTTTAGAAAGAAAGAACTACAGGAATGTCCTGAATCAATATTAATCCTAATAGAAAACATTATAGAGAGCTTAATAAACGTGTAAAGGATCAGTTAGCTCCTGATAATAATCTTTGGCTGACAGAGCCGCAGAAGCAGTTGGACAGCACAGAGCTCTAGCAGGCAATTCTGCGAAACAAATAACTTGTAAAGTAATTACAAAGGCCTAAAGGTAAAATTTTACACTGCAGCGACGAAACTATCTATTCTCGTACCGAAATTTCAAATGTGTCATCAATAATTATTATTTACCACAGTGATAAGAAATTCAGCTACAGATTGTATGATTTCCTCAGAATAAAAACTATAACGTGTGAATATAAATTAAAAGTTAAATTACTAGAAGAATACAGCGGTTAAATAAGGATTACAAACGATATCGCGAAAACACGGACGTGACGTCATCAGTGGAATGTCTAGTGTTGCCACTGTAATTTTTATAATATATTTCAGAAACTAAGTGTATAAATCCAAAAGAATTTCTAATCATAAAATATTAACTGGTAGTTATTTCGTTTTTTAATTTTGGTAAATATTTTTATAATAATCGGAAACATTTAAATAAAATCTTAATAAGTAAATTATTTTGAATGTTATTAAAATAAATTAAATTACCTTTAACATATCTTACACCAATGGAAGGAATTGCTTGTTTAGGGATATTTATTTTCGCTCTTTTTGTTGAAGGCTATCCAGACAGGCGGTAATGGGTCAAACAGATGTGAAAGCCTGTACATAAAAAAAACTGCCGTTTGATCATTTACGATATAGAAATATTTCTACGCATACTGTAACGACAAATACCAAAATGAACAAATCAAAAATTAAGCAAAGATTTTTTTTTCCTCGGACAACTATTAGTTCTACTGACCGATAAGCTTGGAAAGGCCGCCATCCGTTGGATGGGATCTTAGGCGTGTCGTCGTGTGCGGGAAAGCCATACCCTGTGTACGTTAAAGAACACGATGGATGGCCTTGACGGGAGGCTACGATCTGTCTCACAACAGCTGTTCCAGTGGGTCCCCTCCCCCAACCTTCTCTGAGCCTTCGGGGTCCATGTGACTTGGCCATTTAGCCCATGGTGTGTAAGAAAGAGCCGCTCAGAGGTAAAATAACTCAACGTTAAAGAACACGCTAGATGGTCTTGACGGGAGGCTATCATCTGTCTCACAACAGCTGTTTAGCCTCCCGCAAATTTCTCTGAGCCTTCGGGGTTCGTGTGACCTGGCCATTTAGCCCATGGTGTGTAAGAATGTGCCGCTCAGAGGTAAAACAACTCAACGTTAAAGAACACGCTGGATGGTCTTGACGGGAGGCTGCCATCTGTCTCACAACAGCAGTTTCAGTGGGTCTCCTCCCCTAACCTCTGATCCTTCGGGTCCATGTGACCTGGCCATTTAGCCGATGGTGTGACAAAAAGTGCCGCTCAGAGGTAAAACAACCCAACTCGGGGAGGAAAGACAATAAACATCACCAAAGCGTGGGTCTGCTTCTCAGCAGACACGCTAGTGATGCTCTTCTGGGATAAGAGTGCATTAATGAAAGGTTGTTTAGAGCAAAATTACAGACAAGCGTTAAGGACTTCAATCTTATCTACTGTTATGCCCCCACTGAGAATGCTGTTGAGGATGAGAAAAAAGGTGTTTACAGACTCCACACTGTCTCCCACACACAGATTCTCATACCAGCTTCCATTTCAAAGGAAATTCGTAACTCTTTGCTGTCCGAACATGTAGTAACTAGTAGATTTCTTCTATTTTGACGGGAAAGAAAACGAAGGTTGTTAGTTTTAAGGACAGCACCGTTACCTACTTAACGAGTTTTCATGTGACATGGAACTTGTTCCAATCGGGCCGCAAATTTCTAACATTTAACATAAAGTGGGCCGCATGTAGAATGAGAAATAAACTTTTTATTTTTTTTTTTGGGGGGGGGAGGGCTTTTATTTCCTGCATAGGTGAACCATGAGTTAACTGATAGTTTTTGATATTAACTATTATGGAAATACTTAAGGAAAGTTTTCAGCGTAAGAAGTAAATTAATTTTTTTTTCAAATTAAAAACGACCGGTTTGGTTTTAAAGAAAATAAATATATAAACAATTTTAATATTTATTTTTAAAACTTGACCGTCAGTGTAATATATTATGCAAAATCTGTTGGCAACACCATGAAACAGTGCTGCTGACGTCATCTCGGTGTTTTTGCTAGTTTATCATTAACCCGTATTCACAGGCCGCGCTAACTTTCTCGGTAACCTATCAGAAACAGAATTGGGTGCATTGAATTAGATTATTCCTATTGTTTATTAAGAAGGATTTATTTTTTTTTTTAAAGTTGAGTGCTTGGCTCCTGATCTAAGAGACCTGGGTTCGAGTCCCGGGTACGTCATGGTTGTTTTTTGTCGTTTTTCTGCTGATGGCGTGCCATCCTCTCAGACCTTCTACTCTGGTATATAAACTGACAGGCTCCTGTCAGACTTCTGTGGTAAGCAGCTGCTTGAGGGGATATTTATTTATTTATTATTAAAAGTTGAGAAACATCCTGAAACAAATTTTAGAGAATATAATAGCAGGAATTAGATTCAAGGAATTAAATTAATTAACCTTATTCGTGACGGAAATGCACATTACGAAACAAAAGGCGTATCCGGTTTAACGATTCGAAAAGCATTGTTGTGTCGTCGATTATTTAGCATAAGGTTTGTTTTCTTCCTTTCTCTTTAATCGTGAAACTCACAATGTAACATTTACTAGTGAATATAAAACTTATGTTTTCAACTGAAATAGATTTCATTGGTTGTTTAGATATGGTTATTTGTGTTATTAAGATCTTTCCGGGAGTCTTCGAAACGACACTTAGGAGTCATTTCTGCAGATAAGTTTAGTCTGTAGTCATTCTGCAAATAAGTCATCTGTCTCCCAACAGCTGTTCCAGTGAGGCCCCTCCCCAACCTTCTCTGAGCCTTCGGGGTCCTCGTGACCTGGCCGTTTAGCCCATTGTGTACAAAAAAAATGCCGATCACATGTAAAACTACCAACTCTGAGCGCTATATGATATCATATGCATTTTATTCTATGTATTTCCAGTCAGATATTCAAATTGATTCTGTTTACATTTAAAAGCATCCAGCTTACAAAGAGGTTTATTCGTATGCATCACAGCGTATTCCTGCTATTATATTCTCAAAAAATTGTTTCAGGATGTTTCTCAACATTTAATAATAAATAAATAAATACCCCCTCAAGCACCTGCTTACCACAGAGGTGTGACAGGAGCCTGTCAGTTTATATGCCACAGTAGAAGGTCTGAGAGGATGGCATGCCCTCAGCAGAAAAACGACACAAAACAGCCATGCCGTACCCGGGACTCGAACCCAGGTCTCTTAGATCAGTAGCCAAGCGCGCTAACCACTCAAATTAAAAAAATAAATAAATCCTTCTTAATAAACAATAGGAATAATCTAATTCAATGCAACCAATTCCCGAGAAAACCGTGTAAAAAAATAAACCTTTAAAAAAAAATGCAGTGCATATGAAAAAATAGATATGAAAATCTTTTAAGTATTCATTTGATTTTTATTAATTTAAACACATTTTTAAATATATAAATGTTACTTATCTCGTATAAAAGTGTAAGTTAAAATAGAGTGGCAGAATGAGAAATAAGTGAACTCCTAAAATTAGTGCTGGCTGTGAATACGGGTTTAATAATAAAGTAGCAAAAACACCGAGATGACGTCAGGAGTACTGTTTCGTTGTGTTGCCAGTAGATTTTGCATAATATATTACAGGCTCGTTGAAGTTTTAAAAATGCTTTTCTTAATCGTAACAATGTTCCTATTTAAGGTATATTTTTATATTATGTTTCGATCATCTCTGATACGTAAGATGCATTTTTATTTTTCTACCTACAGAGAAGAAAAATGGTTATATAAAGTTTCGGAGAAGTATAGAAGAAACATTGTGAAGCCGTAGTAAAAGATGGAAGTTGCATACTTTGAGTTTCGCAATGCAAGCTTTTTTGAGTTGTTCCACTGGATTTTTTTTTCTCACCCTCGTACGATACACGGAGGAAGTAACCATTCTTTTGATTTATATATTTTGGGTGAGTTTTTAGTGATGTACAGCGATGTGGAAGGGCTTTACATAGGCAGCAACCATTTATACGTTTACGTTGAACCGTTAAAGCTTTGAAAATTCCCGTTTTTTAAAAGTCATTTTCGGTAAAAAATTTGTTTTTTGCGAGTAATCTCAAGATTAATATTATTCTTTTGGCCCAGAAATGAAAATTAACACTTATGTGCACGTCGTGGTGTAATAAGATAGAAAAATAGGAATGGATTGGCATCGCACCTTAACCCTTTTACCGTACGTTTGCAGTGTTTAAAAATTACGTTTATGGTGAATAAATATTTCATTCTAGAGTGAATGGTAGGGTATTTATTGAGAGATGAAATAAACAGTTGCCATTATATTTCTATAAATAGGAATTGACTACGAAATATTTGTGTTGACACGAAATAGGGTTCCCATTAATTGTAGCCATGGAAATATCCCTTTTTTGAACTACGTTATTTGCGTTTTTAGAGTTAAGAACGATAAGATAATTTTACAAATGCTAAGATGGAAAATAATTATCCGGTGCAATACACTAATTATTAAGAGTAAAACTGAAATCGGAACGTGATTTGAAGTTTCATGTCAACTTTGCGTTTGATATTATTTTTTTTAGTGTGTTAAATATTCCAGCGTTCGTCATTAATATATTACGGCAACCAACGTTTTTATATTCGATATTACACGTAGGTCGTACAGATGTGAGAGATATCTAATGCAAATGATATCGAATAAGATATTTGGCTACTAAGGTATTATGCCAATGTTGTCACCTTTTATTTCGTCCATCAGACAGGTATTGTGAGTGACCTCAAGAAAAAATACGTTTTGGAACATGTATTGAACTGAATATATAACTATATTGTGATTTCACAATATAGTTTTGTTGTATTGTTTTCACGAGACACTGAAAATGATTTTCGTCTTCACATTATAGAAATTGTGCTTGAAAGTAACCGAAACCGCGTTGCTGACGTCATCTCTGTTATATTCATTATATTGTAATAATATGATGTTTTCTCATTATATTATTAAGGCGCACACGTATTTCAGTTGGCTTACTTATGGCAATACGTAACTCTTACACGGTATACGTGGGATATTTTATCCTTTAACGAGTCTAGGCAGGGAAAGTTTTCGTTATTCGATTATCTTGGTTATTTGATAGCGATTCCCACTGCTACGTTATGTTCGCTAATATTCGTTCGTATAATATTTACTAATTGGCTTCGATCAGGTACGAGAAATGGTGAGAAAGGAAGCTTAAAGAGAGAAAACTTTGTTGCGGATATGGAGAGGTGTCGCTTCCTTCGAAGTCGGAAAACAATTAAATCAACAATGTTACTTTCAGACGTCAGCAAAGAATTATTACGAATACTTTCATACAGTATACAGTTAATGAAATCTGTTGAAGTCAAACGTACGTTTTTCACGTTTTCTTCTAGGGAATCGAAGATTAGTTGTGCTTAGAAAAATAAGCCGTCTTTTAAGTCACGGAGGTAGGAAGAGGATATTTTAATGATACCGTATATGTGGTTCGAATACTTGTCTTGATTTAAGTAACCTGGGTTCGAGACCCGGGTAAAGGCATGTCTGTTTGTGTCGTTTTTCTGCTGAGGGCCTGCCATCCTCTCAGACCTTCAACTATGGGATATAAACTGACAGGCTCCTGTCAGACCTCTGTGGCAAGCAGCTGCTTGAGGGGATATGTTTTTTATTATATGTACAGTGACCGTACGTCCTTTATTTAAGAGGACAGTCCTTTATTTCACTATCTGTCCTCTAGATTTTTTTTTTTCAAAAATTGCGATTTTTCCTCTTTTGTTTTCGTGAATTAAAATAGTAAACTGAATATTGGCGCGCAGTAGATGGGTTGAAATTTTTAAATATTTCACCGATAAACAGGAATCTTTTAAAAACATTTTTTTAACTATTATCAACAGAAATTTTTCCTTTAAGTTTTAAAAATCTCCTGATAATTAAGAAATAACTGCAACTTTTTAAAATTGGAAGTAATTATGAAATGTGTAGCTTTTTTTTTTTGGTATATCACTGTAAAAATTGTTATTAAAAATAATATGTTACTACAGTGTTCGAATTTTTTGCTTTAATAAAATTAAGAATTAAAGTTTTTAATTTGGTATAAAACATGAGCTATTTCTGTTGATTAGTCATGTATTAAAAATATTCCAAATGCGACTTATTTATTGGACTGCAAAAAACCTGGACTTTTACTCAAATTATAGTATGGAGAAAAAAAATTAAAAATGGTAGAAATGTTTTCTTTAAACAAGAATTTTTTTTTTTATTTAGAAATCATTTCTATTAGTTCTTTTTTTTTTATAAATTTTTATTTGTGTTGCAAGATGCATTTTTTTACTACATGACTAAAAAAGTCCTATTAAAATGAAAGATATGGTCTTTTTTGTAAAATGTTTTATTTTGAAAAAATCCGGATTTAAATGTTGATTAATTTGGCATATAACATGCCATAATTCCTTTCACTAATTATTTGGCAAAAAAGTTCTAAAGTTAAATTTGGCCTCTGGATGTAAACCAGTTTTTCAGGCTAGACACTTGAAAGGGTTAAGAAAAGTTCATTCTTGTGAAAAATATCTGAATTATGATTGCTTAAAATGCTATTATAGGCTTATATTTTATAATAAATGCAAACTGCTGTTTTTTTCATTATGAAACAATTTGTGATTTGTCCTTTATTTTCTCCGAAAAAATATGGTGAAGCAGGGAAGTAACGCGGCTCGCAGAAACAACAGACGGGCAGCCGGGCCCGTGTTGTTCTCTCGAGGGTGGGAATGGAGGCTTAAAAAATATGTCGCTCTCTGTGTCGGGTAAAGTCTACTAACCGTTCAGGAGAACAGACTGATTTAACGCACACGCTAAGAACTTTACCGCGACTTCGCCTACGGACTTTTGGATTCTTACGCGCGAATTATCGTCTATGAATTTCTGATTATTAAAATTATTAATAATTTAAGAGGAATACGTGTATATGGTATACTTTAACGTGTATAGGGTATGGCTGTCCTGCACACAGACCAAAGGCTTAAAGTGCCATCTGACGGACGGCGGTTTTCCAAGCCCATCGGTGTCCTCTACTGACAGTGGGGAATTCTGCCGAGATAAATCTGAACCAGCAGGGTCTCAAACCTGGGAACTAAAGATTACGAGCTTGGCGCGTTACCGACTGAGCCCCTCCCCCCCTCTCTGTGTTTTGAGTTCCTATTTGTAATGCTATGAAACAGATATCATCTCCGCGATGAATTAATTTCTCGAATTGGATGTCTCCACGGTGTCAGATTGTGAATAAAACCAGTAAAGTTTGATAATTAAAATTAATCAATCGCAGTTATTTAAGCTGAAACGTTATAGTGGAATGGTATGTAATTTCCGGCTTTGATATTAAATTGCATTCGTATATTTTAAATATTAACGTTTCTGAAATATTATAATATTACTATTAAACGTTGCTAACTGTAGTTCGATTCTTGTGTAGGTAAAATTTACGTGGTCTGTGAACTTTATTCTAAATATACGTAATAAAATATATTATGGAAAAGAAGAAATGAATTGAGAGTAAAATTTGACACTGAAGTCAAAGCGAATACATGGTTGCTATCGTAACTAAGGGCGACAGGTGCGAAGCTATCTACCTGCACGTGCGATTGCAAAATATTTGACCAATCGTAGAAGAGGTACACGAACAACCGTTGGGAAAGGCGGGAAGAAGCAAATATTTCATTAGAAACCAAATTAACGCCACCTAGAGGAATTTATTTCATTTAGCAATAATTGTCTACGTGTGAATTTAATTAAGTACGTAAGTAGTATTAATGCATTAATGTTTCAAAACTTTAATCAACACTATTTGAATATTAGCACATATAGTATGTTGGAATATAAATTTAGGGCACTTTTTTGGGTGAGGGGAAATGTGAATTTTTTTTTGTTAGAGTTCAACTTATTTGAAGTATTAGTAAGAAGAATTAAAATAGTATATGATAGAGTAGAAATCCTGTTTCCCGGCGAAAAGGGTTAATAGGCACAACACGAATGACCCTTGTTTTAAGCGATAAATAATAAATAGTTTGGCGGTTATTAATATAAAGAAATTTTAAATATGAACTGATGCATCTGGTTGTCATAGAGGCTGTTATGCTATACGCCGTAATTAAAGGCGTCATGTCGGTATAAAAGCAACCGAAACATCCGATCTTTAGAAGTGGTTGCAACACTGGTCCCTTGGTTCTGCAGCTAAGCACGCTAACCACTGGGCAACGGATATTGTAATAAGCATATTTTTCTAATCTTTACGTGTTTTTAATGAATATTCGTTATTTTTATGAAGCGTTATAAATGGAAAAGGGGTAGGTTCGAAGGAATGATTTGAAGTAATTTAAGGTTCTGCCGTGTGTAGATATATTTCACTGATTACACCATTTCACTCAAGTAATAACCTTATTCTGTTCACTAAACAGTAAAGCGTTAGATTTAACGGTTGACTTTGCAGTGATTTCTGTGGGATAAATTGTTGAATGGATAACTGAAATATTACCGCAAAACTATTAAGAAAATATAAATGTGATACATATTTCTTTTCCGTTAATCTTACTGACTTAAGAGAACAACTTAGATAAGTTCCACACTTTGAAACGAGTATCTTTGTTATCTGCTTGCAACTTAATAATAAGCGTTGAAATGAATTGTACGCATTTTGCTAGTAGCGGTGAGTTTGTTCTTTAAGGGTTGGGTTGTTTTACTACCTCTGAGCGGCATTTTTTTGCACACCATGGGCTAAATGGTCAGGTCACATGGACCCCGAAGGCTCAGAAAAGGTTGGGGGAGGGGACCCACTGGAACAGGTGTTGGGAGACAGATGGTAGCCTCCCGTCAAGGCCATCCAGCGTGTTCTTTAACGTGCACACGGGACCACGGCTTAACGTCCCATCAGACGGACGGTGGCCTTTCCAAGCCCATCGGTGTTCCCTACTGACCGTGGGCAGGGCGTGGAATTTTGCGGAGATAAATCTCAACGCTGACCCAGCTGGGACTCTAACCTGGGAACTACAGATTACGAGCCTGGCGCGCTACCGACTGAGCCACCCCCGCCCATTTGTAAGGGTAATCAGCAATTGAGTACGTTAGAGATTCGTGCAAAAGCTATGTGACGCGTGTTTCTTATTACATGGCTTAACCCTGTCAGGACCATAAAGGTAACACAAATTATAGTTAGGCTTATTATGCAATGTGTTTTATTTATTGGTTTATTAGAACAAAATGTTAACTAAAATAATACAAAATTATGAAATAAAATTACTATACAAAATGATGTGCTAATTATGATGTTCTGCGAAGGAATTTCTTTTGGTAGTGAGGCAACGATGGACATTGCAGATAGTACATATATTATGCGTCCTGACAGTTCTGTTTTTGTTTTCTAAACGTTCCCGTTTACATAATTGCGTTCGGCATACGTTCTATTTTGACATTCTGTATAAAAAATGCAGATAAGGTTATAATTAAATGCGAAAATCACCAATTTTAAAATGGGAAAAATGTTTCCCTTAGTCGTGAAAGGGTTAACGTCGTATGCGACGGAGGGACGTCTTGCATAATCGCTTGGCGTTTGAATTTCTGAGGAATACTAAACACTGTACTGTTTACGATAGGGGGGAACTCGAAGAATTTGATAGAACGCTGTTTACCTGAGATGAATGTTTCGTGTAGAAACATTTTTTTTTTAATCCAAAACAAAACTTTTTAGTATGGGTGAAGTAAAGTTTTCCTGTTTGGTAAACGGTCTTTTTTTTTTGGCTTCTTTGCGTTTGTTTAGCAGTGTACGTATTACGGCTAGTTGCGGGGTGGCTTAGTTAGTACCGCGCAAGCGCAAGGCTCGTATCAGCTTTCATTCGCACCCGAACCAGTGTTGATATTTATCAATCTAGAAACTCCTCGCACCACTACTGTTGGTGTGAAACACCGATGGGCTTATAAAGTATCTGGTCTGTGATAAAACAATTAGAGCATGTTGAAGAACATCCTGGATTGTCTTGTGTGTAGGTTACAGGACGGCTGTTGCATTTACTTTTCACCTCTATCCTTATATGAACCTTCGGTGTCGTCGTGACTGCCATTTAGCTCATTGTGTGCAAGAAAATGGCGGTCATAGGTAAAAGAACCGAATGGAACAACGTAGCATGGTAAAATGTACGTAATTTTGTAATAACACCAACTGAAATTAGCATAAGTTACAATGTTAATGTGGAGTAGGATGTAGTACGAAAAAAGGTGATATTTTTTAAACTATTTGAAAGTAGAGCTGGATGGAAGTAGTCTAATATGACACGAACATGTCGAAAAATTTACTTTATCGACATCCTCGTCATATTGTCATGGTAACCATTTATTAATTATTTATTCATTTATTAATTATTTATTTTGAACATGAAGAAGAGTAATGGAAACGTTATTTTATATCAACTTAGTGACGTAATAGTTTGTTTAGGTGTTGAAAAGAAAGTTGCCATTTTGGATGTAGTTTTAACTATTAATTGTGTTAATTGAAATTCTTTTCGGGTTTAAAGTAACTGGTTGGAACACATCGGTTCGTAAATAGTTTCGCTTATGTAATTCAGAGTTAAGGTAATGCCGGAAGATTTAAATATAGTTCTACTTTTAGAGAAATATGTTTCTGTTTGTCGGTAATTGGTGTAAAAATAACGATTACTTTTTATAAATAAATTTTTAAATGTGGATATGCCTGACGTGTAGCTTAGGTTGCATTTGTTTAGTTTTTGTGATTAAACAGCCTTTGTTTTTATTTTTTTTAATCCTCCATATTTAAAAGGACACCATACAGATAATTGGTATATTAAATATTGTTTATTTTGTCCTTAGTAATTCGTATTGTTTCCCATCAATGCTGTAAAACCCTTTGCGCTACACTATAAATAAAATAAATAAATACCCCCTCAAGCAGCTGCTTGCCACAGAGGTCTGACAGGAGCCTGTCAGTTTATATGCCATAGTAAGAGATCTGAGAGGATGGCAGGACCTCAGCAGAAAAACGACACACACATCCATGCCAAATCCGGGGCTCGAACCCAGGTCCCTTAGATCAGTAGCCAAGCGTGCTAACCACTCGGCCACGGGACGGCTGCGCTACACTACAGATGATTAAAACAGTTTTCTTGTAAGAACTTGCTTTAAATATAAATTGGTTTACTACTACCCCCTTCCTTACCGAAAACATTTGATTGTTTTTTATGTATTCTGTTACTAGGCCCTGGAATAACCTGTTGCTGAGAAACAGTAAAACTGTTCCTAATACCGGAATTAGTTTCTGTCAATGTAGTATAACTTTTTGTGCTCAGCTTTACAGCTGTTTGAAAAAGTTCAATGAAAGAAACTTTAAATATAAATAAGTTGACTAGTCCCCTTCCTTACTGCTATTAGGTGGTGGTGTATGATATATTCCTTCATCTGGCCTGGATTAACCTGTTGCTGAAGTAGAGTAGAACTGTTTCTAATACTGTAATTAATTTTTGCCAATGAAGTATAACCTTTTGTGTTCAGCTTTACTGTGGTTTCGAACATTCTGAACATCTGTCTCCTAACAGCTGGTCCCCTCACCCAACCTTTTCTGAGACTTCTGGGTCCTTGTGACCTGGTCATTTAGTCCATAGTGTGCAAAAAAAAAACTGCTGTTCAGAGGTAAAATAACCCAACCTAGAATGCTGTTTCTAGTGACTTTCTGCTAACACAGTTGTATAAGATCTGTAATATTAAAATGGTGTGAAAATTTTATTGCAGTTTTTAATAAGTGCTATGACAGTGATCACTTGAAATCCAAAGTGAATGCACAGTATTCCCTGTTAAGAAACAATAATTAATAGATTCTGAAAAAAATTCATCACCGCCACGGCGTGGTGCAATGGTAGTGCGCTCTGGCATGAATCTGGAGAGATGCGGGTTCGATTCCCGCCGTGGCGGCGATGAATTTTTTTCAGAATCTATTAACAGTGATCACAATTAATTTTGCTAACATTTCATCAATTGTATTGTGTGCAATGTCATAAACATTGATAACTGTTTGTTTCCTAGTTGTAAAATCTAGTATTTTAACCTGTTACAATAATAAGAGAACTGTGCTTGTGTGTGCAGCATTGAATGAACAACTGAAATTTTTTTTTATGATGTAGGTTACATTGGCAGGCTTCAGTGGCAGTGTGGTTCTTGCAGAGGAGAGTGATATATCCTGTGTGTGCGTGCGTGCTAAATGACACACCAAGTGCCACATAGGCAACTGTTCTGTTCACATAGCTGTGATACTCAAAAGTGATGCTGTAATTACTCAGTGCACTAATGGAGGTACCTTTCATCTTAATTTAGATATCACGTAAGGACTGTGATAAATCTGAAGTTGCATAACTACCAAATTTAATCTTATCAATATAGGGATGTTTATAAAAGAAGGTTAGGAATGTTAAGAAGTATTGAAAATTGTAGTTTTTAATAACCTAGTAAAATTTTTTTTGTCCATTTTGAAATTCTTTAATTTTATCACCACGAATAATTACCATACATAAAAATCTAATCATGTTCGCTAGCCACTGAACACTAGTAGAGTATCTTAAGTCAAAGATGCTGCCACGAAGAAAGGCATGAGAAATGTGTTGCTCTTGGAATATCTGCTCTTTGAATATCTTGTTGAGCAGATAAACTTGTAATGTTGATTTTGCGTTGGCCGATTGATTTTAGGAAGTTTTAATGATTCTTTTAAATATTTATAATTGGCCGCTATTGGATGGTTGACATTTATACATGTATACTGGTATATGCAACATAAAATGACTAAAACTAATCGTGTATAGCATAAATCTAACATTTAAGTACTGATGGACAACCAACATCATTATGGAAACAGCATAATGGTAGAGTCATCAGTAGCCTGAGGCAAGGCATGCTATTGGATTCAAGACGTACATTGTGATGTCAACATAATATTTGTTCAAGCTTAATGTTTTCTGTGTCATTCATACTGATGAGAAATTACAAATTTGGACTGGTCGCATTGTTCACGTAAACGGACATATATCATAGATATACGTTGCAATGTGGGCAATAATTTTAGCCTCTTATCAAGCTGTTCATTTACTTTAAGACATAGATCTCTGGAGGTATAGCGATCTAGAATACTATTTTTAATAGTTATTGGAGATTGTTGCAGTTCATGTATGCAGATTGTTCTTTGACTTAGGATAGTCTACTGGTTTTCAGTGGCTAGCGAATATGATAAGATTTTTATGTACAGTAATTATTTGTGGTGATTAAATTGAATATATCTTACTGTGAATAGTATTAATTATATTGAAATTCTTAATTCTGGTGGTATTAAATAGTAATATTTGATCATATAAAAAAAAATTACCATTTTTTTTTCAGTAGAGTAATAGTTTGAATACATGAAAAGCCAATAATCTGTGCAACAGTTTTTCTTTGAAATTGGTAGATATTTTAAAAAATGAATGATGGCTAGGTTATAACTATAACTATGTGTATGGAAGGACAGCTATGCACCAATCCCGTGTGATGATGCATAGAACTGGCCAAGCCTAGCACCTAATGTCTGACCCTGCCTTCTCCTGGTGTAGACCGTTAGTACCTTTCAAAAGAGATACTCTCTTGTGGAAGTGGAAGGAAGGGGAGGGCTGCCAGATTAGTGTGGCCTACTGATCTGGACAACTATGGCTACTTTTCTTTTTTTTTTCTATCCTGCTGACGAGTGGTCAACCACACAGGGTCCTGGTGCTGACCATATAAACCAACCTGAATTGAATTATGTCTGTCAGGTTGATTATAGATTCTCATTTTGCTGCACTGGTGGGCTACTGTGGAGGGAAAATCTTCCGCTGTATATCCCACTGAAGCATTTTACCCTGAGAAAACAGGTAGGTTTTTTTAAAGGCAACTTTATTGGTAAATATTGAAGAATTATTTGTTTTTGCTTGTTAATATTTAGTTGCCTCAGTTATGCAGTTATGAAAATTGATTGTTAATGAAGCGAGGTGTAAATTGCCTTCAATGTTTTTGAGTACACAGTGTACATTTAGACAGTGTGACTGCTAATTTATTAACATAGAAGTGTTGTGAAAAGGTGAAATATTTAAAATGTAAATTTTTAGCATTTTTTTTTGTCAGTAAGTCCTATGACAGTGGGGCGGGGATGGGTCGGTCGGTAGCGCGCCAGACTCATAATCTGTAGCTCCCAGCTGGGTCATCAGTGAGATTTATCTCCGCAAAACTCCCCTTCCTGCCCACAGTTGGTAGGTGGCCGCTGTCCGTCAGATGGGACATTAAGCCTTGGCCCTGTGTGCAGGACAGTCATGCCTTATACACCTTAAAGAACATGCTAGATGGCCTTCACAGGAAGCTATCATCCCTCCCAATAGCTGTTTCACTGGGTCTCCTCCCTCAACCATCTCTCAGTCTTCGCGGTCTTTTGACCTGGCCATTTAGCCCATGGTGTGCCAAAAAATGCTGCTCAGAGGTAAAATAACCCAACCCTAAGACAGTACTGCAGTTAATGGTTCATTTTTAACAGTTAACTGTTTTCAATGCACTGTATCGAAACGTTGCATTTTCGCAAAGCTTAGGGTCATTAACTGAAACTGGAGGAAATATTTCCCTCAGTAAACATAAAAATATTGTTTTTATTCATGTAGGTTTCGAAAAATAATTCCTTACATTTGACCATGTGATTACTGTGCAGTATTGGCTAATTTGCCTATGTTAAAACTACTTAAAATCAATGTGAGCAGCCCGTAACCTTGTATGTGATATATTGAGAAAATGTCAAGTGAGTAACAATAAATCCAATAGTAATGATATGAATGACAACACGTGATACAAGCTAATGATAATGTATAAGTTTGATGGCTAAATGTGTGAAATATGTCTGTATTTCATATATAAATATCTTCATTCTATGTTTATAGTTTATTCTATCTTTCTAGAATGAAATTGTATACAATATGTGATAATATTATTCTGTAAAGTTAAACTCCGCACAAAGATAGTTGTTAGATATTGTATGCTTTTAAAGTTTATTAATAAATTATAATTGCACAGATAGTTGTCACCCAAGAGGAATCTAGCTTTGATACTCTATTGTGAGTGCAGAGAACTGTTCGAATTAAGTGGTGTACTTTACTTGACCAAAAGTAAGTTATCAATGCCTGCTTACTTATTAGCAGAGCTGATAAAACAATGAGGAAATTTTTTTTTTAACTAGGTAGGTTAAAAATACTAAAAAAAAAACATTGAAATCAAGAAAAGGATGAAACATAATGGGTAATGTATTCTAACATGTTATGTGTAGTAACTAGTATACTCTTGGATAATGGGGGGGTTGGTGAATAGTGCACAAGGCTCGTAATATGTAGTTCCTAGGTTCGAGACCCAATTTGGTCAGCGTTGAGATTATGTCCGCAAAACTCTCCGCCCTGCTCACGGTCGGTAGGGGACACCGATGGGCTTGGAAAGGCTGCTGTCCGTCAGATGGGACGTTAAGCCTTTGCCCCTTGTGCCGGACAGCCATACATGTTAAAGAACACGCTAGATGGCCTTGATGGAAGGCTACCTACCATCTGTGTCTCAAGAGCTGGTTCAGTGGATTCTCTCCCCACAATCTTCTGAGCCTTTGGGCTCCATGTGACCAAGCCATTTAGCCCATGGTGTGCAAAAAAGTGCTGCTGAGAGGTAAAACAACCCAACTGTTGTAAAAATTTATGAAAGTCAGGGTTTGTTTATGGTTTCTTTAAAAGTTTAAATTTTTTTTTTGGTCAGTTGAAGTAGCCCTCTAAATGTGTACTGTGAGATTCTAACTTGTTAGGTATATTAATTTGGTTAACACTATATGTGCACTGAAAATTAATTATTAAACTTGTAAAAGCATTAATTAGGTACGAACTTATAATTCATAGTTCTTAGCTTTACCTAGAAATTCGAAATATATCAATTATCCATATATAATTGAATTCTGTACAGTTTTTGAAATATAAACGTACATGCCAATTTGGGAAACATCTCGTAGTGTCTTGTTGCTCTATAAACTGTTACGATATTGTTTCTATTGGTGGTGTATTACTTACCAAACTTGTGCAATGTTTTATTTGTTTGTTATACAGTGTGTTACAGATTTTTTTTTTTTTTTTTTCAATGTATTAATTGTACACTGTGATTTTATTATATTCAAATAGTTTAATTTATTTCTTTGGTTTCAGTTGAATAAGTGTTATGTCATTGCATGAGCAATATTGTAGTGTACTTTTAAGTGTTTGAGCACTCTGTATAAGTCGGTGTACACTACGAAACTCCAAAAGTTATAATTTTAGGTTATTTTGGTATAATGCTTTAGGAAAGGTTGTGTACACTAAAGTGTTGATGTCATTGAATAATTTTCATGATTTCTGTATTAGTGTGGTGCATTAAAAATATATGCCATATGAAGTTGTATATAAATATGAATATTTAGTTACAGTTAATTATAATATATATATAATTTTTTTGGGGGGGAAGGAAATAGTTATTTTAGTTTTTTTTGTAGTGATATTAAGTTTAGATGCAAGTTAATGGATATAGAGGTATCTGTTTTGTTAATGCTGTATTGCTGAAGAAGTTAATAGCCTACAATTAACATCACATGCTGTTGAACCAAAAGGTTTGTATATTAGTGAGAAGAAAATGTGAAGTGATGGAGATCTAAAGAAATGGTAAGTCAAAATAAGTTCTACACAGCTAACATATTTTTAGGTAACTTGTAAAGTTGAATGAAAGTGGGTTTCAAATAAAGCTATTTTACAATATATTTGTTAGTGTTGCAACTGATATTAAAGTTAATTTATCATTATCATAGGCCTAGTCGCCCATGCGCCATAAAACCCAAAACAACCAACATCATTATCATGTGTTGCTTTTTAGTATTATAATATTAAATATCTTTTTAATAAAAAAATTTTGTGTGTGGTATTGCAGTTACTGGAGCTGTATTTAAAATTTTTACACAGAGTGTAATTGTAGAAATGAAAACTACAGGGAAATTATTATGAAAATTACTCATAGGGAAAAGTTAAAAAATCATAGTTATTAAGATGTCCTTATAATTTTTTTATTTAAATATCTTAACTTATTGTACCAACCTGCTGAAATATTAAAGAATTTCCAAATTGTGTCAATGGGGATAGTCACCTTTAAGTTCCTGAAAGGTGCTTTTTATGAAATCAGTGTATTTTAAAATATTGAGGTCTGTTTTCAACATTTTTAAAGACAATGAAATAATAAATAGGCAAATTATTAATTAAACTATATATGCAATGTTTTCAAATAGTAATTAATGTTTAAATTTCTTTCGCCAAGTGGTTAGCGCGGTTGGCTACTGATCTAAGGGACCTGGGTCCGAGCCCTGGGTAAGGCATGGCTGTTTGTGTTGTTTTTCTGCTGAGGGCCTGCCATCTTCTCAGATCTTTTACTATGGCATATAAACTGATAGGCTGCTATCAGACCTCTGTGACAAGCAGCTGCTTGCCCCAGAGGTCTGACATGAGCCTGTCAGTTTATATGCCATAGTAGAAGGTCTGAGAGAATGGTAGGATCTTGGCAGAAAAAGAAGACAAACATCGATGCTTTACTCGGGACTCTAACCCAGATCCCTTAGATCAGTAGCGAAGCGTGGTAAGCACTCGGCCACGGGAAGGCTTTTCTTACAGAGTCTTACTGTTATTCATTATTTTAGTCTTGGATTATATTGTTGGAAAAAGAAAAATTGGCTTAGTAACCATTTTTTTTTTATCTTCCAAATGATAGGATTTACATATGCTGAAAGTAGAAGTGTCATGTTTCTCTTGGCAGCAGTATTTTAAAATAGTTTGTTAGTAATTGAGCATGGGCGATTTCCATGAATATTGGAGAGTAAAAAAAAGTTAGTGTTATTTCGCAGTACCTTTGTGGATAAACTGATGTGAAATTTACAGTTAGAAGTGGGTAATGAGTTTTGCAGAAACCTCACTGCACAGGGCGTCAGACATTGGCATAATGTGTAATTTTGGTGTGTTATGAAGGATTAGTTTTTGTGAATTATTGTACTTATAATGTTGTGGTCCATGGCCATGAACTGTTAGATAGTAACCTTTTTTTTATATTATAGCATGAAAATATGCTAGAGTTTCAATTGGAATTAATTGCTACCAATTTTGAAAAAAATATATAACTTCAAAACTGAAAACAAATTTATTTGTACAATGAAGGAAGGGAATTATGATGTATGTTTGATTGGTTCTCACATACTATTGTGCTCTCTTCGTTCTCTTTTGTTTTCAACGTGTCTACATTTGACTGTATATGATAGGTTGTGAGGGGTGGTTGAGGGAATAGGTGTAGGTAGCTGTTCTTAGTGAAGTGTTGGAGCTCATTAAACAGTAATTGGTTTCTACGAGGCTGAAAGTATAATTGTGTAAATCAATATGGATAGTTAGATGTAAAAATTTAGTTTTTTTCAAGAGTGAGACTCAACCCCATGTTTCCTGAATACATGTCTGGTGTTAGAACATATATTGTGAGAACAAATAAAACAAAATTAAAACCCCTGAAGCAGATGGTTGCTACAGAGGTCTGACAGGAGCCTGTCAGTTTATATGTCATAGTAGAAGGTCTGTGAGGATGGCAGGACAGCAGAAAAACAACAGAAACGTCCATGCCTTATCTGGAGTTCGAACCCAGGGACCTGGGTTCGAGCCCAGGTAAGTTATGGTTGTGTGTGTTGTTTTTCTGTTGAAGTCCTGACATTCAAACAGACCTACTATGGCACATAAATACCTGACATGTATTGAAGTGATGTGGGTTCGTTTCCAACTGGCAGTAAAACTAACTTTTCCAGCTAGGTAGTGATGAATTTAATGTCTGGAAGGTATCCCCCTTTGTTGCTCAACTATTAAATGTAATATTTAGATTGTGTGATTTAATTAATCTATGGGTGGGGCTCAGTTTTTTGCGTGGGTCCTCGTAGTTCCCAGTTTCGAGTTCCAGCTGGGTCAGCGTTCAGTTTTATGTCCGCAAATTTTTCTGCCCTGTGTACCGTCAGTAGGGGACACCGATAGGCTTGTAAAGACCTCCGTCCGTGGGATAAGACGTTACGCCATGGCCCCGTGTGCGGGAGAGTCATACATACCCTGTGCACGTTAAAGAAAGCGCTGGATAGCCTTCACGGGAGGCTATCCATCTGTCTCGCAACAGCTGTTCCAGATTGTCCCCTCCCACAACCTTCTCTGAGCCTTCGTGCTGCATGCGATCTGGCCATTTAGCCCACGGTGTGCAAAAAAGTGCCGCTCACAGGTAAAACAACCCAACACACTTTGCCTAACGAGTTGCTTAATGTTTCCGCTTCGACAATTTTCAGATATTGCAATAGTTATGGAAATAAAATGCAGTTTTGCTGCGATATTCCATAGAAAAGTTGGTCAGTAATATGTATTTATACCAGAGGCTTGTGCAAGAATTTACCGAATTGCGAATATGGGTAGCAAGGAAGTTTTCGTAGTGAAAGTCGGCAAGGATAATGTGGATGAAGAAAACAAGAATGTGTAATGGTTTCAGGCCTGCGACCTAATAAGTAAGTGCTACTTATATATATAGTTCATTAACAGTAACTAGAGTTTTAGTTTAGATAGAAATTCAATTCAATGAGTTTCTGACGGTGGTGGCTCATTCTGTAGCGCGCCAGGCACGTAATCTGTAGTTCCCTGGTTCGAGTACTACTTGTGTCAACGTCAAGATTTATTTTAGCAAAACTACCCACCATATCCACGGTCAGTAGAGAACTCTGTAGGGGTAGTAGTGGCAGTCGTGTGCCGGTTAGTCGTACCCTGTGTACGTCGAAGAAGACACTGGATGAGCTTGACTGGAGGTTATCATCTCCCAGCAGCTATTCCAGTGTGTCTCTTAACCTTCATGTAATCTTTCGTACTCTTTGTGACCTTGCTATTTATAGCATTGTGTGCGAAGTGTCGCTAAGAAGTAAAACAACCGAACTTGAGCCTTCGGTTTAATTAATCACCCTTTTTTTTAGGGTAGAAAAGAAATGGTTATACATAGAGCTAAACCTTAACCTCATCACGTAATAAGTATCTGAAAAACAAAAAGTAATTGTCGTCTTAATGTAATCGTAGTTTTGAAATCGCTTCTTAGCCACCATAGTTCCTCGGATAGATTTTGGCACGGCTATGTCATTTAATATCGAAAGAAAAGTTAGTATGATTTGTAGTGCATAAAAATGTAAAGGTAGTGAAAAATATAATGAAAGAAAATTGGATATTACTTTAATATTCATAATTAATGAATTTAACTTGTGATGCGAATGTCAATAAAGTATATCGTGTTGTATTTCTCTTGATGCATCAAAATGAGAAATGAATTCATCACGCGAAATGAAAAATAAATTAGTTTGATTATTTCAAATTTAGTGGTGGCAACAGATATTTAATAATCTTAAATTTTTAATGTGTAAATAGTTGAAGTCGGTTATTAATGTAGTTTCATTTATTTCTGTTTTGTAATTTATTCACGGATAATTTTTTTTAGAATAATTATCAATCGTTAATGTTAATATATTGTAGTTTTGTTAAAATGTAAGTTGCATACAGTAATTACGGTGGACCATTAAATAAATAAAATAAAATAAATAAATACCCCCTCAAGCAGCTGCTTGCCCCTGAGGTCTGACAGGAGCCTGTCAGTTTATATGCCATAGTAGAAGGTCTGAGAGGATGGCAGGACCTCAGCAGATAAACGACACACACAGATCCATGCCTTACCCGGGGCTCGAAAACAGGTCCCTTACGTCACTAGTCAAGCGAGCTAACCACTCGGCCACGGGATGGCATTGTCGACCATTGTGGTGTGTGAAATAGGCTATATATAGTTTACCTGTGTGAGGGTAACTTTCATGGAAATTTTGATGGATCTTACTTTTTATCGTGTGGCCGTGATAGATACACAAACAAACTTTAAATAATTAATATTAACTCTTGTTAGTTGCTTGTTAATGGTCATGTGAATAGAGATGCATAAAATGAAAAGAAATTTCGCGCAAAAAGGAAACGTTCATGTGATAAAAAAAACTCGACGATTTCAAGTCCGAGCAACGCAATCTTTCACTTTTCCTGTTTCTTGTCTCTCCTGAGCAACGCACTCGTCGTTTTTTTTTTAGCCCCTCGCACTCCTCCCGCCTTAAGCAAACCATTAAATTACGAAAATCCATAAATATTTGAATATTTTCAACTTGAGAGTAATTTTTAAACATTAATACGTATTAAATTACAAGATTTCTGCACTGATTTATTTTACATGTTAAAAACAGTGCTGAATGCTGTGAATCACAAAGATTCATGCATTATGTATAATAGCTCCGTGATACACAACCTAAGATTATGAATCGTACTTTGTAGTTACCACATACCTAGAGCAAAAACTGCAAAAGTAAGTAACAGATCATATTTAAAAGAAAAATTATAGGAAACGTACTATTGGTAACTGTTTTATTTCAAAAATGCATTTAGAAGTTTAGAAAAACATACGTAAAAGCAATAATGTATAAATTATAACAATACAATCAGCAAGCAACATTAAGCCGTAATGAAGATGGGAAATAAGTAATTTTATGTTAAATTATAAGAGTAAAAATCGTTACGTAAATATTCTCTTAGTTTATGGCTTAACATTAAGCTTTGTGTTTCGGTTTATATCATCATCTGCTGAAGATTTGAAAACTTTCTGGAGTGTTGGAAAATTGTTAGTTTAAGTTTCCTGTACAAATAATAAGAGTCGGAAGCGTATAGGTAAGGAAGTGTGGCGACTAGAGTAGATGAGAAATAGCATTCAGCACGGTCTGATAAGTGTAGAATTTGATGGGTTTTAAAGTTATTACGTAGTGAAATAAAACTTTGAGGGATAGATTTCGATATAAATATTTAATGGCATCCATTTCACAAAATTGATTTTCGTGCACTGTGAAGTTGTGTTATGAATTAAGAAAGGCATAATAAGGAAGAAAGAAAATCTTGAGATATTGGTATATTTGTGACAATCAGTCGAAGTAATCGCACAACGCGAATAGTGTGTTCTGCGAGTTAAACATTCGAAGCTGCGGATCTTGTGCGCTACGTCTGGTTACGTGCGTTTCCTGCGTTTTCTGTCTGCGCCAGAGCGTTGTTCGATGGGACTCGATGCTGTTTGACGGCTAGTTACGGCGTCGCGAGTGCACTGCAGTCGTGCTTCCGTTGTACGATGGAGGGGGGATCGAGGCTGTAACTTCTGAACTGAAAACTATGTAGAATATGCATGTGATCGATAAATGTGAGATAAGATAGAATAAAGATCTCTCTGTATAAGATTGATTTAAATGTTTAATTTGGAACTCATTCTTTGAGTGTTTTAAGTGTTAGTAGTTGTTGAATATTTCACGTTATCAGGGGTTTTTGACTTGTGCTTGAAGTAAGAAACTTCTATAAGTACGGCCTTATTAGTAAATAAAAACTCCACTCTGAAATATCGGTATGAAATAAGATAATTAATTGTAACAAAGAATATGCATAAAATTTTGAAGAATAAGTAATTATAGTAGAGATCATAGTTAATATCTATTGAAATCTAACAGTATAGTACTGAATATAGATTATAGGAGTTACACAGCTTCCAAGTTTCATCGCCTTTTATAAAAGTTCGAAATGTAGTTAAGATTATAGGAGTTACACAGCTTCAAAGTTTCATCGCCTTTTATAAAAGTTCTAAATGTAGTTAAAAAAATATATTTTCTGTCTGAGTATTTTTGCATAAATAAAAAATTATATAAGTGAAAATAAAGATGATTGTAGGTAGAAAATCGCTGTTGTACTTAAACAAATTTTGTTCAGTAAAAAAAATTGAAATTTAATATTGACATAAATTTAGTAAGTTAGGTAAATCTGTTAAAGCAGGAAATTTTTGTTTTAATTTCCACAGGTGAAATGTGAAATAAACTTAATGGATAATTATGTTGTTTGTAATCATTTTACAGAATGGGTTATTTGAAGATTTGTCATCTGGAAATCAATGTATACGATGAAAATTTTAAGGGAATGTTTCTGGTTGTGGCCCTGGTTGCATTGCAAAATTGCATGTGTAAAGTCGAATCAAAAATATTTACCATACTATTTTTATGGAAATAAAGAATCGATTTGAAATTTATTGTTGCCATTTATTGCAACCTAACTGCGAAAGTAAAAAGTTAAAATAGCATTTAAAATAAAAGTATTGCTGTTGCCAGATTTCCATTGCAGCCAGGGACCTGATTTCGTAACCAAAATGGGGTCGGACAGGAGGGAACCGCCTAAGAAATTTGGGACCTTTATTTTGGCATTTAGAAATTCCCTAATTATGTGATTGCTGAAGTACGTTGGGAATTACAGAATGCCAAAATCTGATTAATATCTAGAATGAGAGTTTGTCAGGAGATCTGAGAGTGAGCGCGAGTCAGCAATGATCTTTGCAAAACCGGAAATGTTGTAACTGTGATAAATTGTTAGGGGGGGGGGGGATGTTAAATAACCTTTAGTGCAGCAAACAACGTTGTACGATGGGTGTTTTTGTTTCCTATAAGTCGGAAAGTGAATAAATTCTAGAATATGCATTTAATCGTTAAATGTGAGAGAATTAGACTGATTTAAATGGGCAATTTCAATATTATTATTTGTCTATTAAGAGTTATGACCAATGTAATAGATATATGGATAATAGTGGGTCAAAACATAGGTTGGTAATAATGGAAAACTTAAGTAATAGCTAAGGGTTTTAATATTATTAGGCTCCTGTCAGACCTCTGTGGCAAGCAGCTGCTTGAGGGGGTATTTATTTTATTAATTACATACAAAAATAAAAATATTAACTTTTTTGGCATGAAATAAAATAATTTATTGGTAAAACTTGGGCTGTTCAGAAATATGTGAAGACAAACTAATATTAAAAAAAATTATAGATGGTGAACTTTGTTCATTGATAGTTTTCTATGGAATAAACACAATTTAGTAGTTACAGATCTTCGTTGTTTATAACAAGGAATATTACAGAGTTGAAATATGAAAAAAAAAATTTTAAACAAATATATCAGTGAAAGAATAGATGGATAAGAAAGGAAAATCATAGTTCGGTATTGAACTATGATTTTCCTTATCCATCTATTCTTTTATTTAATATAATAATTTTTTGACAATAGCTACGGAAGGTAGAAATTTAATTATTATTTTAGCATGGTAGTGAAATGTTTGAAATTAGGAAAATTTGGGCTATTGAAATGGAATGATTTGTTGGACTTTATTAACGTTAATATGATATTTTAAAAATAAATGATATGAACCAGAAAATGTGTTCTTTGAAAAGAGAAATTGGATGTTTGTAGACATTGCAAGGTAAGTAATAAATTTTTTTTTTAACTGTTTGAAAATAATTATATCAATCATTGACGGGTCACCCTAGAGTTATTTTATTTTTTAAATAAAATTTGAAAGTGGTTGGAGGAAGAGTTAAAAAAACCACAATCAGTCGAAGCTACAGACCTTTGGTAGTAGCGGGAAACGCGATGTGCGCATTAGTCGAAGCAGCGAACCTTAGGTATTAACGCGCCACGCGGTGTGAGAGCGCGTGGCACGTGACGTGCTTAGCTCAGAGAGCAACCATTCGAAGCTGCAGACCTTCCGTGTTGCTCCGCGTCGCCTCGCGCGAGGCGAGATTCCGGTTTTTTGCACCGTAGTTGGAGTCCCGTTAGACGGCGCTCGTTCACGTGCTGCGGACGGTGTCGGCGTCGGCAGTGCGCTGCTCTCGTGCCTCGATGTCCGACGATAGATGGCTCTGCCTGTAGTTGCGAAGGTCGGCACTACTTATGAGAGGACTGAGAGTAAAGGTGTGTATGGCGACGAAATATGTGTGTTGCTGCAGTTTTGTAGTATATTAAAGTTGCTGTCTGCTCAGCCTGCAGTAGTGGCTCTCAGCCAGTTGGATGGCGCGCCTAGTCGTGTCTTCTGCACTCTCGTGCCGCAGCTGGCCCATTGCTGGCACGGCCGTGTGTCGTTGCAGTGAAGTGTGGCCAGAGGAAATGAAGTTGGGGTTTCCTGCCATTTTTCCTAGACGCAAGTGATCTCTCGATTGCGCCTCCTCGCCGCCGACCTATATGGTCGTGTGGATGACGTGAGTGCGAACCGTGTAATCGTTGCGAGTCTAACCCGTATTAAAAAAAAGCTAAATCAGTGATGGGCGCGTCGTTGCTACGTGCCCAGCCGCCCTCGGGCGGTCTGACGAAGTCGCCTCGTGCGACCGTAGGAAAGAAGCTACCTGGTTGATCCTGCCAGTAGTCATATGCTTGTCTCAAAGATTAAGCCATGCATGTCTAAGTACATGCCTAACTAAGGCGAAACCGCGAATGGCTCATTAAATCAGTTATGGTTCCTTAGATCGTACCTTACTACTTGGATAACTGTGGTAATTCTAGAGCTAATACATGCAGCAGAGCTCCGACCTTCGGGGACGAGCGCTTTTATTAGACCAAGACCAATCGGACCTCGTGTCCGTATCCCATGGCGACTCTGTATAACTTTGGGCTGATCGCACGGTCTCGTACCGGCGACGCATCTTTCAAGTGTCTGCCTTATCAACTGTCGATGGTAGGTTATGCGCCTACCATGGTCGTAACGGGTAACGGGGAATCAGGGTTCGATTCCGGAGAGGGAGCCTGAGAAACGGCTACCACATCCAAGGAAGGCAGCAGGCGCGCAAATTACCCACTCCCAGCACGGGGAGGTAGTGACGAAAAATAACAATACGGGACTCTTTTGAGACCCCGTAATTGGAATGAGTACACTCTAAATCCTTTAACGAGGATCTATTGGAGGGCAAGTCTGGTGCCAGCAGCCGCGGTAATTCCAGCTCCAATAGCGTATATTAAAGTTGTTGCGGTTAAAAAGCTCGTAGTTGGATCTCAGTTCCAGACGGGCGGTCCGCCTAACGGTGGTTACTGCCTGGCCTGAACAGCCAGCCGGTTTCCCTAGATGATCTTCACCGGTTGTCTTGGGTGACCGGCACGTTTACTTTGAAAAAATTAGAGTGCTCAAAGCAGGCGTGACGCCTGGATAATGGTGCATGGAATAATGGAATAGGACCTCGGTTCTATTTTGTTGGTTTTCGGAACACGAGGTAATGATTAAGAGGGACAGACGGGGGCATTCGTATTGCGACGCTAGAGGTGAAATTCTTGGACCGTCGCAAGACGAACTACTGCGAAAGCATTTGCCAAGAATGTTTTCATTAATCAAGAACGAAAGTTAGAGGTTCGAAGGCGATCAGATACCGCCCTAGTTCTAACCATAAACGATGCCAACCAGCGATCCGCCTGAGTTCCTCAAATGACTCGGCGGGCAGCTTCCGGGAAACCAAAGTGTTTGGGTTCCGGGGGAAGTATGGTTGCAAAGCTGAAACTTAAAGGAATTGACGGAAGGGCACCACCAGGAGTGGAGCCTGCGGCTTAATTTGACTCAACACGGGAAAACTTACCCGGCCCGGACACTGGAAGGATTGACAGATTAAGAGCTCTTTCTTGATTCAGTGGGTGGTGGTGCATGGCCGTTCTTAGTTGGTGGAGCGATTTGTCTGGTTAATTCCGATAACGAACGAGACTCTAGCCTACTAAATAGGCGTTCCGATCACTCCAGTCGGACGTTCTTCTTAGAGGGACAAGCGGCGTTTAGCCGCACGAGACAGAGCAATAACAGGTCTGTGATGCCCTTAGATGTCCGGGGCCGCACGCGCGCTACACTGAAGGAATCAGCGTGTGATCTCCCTTTCCGGCAGGAATGGGTAACCCGTTAAACCTCCTTCGTGATAGGGATAGGGGCTTGTAATTGTTCCCCTTGAACGAGGAATTCCCAGTAAGCGCGAGTCATAAGCTCGTGTTGATTACGTCCCTGCCCTTTGTACACACCGCCCGTCGCTACTACCGATTGAATGATTTAGTGAGGTCTTCGGACTGGCGCTCGGAGCGGCCTCCTGGTCGCGCCGGCGTGCCGGAAAGATGACCAAACTTGATCATTTAGAGGAAGTAAAAGTCGTAACAAGGTTTCCGTAGGTGAACCTGCGGAAGGATCATTAACGACGGTGTCCTTCTTCGGGAGGTTCCGCCGACCCTCCTCAGTCCCAAACTGAGTGTAGGAGAAAGTCTCGCCGTCTATGGCGGCGAGCGGGTGACTGGACTATTGGTCGCTCTGTCGAACGCTTTTACCCTCCTCGGTGTCATACTGAGTGTAGGAGAAAGTCTTGCTACCGTAGGAAGCAAGCGGGTGACTGGACTATTGGTCGCTCTGTCGAACGCATTTACCCTCCTCGGTGTCATACTGAGTGTAGGAGAAAGTCTCGCTGCCTACGGCGGTGAGCCGGTGACTGGATTATTGGTCGCTCTGTCGAACGTACTTACCCTCCTCGGTGTCTTGCTGAGTGCAGGAGAAAGTCTCACTGCCTACGGCGGTGAGCGGGTGACTGGACTATTGGTCGCTCTGTCGAACGCTTTTAC
>JAWZYU010000332.1:0-92500 GCA_038380435.1 Ryuthela nishihirai | reverse complement strand
AACTGTCCTAACAACGACCGTGAAATGCGTTCAATAAGAATGAACCTGTCAAATTTTTTCTCGAAATAGATAATATACTAACTAGGTCAGGACCTACGGCAGGAAGAATTTCACTCTTTTTTAATGTAAAATGATGAAATCGAGGTTTACTATAAATTTCTCCAAAACATACGTCATTTCCTCTACCGAAATCTATCCTACCGAATTTTCATGTTTATGACAATCGACGTTTCAAGTCCTAAAACTTATTAAATAAGCAGATACAATGCAGAAATTGACTATTACAAGACTCATCGAAACTGGAATATTCAACGATATTAACTTAGGAACTATGCATTTAACGAAAATATAACTCTGAATATTATTTAAAGAGCTTGAATAATAATCGCATAACGAAAACTTTCCCTGCCTAGACTCGTTAAAATAAAAAAGTGTATTTCCATAAATAAGCAAACTGAAATATATCTTAATAAATTGGAGAAAACACACAGGTGACGTCAGCAACGCGGTTTCGGTTACTTCCCAGCATAATTTCTATAATGTGAAGAGGAAAAGCATTTTCAGTGTCTCCTGAAAGCCATACAACAAAACTATGTTGTGAAATCACACTTTATTATTCAGTTCAATACATTTTCCAAACATATTTTCTCCTGAGGTCACTCACAATACCTGTCTGATGGACGAAATAAAAGGTGACATTGGCATAATACCTGAGTAGCAAAATATCTTATTCGATATCATTTCATTAGATATCTCTCACACCTGTACGACCTACGTGTAATATCGAATATAAAAACGTTCGTTGCCGTAATATATAAATCACGAACGCTGGAATATTTAACACGCGAAAAAAAATCGTATCAAACGCAAAGTTGACATGAAACTTCAAATCACGTTTAGATTTCAGTTTTACTCTTCATAAAATAATTAGTGTAATTATCCTATCGTTCTTAACCCTAAAAACGCAAATAACGTAGTTCATTTCCATAGCTACAATTAATGGGAATCCTATTTCGTGTCAACACAAATATTTCGTAGTCAATTCCTATTTATAGAAAGATAATGGCAACTGTTTATTTCATCTCTCAATAAATAAGTTTTACCCCACCATTCACTCTAGAACGAAATATTTATTTTAAACACTGCAAACGTTCGGCTAAAACCCTTTAGGTGCGATGCCAACCCATTCCTACTTTTCTATCTTATTACACCACGATACACGTGCACGTAAGTGTTAATTTTCCTTTCTGGGCCAAAAGAATAATATTAATCTTGAGGATTACTCGCAAAAACCAAATTTTTTGCCGAAAATGACTTTTCAGAAACCGGAATTTCCAAAGCTTTAACGGTTGGTAAACGTACGTAAAGCCCTTCCACATCGCAGTACAACACTAAAATCTCACCCAAAATATATAAAACAAAAGAATCCTTACTTCCTCCATGTATCGTACGAGGATGAGAAAAAAAAAAAAACCAGTGGAACAACTCAAAAAAGCTTGCAATGCGAAACTCAAAGTATGCAACTTCCAACATTTACTACGGCTTCACAATGTTTCGTCTATACTTCTCCGAAACTTTATTATAACCATTTTTCTTCTCTGTAGAAAAATAAAAATGCATTTTACGTATCAGAGATGATCGAAACATAATATAAAAATATACCTTAAATAGGAACATTGTTACGATTAAGAAAAGCATTTTTAAAACTTCAACGTGCCTGTAATATATTATGCAAAATCTACTGCCAACACAACGAAACAGTACTCCTGATGTCATCTCCGTGTTTTTGCTACTTTATTATTAAACCCGTATTCACAGGCAGCACTAATTTTAGGAGTTCACTTATTTCTCATGCCGCCATTTGTCTTTGTCACCACTCCTTTTTGACTTGCACTTTGAAACGCGATAAGTAACGTTATTTCCCGCCGTCCGTTGCCGAGTGCTTAGCACGATTGCCTACTGATGAACTTCGAGCATACAGTTCTGCGTGAAAATTTAATAAAACAAGTCTAGAAATAAAGACGATTACGCAAACAGGAATGCATTTCCACTGCTTAATAACCACCCACCAATACTTATTTTTGCTTTCCCTCAGTCCGATCGTGTTGCCAACCATTTCATAATATACTACAAGAATCTGTGCGTTTCAGTGTGCTGTTCGAGACTGTGGTTTGTTCTTAGCAGTGTAATATCCGTTATAATTCCATTCCCTTTCTATCCTCTTAGCATAGGCCGCTAGTGTAGCCTCGGAGAACGACGGTACACGTGTTCTGCCTACTCAGAAAGCTGCGCACTGCATCTCAGTTCCAATATGTCCGAAAATTTAATCCCAGTACAATTCAATACAATCGCATTCGTTTGACGTACTAAAAGATTCCCATTCAGCATTTAAATGTCACTGAACCCCCTTTCATTCGACTAGCATACTATATCTAATTATTCCAAAAAAAAAAAACGATTTTGTTATGCAACGTATATAATTTTTTACTTATGCAATCACTTTTCTTTTTAAACACAGTTATTTAACCCCACTTCAGATTAGTCCGCAAATAACATTCTAAATGCAACCTTTGCAGCATCTTTTTCATAAAATGGAGTTTACTATGATATCCAATGTAGTAAGGGTTTAATAAGGACAACAAACTATTCAACTTCTTTATATTCCCTGCTACTGAAGAATAAACTAAGGCTTCATATTTTAAACACCTACCAAAACGGGAGAAAAATGTTACATTCCATTACAAAAACATATCACGTTATATACCTCGCTATTTTTTTCAGGTCGAGGGAGTTTTCCGTTCCTCATTTGGCGTAACTTCTCTAAATAAAATCTCCCGACGAAAAATTTCAAAATGTAAATTCTTGCAAAATAAATGTAGAAAACGACATTTTAAATAAACTTAATTACGTAACACAAATTTAAATTTTGTAACGTAGCAATTAAAAAACGTGCTGCCTTGAATAGAATCAATTAAATAATATCATTATTTTACCAAACTTTTCTAAAGCTGAAAGCTCGTCACATTCTTCCATTAAATGCATATTTTAGAAGTTATAGAGGTTCGAACTTACGCTTAATTTACGCTTCAAGCTCACAAGTTGCACAACACGGAAGATTATTGTTAAATATTCCAGCTTCCGCAAATATTTCAATACTAAAAAAAATATATTTTGAAAATTCCATATTTAAACACATTTCATTATGATCTTAAATTTATTTTCAGTCATATTTTTCAAATATATCTATGTTTTATAAATTATACATCTTCCAACTTACGTTCTCACCGGCATAAAATGAAAGATTATAGTTCAATATTCGACCTTCCGCAACTATTCAAATACTAAAACTACACTGTTAAATAACGATATTTATATAGATTTTAATTGACCTCCAGTCACATTTTTCCATTAAGTGCATGTTTTAGAAGTTATACAGTTTCCACTTTCTCTCTGCCATACTACGGAATATTATTGTTAAATATTTCAGTTTCTGCATCTTTTTAAATACTAAACGAATATCGTTCAAAAATGATAAATTAAAAAGATTTCATTCTGATCTTTAATTTATCTTCAGTCACATTTTTCCATTAAATGCATATTTTACAAGTTATAAACCTTCCAAGTTACGTTTTCTTACATAACGTGGAAGATTCGCAAATATTCCACCTACCGCAACTACTTAAAATACTAGAACAATATAGTCTAAAAAACGATATTTAAAAAGATTTCACTGGGGTCTATAATTTGCGTTTTTCCATTAAATGCATTTTTTAAGAATTCGACCAAACTTATCTGCAGAAATGACTACTAAGTGTTGTTTCGAAGACTCCCAGAAAGTTCTTAATAACACAAATAACCAGTGAAATCTATTTCAGTTCAAAACGTAAGTTCTATATTCACTAGTAACTATTACAATGCATCGAAAACAATTTCTTCTCATCATACGATGAGACTTTTAAAAAAATAATTAACCTTTCACGATGAAAGAGAATCGAATAAAACAGCTTCTATCCTAAAGAATCGATGACACAACAGTGCTTTTCGAATGGTCAAACCGGATACGCCTTTCGTGTCGTAATTTTCATTTCCGTCACGAATTAGTTTTAGCTTTAACAACTTTCGTATAAACCGAACTTTCTAAAAACGACACACATCGGAAGATTACTCCGATATCCGGAATAAATCTGCTAATCATATTTTGATTCAAAATTTTAAAATAAAGAAGGTGTGTATATATATATGTTTTATTTTATTCCCATTCTTATAACTATATCTTTCTGTATCTATACATGGGGTATGCCAGTAACATACACATCTCCAGCAGGTACGTAAGGCATAAAAGGTTTTGAGAACCACTGCTCTATTATATATATAAAGTTCAAGGAGCCAATAGTAGAAGACAAAAAAATACCAAAATGTCGCAAAATCTTAAAAATGTTAGAATAAAAACTGATAAAAACCACAAGAAAATAGTGTAGAAATTCTGTATATATCCTACCCGTGCAGGTTAAATAAAACGTTGCATGGGAGGTTACCATCTGTCTCATAACAGCTCTTCCATTCGATCACCTTCCCGCAACCTAAACTGATCCCTCTGGTTCTTTATGACGTCGCCATTTACACCCTTGTGTGCAAATAACTACCGTTCAGAGATAACCCAACCAAACGCATATCTTCTATATGGCGTATTAAAGTAATTAAAGGTGTCACCACCCTCACAGACCTTCGACTATTGCGGAGAAACATCGCTGTTGCAAGCAGCTGCTTGAGGGGGTGTTATTTTTATTCCTTTATTATATTTAGGAAGATATTTTCACTCTTTTCCCTAACACGTTAAGCCTCTTTGGATTAGGAAATAAAATAATCATTAGAGGTTAAATGTTTAGGGTATGAAATGACTCCTCGGCGAAGCACTTAATCCCTGTGTAGTCTGTAAAACAGAAATTCGTTAAAATTATGTTGCTGTTATGGATAATTTTATATCCAAGCCTATCGGTGTCCAGTACAGACCGTGGGAAGGCCGAGATAAACTTTTGTTTGGCGGAGATAAATCTCAACGCTGAGGATTCTTTATGAGTTACGTACTTAAATAGAAATGAAAACGGAAACATATTTATCGCTTTCCCCAATAAAAGGCAACTTATTCCATTCTCCCTTCCTTTAAACTTGTTCCTCTTAGGGTTTCAGACTAAATAAACAGATATCGCTGCTATTAAACATCTCAACTTGCGTTACTAATTAAATACTGCATCAGTTGAAGTAGTAAAATAAAATACTGTTTCTAATGTCTGTTAATTATCAAACGTAATTTGAGGTCCAAAGTCCAAATAAGTTGAACTGTAACAAAAAAAAAATTCACATATCCCCTCACCCAAAAAACTGTCCTAAATTTATATTCCAACATACTATATGTGGTAATATTCAAATAGTGTTCATTAAAGTTTTGAAACATGAATGCATAAATATAACTTATGTACTTAATTAAATTCACACATACAATTATTGCTAAATGAAATAAATTCCTCTAGGTGGCGTTAATTTTGTTTCTAATGAAATATCTGCTTCTTCCCGCCTTCCCCAACGGTTGTTCGTGTTCCTCTTCTACGATTGGTCAAATATGTTACAATGGCACGTGCACCTAGATAGCTTCACACGTGGCGCCCTTAGTTACGATAGCAACCATATATTCGCTTTCACTTCGGTGTCAAATTTTACTCTCAATTCATTTCTACTTTTCCATAATATATTTTATTACGTATATTTAGAATAAAGTTCATACACCACGTAAATTTTACCTACACAAGAATCGAACTACAGTTAGCAACGATTAATAGTAATATTATAATATTTCAGAAACGTTAATATTTAAAATATACGAATGCAATTTAATATCAAAGCCGAAAATTACATACAATTCCACTATAACGTTTCAGCTTAAATAACTGGGATTGATTAATTTAATTATCAAACTTCACTGGTTTTATTAACAATCTGACACCGTGGAGACAGGGGTGGAGTGGGCCAGTCGGTAGCGCGCCAGGCTCGTAATCTGTAGTTCCCAGGTTCGAGTCCCAGCTGGTTCAGCGTTCACATTTTTCTCCGCAAAATTCCCCGCCCTGCCCACGGTCAGTAGGGGACACCGATGGGCTTTGAAAGGCCGCCGTCCGTCGAATAGGACGTTAAGCCGTGGCCCCGTGTGCGGCAGAGCCATACCCTGTGCACGTTAAAAAACACGCTGGATGACCTTGACGGGAGGCTAACACCTGTCTCCCAACAGCTGTTCCAGTGGGTCCCCTCCCCCAACCTTCTCTGAGCCTTCGGGGTCAATGTGACCTGCCCATTTAGCCCATGGTGTGCAAAAGAGTGCCGCTCAGAGGTAAAACAACCCAACCGTGGAGACATCCAATTCCAGAAATTAATTCATCGCCAAGATGATATCTGTTTCATAGCATTTCAAATAGAAACTAAAAACACGGGGGGGGGGGGGGGGGGGGCTCAGTCGGTAGCGCGCCAGGCTCGTAATCTTTAGTTCCGAGTTTTGAGACTTTGCTGGTTCAGATTTATTTATCTAGGCAAAATTCCCCACCCTTCCCACTGTCAGTAGAGGACACCGATGGGCTTGGAAAAGCCGCCGTCCGTCAGAAGGTACGTTAAGCCTTTGGCCCGTGTGCAGGACAGCCATACCTTATACAGGTCAAAGAACACGCTTGACGGCAAGCTTCCATCCCTCCCAACAGCTCTTCCAGCCCCCAAATAAAAGTTTATTTATTTTTTTCCCTACATGATGCCCAGCTTCTGTCAAATCTTAGGAACATGAATTGAGGGCCGAATGCAACAGGTTCCATGTCACATGAAAACTCGTTAAGCAGGTAATGCTGCTCTCCATAAAAGTAACCCACTTCGTTTACTTTCCACCACAAAATAAAAAAAAAATTACTAAATACTACATATTCGGAAAGCAAAGAATTGCGAATTTAGGTTCAAATCGAAGCTCGTACGAGATCCCGTGTACGTCAGACATCCATACCCTGTATTGAACAACACGCTGGATGTCATTCACAGGTGGAAAAAGTTGAATTGGCATTTCGAACGTGTCGAGTATTGCCAGTATACTCTGATTAGAGTCTAAAATTAGTACCTTACATATATAGATTCTATTCGCTATTTTCATTCTTAACTTTTAAATGTCTCATTACACCATTTCCAGTGGCAACACCTTCGGTGGAAATAAACTAACATTATTCTTTCCTTATATTCTCAGTGTGAACGCTAATCTCTCCATATTCGGTAAATCTGATGTTTAAATCAAGTCGTTAGTAAGGAACATTTACATATAATTATAATACAAACGGTAATATAGGGCCAGAAGGAAATGAACATTTTTCTATAACTATATTTCAATACAACTTTAAATATTTCTTTATATTTCACGTGTTTCTATCGAATATTAAAAAAAAAATTATGCACTTCTACTTTCTGAAACAGTGGGCGAAATATATCTGCAACCCCGAGAAATATAATCTTTTATTTTTACGTTCTGTCTGCAGAGAGTCCATTCGCTAAACAACCTAGAAACGTTGCAGGTTTCGTAACCAAAACTATTCTGTGAACGCTTTAATTCTTCATTTATTTATTTACTAAAAATGTATTCGAACCCGACAACCAACGTAGAATAACGTAGACCAATATTTTAGGAGTAACAGCGCATACGAAAAAAAACTGCCAACTGCACGCGGTGTTTCCATGTTCTCACCCTCCCAAGTACTGACCGCGCCCAAAGCTTAACCTCGGGGATCAGACGAGAACCAGTGTGTTCAACTTGCTATGGCCGTTGATGGGACGGGGATGGCTCAGTCGGTAGCGCGCCAGGCTCGTAATCTGTAGTTCCCAGGTTCGAGTCCCAGCTGGGTCAGCGTTGAGATTTATCTCCGCATAACTCCCCGCCCTGCCCACGGTCAATAGGGGACACCGATGTGCTTCGAAAGGCCGCCGTCCGTCGGATGGGACGTTAAGCCGTGGTCCCGTGTGCGGGAGAGCCATACCCTGTGCACGTTAAAGAACACGCTGGATGGCCTTGACGGGAGGCTACCATCTGTCTCCCAACAGCTGTTCCAGTGGGTCCCCTCCCCCAACCTCCTCTGAGCCTCGGGGTCCATGTGACCTGGCCATTTAGCCCATGGTGTGCAAAAAAGTGCCGCTCAGAAGTAAAACAATTTTTTCAGAATTAAATTCAAATGGGGTTTTTTAAAAAGGCGTCGTGTCAACCGTGTTACATCAAAATAAATCGTGTAAATAGCGAAATTAAATTTCTTTTCTGATCTGTGTTAAATCAAAAACGTGTAAAAAAATATATACTTGATTGAGATTCAAATTTGTCACTGATTAACCTAAACTCATTGCATTCTTGCTACCGTAAGTAAGCACCTGAGCAGAAAAGCAACACACATCAATTCCTTACCCTAGGTTCGAACCCAGGTCTCTTACATCAGTAGCCAAGCGCGCTAAGCAATCAACTTAAAAAAAAAATAAATCCTTCTTAATAAACAATAGGAATAATTAATTCAATGCACCCAATTCTGTTCCTGATAGGTTCCCGAGAAAACCGTGTAAAAAAATAAACCTTTAAAAAACAATACGGTGCATATGAAAAAATGGATATGAAAATTTTTAAATCTGCTAAAATTAGTGCTGCCTGCCTGTGAATACGGGTTAATAATAAAGTAGGAAAAACACCGAGATGACGTCACCAGTACTCTTTCGTTGTGTTGCCAGCAGATTTGGTATTCTTAATCGTAATAATGTTGCTATTTTAGGTATACTTTTATGTTATGCTTCGATCAACTCAGGTACGTAAGATGCATTTTTATTTTTCTACAGAGAAGAAAAATGGTTATATAAAGTTTCGGAGAAGTATAAATGAAACGTTGTGAAGCCGTAGTACAAGTTGGAAGTTGCATACTTTGAGTTTCGCATTGCAAGCTTTTTTGAGTTGTTCCACTGGATGTTTTTTTTCTCACCCTCGTACGATACACGGAGGAACTAACCATTCTTTTCCTCTATATATTTTGGGTGAGATTTTAGTGATGTGGAAGGGCTTTACGTAGGCAGCAACCATTTATACTTTTACGAACAGTTAAAGCTTTCGAAATTCCGGTTTTTGAAAAGTCGTTTTCGGTAAAAAATTTGATATATGCGAGCAATCTCAAGATTCATATTATTCTTTTGGCGCAGAAATGAAAATTCACAGTTAGGTGCACGTCGTAATGTAATAAGATACAAAATTAGGAATGGATTTGCATCGAACGGTATCTGAGTCTTCTACGTCCATGTGACCTAACTATTTAACCGATGGTGTACAAAACAGTGCCGCTCAGAGGTGAAACAACCCAAATGTCAGGTTTTTTCGATATTCAAAACTCGAATTTTAATTCCATTTCGGAAAACCTCGAGAAGGATCGCCCAGTATGATGTAACGTTGAATTAATATCCCAAGACCGGATTTACCCTACTAATTACGAAACCTCACAAAATTTCAAAATAAATTATTGACAATGAATAATCAATGATAATTCACAATGAATAATCTAAATATAAAAAAAATTTAAAAGTCGTAGTGTTATATCTAATCTTCAGACTTTCTATTAATTCATAATCAACTACTTTCTATTCAGAATCCTGTTGAAAACATATCCCCCTTTCCTATTTGAATTATAAACTCATAATTACCTCACTGTGACTAACCATTCGCTATATAACGTCTGTTATCGCAATATATGGTTTTCAAATCAGGTATACGTCTTAAAATACCAGGTCTATTTTTTATATTCGGAAACAAAACCTCTGCTTAATCTTCTACGCGTAGCCGGAAATACTAAAATTTCCAACAATTATATCGCATAAAGCTTATTCAATAACCGGAAGTGCATGATATTATTTCGTCAAAGTAGCAACTTATGTGTAGTTATTATTGCAAATATGAACATATTTTAGGTGTAAGACGAAGTTGATATGAGAGAGATTATTTACAAGATTTGAATTTCATAATATGTAGATCTGATGTGAATTATTTTCTGTATTACACGGTGAAATTATTTATCAAGTGTAGATATTTGGTGAGAAAAAATTTCCATGTTCGAATAATGTTTAAATCTGATAATGTAAAGTGACAGTTTAGCAGAAAGGAAGCGGCAATGATCATAAGTTATGAGTTACGTAGCTCACTTGAATATAGTTTACTGTTCATTCTTTTTTTAATTTCCTTTGCTGTTAAGAGGTTTAAAAATAATTCAATCTGTGTAATTTATAGAGTTTTGCTTTGAGCTGTGTTTTCTAAATTTCTAATTCAGGTTTGGAGAATATCTCTTTAAGAATAGCAGGATTGGTTTCTTTTTTTTTTAAGTATGATGCTGTACTTTCTTTCCCTAGTTTTTCCTCTCGGTATGTTGTGTGTGTATATATATATAGGGTATTTGATATTTCTACTGTTCAGGTGTATTTGGTGGCAATGTTGCAGTTAATATGATTTTGTCTGATGAATACTGTACAGTGGTGTATTCTAAAGAATTCGAGAAAACGGTTTTAATTTAGTCGATAGTAATATGTTTTAAAGTTTTCGTTATGTTGAAAGTGTTGTGATATTTATGTAAATTGAGAAGAATTTCAATGTGTTGTTAGCGGGGTGGAAATGTGAGGGACCTTTCAAAAGAGATACTCTGTTGTGGAAGTTAACAGAAGAGGAGGGCTGCCAGATTACTGTGGCCTACTGATCTCGACAACTATGGCTACTTTTCTTTTTTTTCTACCCTGCTGAGGAGTGGTCAACCACACAGGGTCCTGGTGCTGACCATATAAACCTACTGGACTGGACAGATATATGGCTCTGAGCTTGATTATGGATCCTGATTTTGCTGCACTGGTGGGCTTCTGTGAAGGGAAAATCTTCCGCTGTGTTTTCTTTTTGTTTGTGGGTTGACAGCCCCAAGTGAATAGATCCACAGGATATGTTTATCAGCTGGTGGATAATCCTGAGCAGAGGTCATCGCAGCCACCTGAACTCTTTGCTTCTATTGGCATCGTCAAATTCTACATTGGAGGAAGTCTTCCAGTGTACATGACTTGAGCCTTTAGTGGTGGGGGAAAGGGTATTTGCCCCATGTCTGCGATTAGGGGGCTGTTTGATATTGTCGGCATTCCCTCTCTCAATAAACATAGTTTCTTTAAACATCCCACTAACCATTTTCTCTCCATAGGTAGTTGGAATGTGAGGACTCTGCACAGAGCTTACTCTCTTAATGTTCTCACACAAGAATTCCACCATTGTAATTTAGATATTCTCGGCTTGCAAGAGAGCAAATGGACAGATAAAGGTCAGATTCATAAAAAGAAAACTTTAAATTTCTCTTGTCAAAGAGGGACTAGGGAGACTTAGGAATGTCAAAGTTGGTACTAACTCTGACCTTTCGGGAGGGGTAATTGGCCCTTTTGGCATCGGTAGCTGCAATGGCAATGGGCAACGTCTCCTACAGGTAAGTAAACTCAATGGATTCAGAATAACTAACACTTATTACAAACACCACGACATACATAAGTACACATGGGTTTCATCTGATGGGCTGCATAAGAATATGATTGATTATATATTAATTAACAGCAAATGGGCTAGTTCTGTTAGGAATACCAGGTCATATAGGGGAGCTAAAATTGGATCTGACCATTACCTTCTTAAAAGTGTCTTGCAACTTAAACTTAAAAAATGTTGTGCTAGGGTTAAAAAATTTACTTTTAATACTAAAGCTCTGAAAGACCCAGTTATAGCCAAAGCTTACCATGATAGGTTACTTAGTCATTATGACAGTCATGGTATGCTTACTACTGAAGTTGAGGATGAATGGGACCACTTTAAACAGACTTTTTTGGACACTAACAGTACTCTTTTAGGAAAAAAGGAACAATGGAGGCAGAATTATTTGAGTGATAAGGCACTTGAGCTTATTTTCGAAAGAAAGAACTTCAGGAATGTCCTTGATCAATACCCTACTAGTCCTAATAGAAAGCATTACAGAGAACTTAATAAACGTGTAAAAGATCAGTTAGCTGCTGATAAGAATCTTTGGCATGATGGTTTCGCTGACAAGCCGAGGAAGCAGTTAGACAGCACAACACCAGAGAGCTGTACCAGATAGTTAATGTTTTGTGTGGTAAAAAACGGACAGGTATACAGGGATTGAAGGATAAACAAGCTAAGGTTATAGAAGGTGAGGATTCTCTCATGGCTAGATGGGCTGAGCATTTCAGTGATGTTCTAAACAATGCGGTTAGTTCTTCATCATTTTTTCGAATGATGATACATGCATTGATGCCTTTAATGTTGGCCCTATAAGACAATTTGAATTTATTTTGGATGTTTCTAAACTTAAACCTCATAAATCCCCAGGGGTAGACAAAATTACTACAGAAATGCTCAGAACTGGGAATGTTTCGGTTACCACTTGGATGACTGAAATTCTGAATATCTTTTATGATAAAGGCATCGTTCCTAAGAATTTTACCAGAGCTATTGTTATCCCAATTTTCAAGAAACGTAATTGCAGTTCTTGTGATAACTATAGGGGTATCAGCCTACTCTCTGTTCCAGGTAAAGTTCTTTCCATGATTGTGCTTAATAGAATTAAGAATCTGGTTGACAGGCAATTGCGTTATGAGCAATGTGCATTCAGAAAGAGGTAAGGGATGTGTGGATCAGATATTTTCACTTACGCAGATTCTTCAGAAATGTTTAGAGTTTCCGAAACCTTTGGTTGGTAGCTCTGTTGATTTCAAAAAGGCTTTCGACTCTGTTGATCGTCATGATTTGTACTTGATTGTGAGATCATATGGTATACCTGACAAGTTAGTTAACATACTGAAAACTCTCTATAATAACACTGAGTCGTGTGTGAAAGCTTGTAAGGCTTGTAGCAATTGCTTTAGCATTACTTCTGCTGTTCGACAAGAGTGCATTTTGTCGCCTTTTATCTTTAGATTGGTTATTGATTATGTTATGCGAAATTCACTTCAAGGGAAAGATTTTGACCTTTAATGGACTGGAGATACGAAAATTTCTGATATAGATTAGGCTGATGATTTAGCCCTTTTGGCAAAAGATGTTGATGAGATGAACTCTTTCATTCGAGCTGTTGATGAGACTGGAAGTAGAGTAAGTTTGGTTATAAACAGAGAGAAAACTAAAGTGATGAAAATTGGTCAGGCAGGCTGTGATTCAGTTAATCTGAATGGTTGTAGTCTTGAGCAGGTATCACAGTTTAATTATCTTCGGAGCTATGTAACAGATAATGGTGATGTGCGGCATGAGATTAACACACGAATAGCGATTGCTGCCGGGTTGTAAACAAGATAAGAGGAAACTAGATGCTTTTCATTACAGATGCATACGCAGTATCTTGGGCATTAGGTGCTTCAACTTTGTAACTAATGATCAGGTTAGGCAAAGGAGTTTGCAACCTCCTTTAAGCAGCATATTTTGTAGAGAGAGACTCCCTTGGTTTCGCCATGTTGCCCGTACGAATAATTATAGATTGGCGAATAATAATTGATATAATTTGAGTTTTTATTTTTTTTTATTTTTTTTTTTTTTTGAGATTTTCGGACCTTTGCGTACCCGGGAACACATTACAGTGTAATAAGCAATCATTGGCAAGGTCTATGCGATTAAAAAATACACACGGACTGTATTCCCTATGCCCTTCTCTAAACCACCATTCTGCTGTTCGAAAAAATATCAGGTGAATCAAGTTTAATAATATTCATAAAGTGTTGGTGGTTCGTTTATAAATTCTTTCAGGTAAGTAACTTTGTAGTGAATAATTAATTTACAGTTAGAGGTAATGTAATTTTACACTTTTTAGCACGAGAGTTATGAAATTTCAACCGAGAGCTACTGTACAGCAGATTAATCTGATTATGAGTTATAAATTTTATAGTTAAACGCTATTTGTCGCTGTCGACCACAAACCACCCCTTTCATTTCGGCTCGGTCAGTAGGACTAATGGTTGTCCGAGGAAAAAAAAATATCTTTGCTTAATTTTTCATTTCGCCATTCGTCGTTACAGTATGCGTATAAATAGTTCTATATCGTAAATGATCAAACGGCAGTATTTTTATGTACATGCTTTCAGATGTATTTCCCCATTATCGTGGACGAAGTTTGAAACCAACGTCTAATATTCGCAACAGATATATCCAGCTGATAGGGTGACGTAACGAGCCCAAGAAATGTCAACGTGGCGATAAATATATAACTAACAAAACTTTGCCTGAACAAGCAATTCCATTCATTGGTTTAAGATAACTTAAAGTTAATTTATTTTTAATAACATTGAAAATAATTTACTTATTAAGATTTTATTTAAATATTTCAGAATACTATAAAAATATTTACCAAAATTAAAAAAAGGAAATAACTACCAGTTAATATTTTAGGATTAGAAATTCTTTTCGATTTATACATACTTTGGTTTTGAAAGATCTTATAGAAATTATGGTGGCAACACTTGGACATACGATAGATGACGTCATGTCCTTGTTTTCGCGATAGGATTTCTAATTCTAATTTACCTGCTGAAATAATAATTCCAGTTTCTCACTGGCATACCACTGAAGACTAAACAATATTTTTATATAACTAAAACAATATTTTTTAAAACCTATATTTAAAAAAAAATATTTGATTATGATCTTTAATTTATCATCAGTGACATTTTTCCATTAAATGCATATTTTAGAGCTTCCAAGTAACGTTTCTCACTGGCATAACAAGGAAATTCTGTTGACGTTCCGTAGGGTACGTCAAAAGCATAGGAAATGAATAATGTCCGTATGACGAGCCAAAATAAAGTGGTCGACACCGTCAAATAGCGGTTAGCTATCAATTTTATGTCCCATAATCAGAATAATGTGCTGCGTACTATTTGTTGGTTCGAAACCGTCCGAAATTTCATAGCTCTTAGGCTAAAAACTGTAGAATTAGATTACCTATACTCTTAACTAATTATTCACTACAAAATTACTTACCTGAAGGAAAATATAAAAGAACCACAAAGACTTCACGAATATTATTTAACTGGCTTTAGCTGAAACTTTTCGACCACCAGAGTTCTAAGTTACGGAAGGACAGGCTGACGTTATTTATCAACCGCAAAGACCTTGTCTATGCCTCCTTATTATACTCGAATCTGTTCGCGATAGGCAAAGCTCTGATAACTACAAACCCTCAAAATAGGATGACTTGTTCGCCATATTTTAATAGCTAACGCGACTAATGGAACAGCGACAAAAACGTTGGACGAATTCAATAAGAGGCGAATGACATCGGAGAGTGACGTTTCAGAATGCATTGTTTACACAATCCGGAGGAAGTGACATTTACATTGTTTCGTATTCCCAACAGAGGGGTTTGTTTCCTCTTCCGCACTTATATTTTTCGATATCTTGTATACCAAATTTACTAAAAATTATAGACGAGAAATAAGATGCATTCCTTTTAACCTAGTACCTCTTTCAAAAGTTTTTCGGATTCTTAAATTTTCGGTGAAGAAAGAGAATAAACATCACCAAGGCGTGACACGCTAGTGATGCTCTTCTAGGATATTAATGAAAGGTTGTTTACAGCAAAATTACGGACAAGGGTTAAGGACTTCAAACTTATCTACTGTTATGCCACCACTTTGAATGACGATGAGAAAATAGGTTTTACAGACAACTTCAAGGTATTTCGAATTCTGTGAAGAAATGAGATGTTACCCTTGTTCTTCGTGACGTCAATGTCAATGTTAACTTCAATGGTTTTACAATAACTAACACTTATTACAAACACCGCGACATACATAAGTACACGTGGGTTTCATCTCATAGGCTGCATAAGAACTTTGTAGATTATATATTAATTAACAGCAAATGGACTACTACTGTTACAAAGAACAGGTCATATTCGGAAGCTGAAATTGGATCTGACCATTATCTTGTTAAAAGCGTTCTGCGTTTGAAACTTAAGAAGTGTTGTGTTAAGGTTAAAAAATTTACCTTTAATTATGAAGCTGTGAAAGACCTAATTAGAGTACATCTTATCATGATAGGTTACTTACTCATTATGACAGTCGTGGTTTGCTTGCTACTTAAGTTCAGGAAAAATGTGACCACCTAAAATAGACTTTTGTGGAAACTAACAGTACTCTGTTACGTAAAATGAAACAGAGGACGCATAATTATCCGAGTGACAAGGCACTTGAGTTTCTTTTAGAAAGAAAGAACTACAGGAATGTCCTGAATCAATATTAATTCTAATAGAAAACATTATAGAGAGCTTAATAAACGTGTAAAGGATCAGTTAGCTCCTGATAATAATCTTTGGCTGACATAGCCGAAGAAGCAGTTGGACAGCACAGAGCTATACCAGGCAACTCTGCGAAACAAATAACTTGTAAAGTAATTACAAAGGCCTAAAGGTAAAATTTTACACTGCAGCGACGAAACTATCTATTCTCGTACCGAAATTTCAAATGTGTCATCAATAATTATTATTTACCACAGTGATAAGAAATTCAGCTACAGATTGTATGACTTCCTCAGAATAAAAACTATAACGTGTGAATATAAATTAAAAGTTAAATTACTAGAAGAATACAGCGGTTAAATAAGGATTACAAACGATATCGCGAAAACACGGAAGTGACGTCACCCAGTAGAATGAGAATGTCCAATGTTCCCACTTTAATTTTTACAATATATTTCAGAAACAAAGTGTGTAAATCAAAAAGAATTTCTAATCCTAAAATATTAACTGCTAGTTATTTGAAATATTTTTAAAATATTCGGGAACATTTAAATAAAATCTTAATAAGTAAATTATTTTGAATGTTATTAAAATAAATTAACTTTAAGTTATCTTAAACCAATGAATGGAATTGCTTGTTTAGGCATATCTATTTTCGCTCTTTTTGTAGAAGGCTATCCAGACAGGCGGTAATGGGTCAAATAGATGTGAAAACCTGTACATAAAAAAAAACTGCCGTTTGATCATTTACGATATAGATATATTTCTACGCCTACTGTAACGACAAATACGAAAATGAAGAAATCAAAAATTAAGCAAAGAATTTTTTTCCTCGCCCAACCATTAGTTCTACTAATCGATAAACTTGGAAAGGCCGTCGGATGGATCTTAGGCCGTGTCACCATCCGTCGGATGGGATCTTAGGCCGTGTCCCCGTGTGCGGAAAAGCCATACACTGTGCACGTTAAAGAACACGTTGCATGGCTTTGCCGGGAGCCTATGATCTGTCTCCCAACAGCTGTTCCAGTGAGGACCCTCCCCCAACCTTCTCTGAGCCTTCGGGGTCCATGTGGCATGGCCATTTAACCCATGGTTTGCAAAAAAAGTACCATACCCTGTTTACGTTAAAGAACACGCTGGGTGGCCTTGACGGGAGGCTATCATCTGTCTCACAACAGCTGTTTAGCCTCCCCCAACTTTCTCTGAGCCTTCGGGGTCCATGTGACCTGGCCATTTAGCCCATGGTTTGCAAAAATGTACCATACCCTGTTTACGTTAAAGAACACGCTGGATGTCCTTGACGGGAGGCTACCATCTGTCTCCCAACAGCTGTTCCAGTGAGGACCCTCCACCAACCTTCTCTGAGCCTTCGGGATCCATGTGGCATGGCCATTTAGCCCATGGTTTTCAAAAAAGTACCATACCCTGTGTACTTTAAAGAACACACTGGATGGCCTTCACGGGAGACTACCATCTGTCTCACAACAGCTATTCAAGTGGGTCCCATCCCCCAACCTTCTCTGAGCCTTCGGGGTCCATGTGGCATGGCCATTTAGCCCATGGTGTGTAAGAAAGAGCCGCTCAGAGGTAAAACAACTCAACATTTTAATGCATTTTATTTTCCATTTGATCGAAAAACTACGAAACCATTCAGAAAAAATGGTAACTTTGAGTTCTGGGAATTCCCCTCATTTTTATCTGCAATATACGTTAGTCTTGGTCTCTCATGTGTTTAAAGTTATAAAGATAATTAAACTAACACTTGCATATAAACTGACAGGTTCCTATCAGATCTCTGTGGCAAGCAACTGCTTGAGGGGGTATGTTTTTTTTTTCACGTCTGGAACCAATCTTCTATTTTTTCATATGCACTGTGTTTTGTTTTAGAATTTTTTTTTTACACGTTTTTTTCCGGAACCTATTTACCGTTTAAAAATTTAAAACAGAATTTGGTGCATTTATTTAGATCATTTATTTTCTGTAGTATAAATGAATTATTTTACCCTTCAGAAACATCCTGAAACAATATTTAGATAATCTAATAGGTTGGGTTGTTTTACTTCTGAGCGGCACTTTTTTGCACACCATGGGCTAAATGGCCAGGTCACATGGGCCCCGAAGGCTCAGAGAAGGTTGGCGGAGGGGACTTACTGGAACAGCTGTTGGGAGACAGATGGTAGCCTTCCGTCAAGGCCATCCAGCGTGTTCTTTAACGTGCACAGGATATGGCTCTCACACACACGGGGCCAATGCTTAACGCCCCATCCGACGGACGGCATCCTTTCCAAGACCACCGGTCTCCCCTACTGACCGTGAGCAGGGCGGGGAATTTTGCGGAGATAAATCTCAACGCTTACCCAGCTAGGACTCGAACCTGGGAACTACAGACTACGAGCTGAGTTAAAAAAAAAACTACAAAGATAAAAAAAAACCAAAAAATATTGAAGAATTCTTTATATATTTCTTTTCTTTAAAACCAAACCGGTTGGTTTTAATTTGAAAACTACTAAGTTTATAAAATTAAAAATGTCTTAAAATTAATAAAAATGAAATAAAGACTTCAAGATTTTGATATCACTTGTTTGAAAACAACTCATTTGTATTCGGTTTTCACGTCTAAGGGACCTGGGTTCGAGTCCCGGGTAAGGCATGGACGTACGTGTCGTTTTTGTGCTGAGGTCCTGTCATCCTCACAGACTTTCTATTATGGTATGTAAAGTGACAGCTTCCTGTCAGATCTCTGTGGGAAGCAGCTTCTTGAGGGGGTATGTTGTTTTTTTTCACGTCTGGAACCAATCTCCTATTTTTTCATCTGTCTCATAACATTCGGTCACCTTCCCGCAACCTAAACTGATCCCTCTGGTTCTTTATGACGTCGCCATTTAGACCCTTGTGTGCAAATAACTACCGTTCAGAGATGAAACAACCCAACCAAACGCATATCTAATATATGGCGTATTAAAGTAATTAAAGGGGTCACCACCCTCACAGACCTTCGACTATGGCGGGGAAACTGACAGGCTCCTGTTAGATCGCTGTTGCAAGCAGCTGCTTGAGGGGGTGTTTTTTTATTCCTTTATTATATTTATGAAGATATTTTCACTCTTTTCCCTAACACGTTAAGCCTCTTTGGATTAGGAAATAAAATAATCATTAGAGGTTAAATGTTTAGGGTATGAAATCACTCCTCGGCTAAGCACTTAATCCCTGTGTAGTCTGTAATACAGAAATTCGTTAAAATTATGTTGCTGTTATGGATAATTTTATATTGTGAATAATGTATTCCAAGCCAATCGGTGTCCAGTACTGACCGTGGGAAGGGCGAGATAAATTTTTGTTTTGCGGAGATAAATCTCAACGCTGAGGATTCTTTATGAGCTCCGTACTTAAATAGAAATGGAAACCGAAGCATATTTATCGCTGTGCCCAATGAAAGGTAGATTATTCCATTCTCCCTTCCTTTAAACTTGTTTCTTTTAGGGTTTCAGACTAAATAAACAGATATCGCTGCTATTAAACATCCGAACTTGCGTTACTAATTAAATACTGCATCAGTTGAAGTAGTAAAATAAAATAGTTTTCCTAATGTCTCTTAATTATCAAGCGTATTTTTTTGTGTTTTAAAACCTATTATTGTTCGTAAATTTTATCCCAATGAGATGATACGGAATACAGCGTCATAACTTAGCGAGTTGCGGAGTGGCATTTACTACCTGTCTCTGGCAGTCATAACTCATCGGGGAAATCAATGTACACGCTCGAAATTTTCACAGAAAGTTTCAGGTTAAGGTCCAGTTTGCAGTGCGAAATTTCAGGTCGGAAGTCCAAATAAGTTGAACCGTAACAAAAAAAAAAATTCACATTTCCCCTCACCCAAAAAGGTGTCCTAAATTTATATTCCAGCATACTATATGTGGTAATATTCAAATAGTGTTCATTAAAGTTTTGAAACATGAATGCATAAATATAACTTATGTACTTAAACACATACAATTATTGCTAAATGAAATAAATTCCTCTAGGTGGCGTTAATTTTGTTTCTAATGAAATATTTCCTGCTTCCCGCCTTTCCCAACGGTTCTTCGTGTTCCTCTTCTACGATTGGTCAAATATGTTACAATGGCACGTGCACCTAGATAGCTTCACACGTGGCGCCCTTAGTTACGATAGCAACCATGTATTCGCTTTCACTTCAGTGTCAAATTTTACTCTCAATTCATTTCTTCTTTTCCATAATATATTTTATTACGTATATTTAGAATAAAGTTCATAGACCACGTAAATTTTACCTAAACAAGAATCGAACTACATTTAGGAAGGATTAATAGTAATATTATAATATTTCAGAAACGTTAATATTTAAAATATGCGAATGCAATTTAATATCAAAGCCGGAAATTACATACAATTCCACTATAACGTTTCAGCTTAAATAACTGGGATTGATTAATTTAATTATCAAACTTCACTGGTTTTATTAACAATCTGACACCGTGGAGACAGGGGCGGGGTGGGCCAGTCGGTAGCGCGCCAGGCTCGTAAACTGTAGTTCCCAGGTTCGAGTCCCAGCTGGTTCAGCTTTCAGATTTTTCTCCGCAAAATTCCCCGCCCTGCCCACGGTCAGTAGCGGACACCGATGGGCTTGGAAAGGCCGCCGTCCGTCGGATGGGACGTTAAGCCGTGGCCCCGTGTGTGCGACAGCCATACCCTGTGCATGTTAAAGAACTCGCTCGATGGCCTTGACGGGAGGCTACCATCTGTCTTACAATAGCTGTTCCAGTTGGTCCCCTACCCCAGCCTTCTTCCGGGTCCATGTGACGTGGCCATTTAGCCCATGGTGTGCAACAAAGTGCCGCTCAGAGGTAAAACAATTTTTTCAGAATTAAATTCAAATGGGGTTTTTCAAAAAGGCTTCGTGTCAACCGTGTTACATCAAAATAAATCGTTTAAATAGGGAATTTAAATTTCTTTTCTGATCTGTGTTAAATCAAAAACGTGTAAAAAAAATATATACTTGATTGAGATTCAAATTTGTCACTGATTAACCTAAACTGATTACATTGTTGCTACCGTAAGTAAGCACCTGAGCAGAAAAGCAACACACATCAATTCCTTACCCTAGATTCGAACCCAGGTCTCTTAGATCAGTAGCCAAGCGCGCGAAGCAATCAACTTTAAAAAAAAATAAATCCTTCTTAATAAACAATAGGAATAATTAATTCAATGCACCCAATTCTGTTTCTGATAGGTTCCCGAGAAAACAGTGTAAAAAAAATAAACCTTTAAAAAAAATACAGTGCATATGAAAAAATGGATATCAAAATGTTTAAATCTCCTAAAATTAGTGCTGCCTGCCTGTGAATACGGGTTAATAATAAAGTAGGAAAAACACCGAGATGACGTCAGCAGTACTCTTTCGTTGTGTTGCCAGCACATTTGGTATAATATATTACAATCACGTTGAAGTTTAAAAAATGCTATTCTTAATCATAATAATGTTTCTATTTTAGGTATATTTTTATGTTATGCTTCGATCATCTCAGGTACGTAAGATGCATTTTTATTTTTTTACAGAGAAGAAAAATGGTTATATAAAGTTTCGGAGAAGTATAGACGAAACATTGTGAAGCCGTAGTACAAGTTTGAAGTTGCATACTTTGAGTTTCGCATTCCAAGCTTTTTTGAGTTGTTCCACTGGATTTTTTTTTTTTTCTCACCCTCGTACGATACACGGAGGAAGTAACCATTCTTTTGTTTTAGATATTTTGGGTGAGATTTTAGTGATGTGGAAGGGCTTTACGTAGGCAGCAACCATTTATACGTTTACGAACCGTTAAAGCTTTGGAAATTCCGGTTTTTGAAAAGTCGTTTTCGGTAAAAAAATTTGATATATGCGAGCAATCTCAAGATTGATATTATTGTTTTGGCGCAGAAATGAAAATTAACTGTTAGGTTCACGTCGTGATGTAATAAGATACAAAATTAGGAATGGATTTGCATCGAACGGTATCTGAGTCTTCTACATATCCTTGTGACCTAACTATTTAACCGATGGTGTGCAAAAAAGTGCCGCTCAGAGGTGAAACAACCGAAATGTCAGGTTTTTTCGATATTCAAAACTCGAATTTAAATTGCATTTTGGAAAACCTCGAGAAGGATCGCCCAGTATGATGTAACGTTGAATTAATATCCCAAGACCGGATTTACCCTACTAATTACGAAACCTCACAAAATTTCAAAATAAATTATTGACAATGAATAATCAATGATAATTGACAATGAAAAATTTCAAAATAAATTATTCACAATGAATAATCTAAATATAAAAAAATTTTAAAAGTCACAGTGTTATATCTAATCTTCAGACTTTGTATTAATTCATAATCAACTACTTTCTATTCAGAATCCTGTTGAAAACATATCCCCCTTTCCTATTTGAATTATAAACTCTGATAATTACCTCGCTGTGACTAACCATTCGCTATATAACGTCTGTTATCGCAATATATGGTTTTCAAATCAGGTATACGTCTTAAAATCCCAGGTCTATTTTTTATATTCCGAAACCAAACCTCTGCTTAATCTTCTACGCGTAGCCGGAAATACTAAAATTTCCAACAATTATATCGCTATAACCGGAAGTGCATGATATTCTTTCGTCAAAGTAGCAACGTATGTGTAGTATTATTGCAAATATGAACATATTTTAGGTGTAAGATGAAGTTGATATGAGAGAGATTATTTACAAGATTTTAATTTCATAATATGTAGATCTGATGTGATTTATTTTCTGTATTAGACGGTGAAATGATTAATCAACTGTAGATATTTGGTGAGAAAAAATTTCCATGTTCGAATGATGTTTAAATCTGATAATGTAAAGTGACAGTTTAGCAGAAAGGAAGCGGAAATGATCATAAGTTATGAGTTACGTAGCTCACTTGAATATAGTTTATTGTTGATTCTTTTTTTAATTTCCTTTCCTGTTAAGAGGTTTAAAAATAATTGAATCTGTGTAATTTATAGAGTTTAGCTTTGAGCTGTGTTTTCTAAACTTCTAATTGAGGTTTGGAGAAAATCTCTTTAAGAATAGCAGGATTGGTTTCTTTCTTTTTAAGTATTTATATTTTTCCTCTCGGTATGTTGTGTGTATATATATATAGGGTATTTGATATTTCTACTGTTCAGGTGTATTTGGTGGCAATGTTGGAGTTAATATGATTTTGTCTCATGAATAGTGTACAGTGGTGTATTCTAAAGAATTCGAGAAAACGGTTTTAATTTAGTCGATAGTAATATGTTTTAAAGTTTTCCTTATGTTGAAAGTGCCGTGATATTTATGTAAATTGAGAAGAATTTCAATGGGTTGTTAGCGGGGTGGAAATGTGGGGGACCTTTCAAAAGAGATACTCTCTTGTGGAAGTTAACGGAAGGGAAGGGCTGCCAGATCAGTGTGGCCTACTGATCTCGACAACTATGGCTACTTTTCTCATTTTTCCACCCTACTGAGGAGTGGTCAACCACACAGGGTCCAGGTGCTGACCATATACCCACTGGACTGGACAGATATATGGCTCTGAGCTTGATTATGGATCCTGATTTTGCTGCACTGGTGGGCTTCTGTGGAGGGATGATCTTCCGCTACGTTTTCTGTTTGTTTCTGGGTTGACAGCCCCAAGTGAATAGATTCACAGGATATGTTTATCAGCTGGTGGATAATCCTGAGCAGAGGTCATCGCAGCCACCTGAACTCTTTGCTTCTATTGGCATCGTCAAATTCTACATTGGAGGAAGTCTTCCAGTGTAGATGACTTGAGCCTTTAGTGGTGGGGGAACATGTCTGCAATTAGGGGGCTGTTTGATATTCTCGGCATTCTCTCTCTCAATAAACATAGTTTCTTTAAACATCCCACTAACCATTTTCTCTCCATAGGTAGTTGGAATGTGAGGACTCTGCACAGAGCTTACTCTCTTAATGTTCTCACACAAGAATTCTAATTTAGATATTCTCGGCTTGCAAGAGAGCAAATCGACAGATAAAGGTCAGATTCATAAAAAGAAAATTTTAAGGGAGGACGACAATAAGATTCAGCAAGGCGGGGGTCTGCTTCTCACCAGACACGCTAGTGATGCTCTTCTAGGATATGAGTGCATTAATGGAAGGCTTCTTACAGCAAAATTTCAGACAAGCGTTAAAGACTTGAATGTTATAGGCTGTTATGCCCCCACCGAGGATGAGGATGAGAAGGATAAGTTTTATGGACAACTTCAGGATATTTGAATTCTGTCAAGAAAGGAGATATTACCCTTGTTCTTGGTGACTTCAATGTCAAAGTTGGTACTAACTCTGACCTTTCGGGAGGGGTAATTGGCCCTTTTGGCATCGGTAGCTGCAATGGCAATGGGCAACGTCTCCTCCAGGTAAGTAAACTCAATGGATTCAGAATAACTAACACTTATTACAAACACCACGACATACACAAGTACACATGGGTTTCATCCGATGGGCTGCATAAGAATATGATTGACTATATATTAATTAACAGCAAATGGGCTAGTTCTGTTAGGAATACCAGGTCATATAGGGGAGCTAAAATTGGATCTGACCATTACCTTGTTAAAAGTGTCTTGCAACTTGAAATTAAAAATTGTTGTGTTAGGGTTAAAAAATTTACTTTTAATACTGAAGCTCTGAAAGACCCAGTTATAGCCAAAGCTTACCGTGATAGGTTACTTAGTCATTATGACAGTCATGGTATGCTTACTACTGAAGTTGAGGATGAATGGGACCACTTTAAACAGACTTTTTTGGACACTAACAGTACTCTTTTAGGAAAAAAGGAACAATGGAGGGCAGAATTATCTGAGTGATAAGGCACTTGAGCTTATTTTGGAAAGAAAGAACTTCAGGAATGTCCTTGATCCAATACCCTACTAGTCCTAATAGAAAGCATTACAGAGAACTTAATAAACGTGTAAAAGATCAGTTAGCTGCTGATAAGAATCTTTGGCATGATGGTTTGACTGACAAGCCGAGGAAGCAGTTAGACAGCACAACACCAGAGAGCTGTACCAGATAGTTAATGTTTTGTGTGGTGAAAAACAGACAGGTATACAGGGATTGAAGCATAAACAAGGTAAGGTTATAGTATCTCATGGCTAGATGGGCTGAGCATTTCAGTGATGTTCTAAACAATGCGGTTAGTTCTTCATCATTTTTTCGAATGATGATACATGCATTGATGCCTTTAATGGTGGCCCTATAAGACAATCTGAATTTATTTTGGATGTTTCTAAACTTAAACCTCATAAATTCCCAAGGGTAAACGAAATTACTACAGAAATGCTCAGAACTGGGAATGTTTCGGTTACCACTTGGATGACTGAAAAACTGAATATCTTTTATGATAAAGGCATGGTTCCTAAGAATTTTACCAGAGCTATTGTTATCCCAATTTTCAAGAAAAGTAATCGCAGTTCTTGTGATAACTATAGGGGTTTCAGCCTACTCTCTGTTCCAGGTAAAGTTCTTTCCATGATTGTGCTTAATAGAATTAAGAATCTGGTTGACAGGCAATTGCGTTATGAGCAATGTGGATTCAGAAAGAGGTAAGGGATGTGTGGATCAGATATTTTCACTTACGCAGATTCTTGAGAAATGTTTAGAGTTTCCAAAACCTTTGGTTGGTAGCTCTGTTGATTTCCAAAAGGCTTTCGACTCTGTTGATCGTCATGATATATCATATGGTATACGTGACAAGTTAGTTAACATACTGAAAACTCTCTATAATAACACTGAGTCGTGTGTGAAAGCTTGTAAGGCTTGTAGCAATTGCTTTAGCATTACTTCTGCTGTTCCACAAGAGTCCATTTTGTCGCCTTTTATCTTTATATTGGTTATTGATTACGTTATGCGAAATTCACTTCAAGGGAAAGATTTTGGCCTTTAATGGACTGGAGATACGAAAATTTCTGATATAGATTAGGCTGATGATTTAGCCCTTTTGGCAAAAGATGTTGATGAGATGAACTCTTTCATTCGAGCTGTTGATGAGACTGGAAGTAGAGTAAGTTTGGTTATAAACAGAGAGAAAACTAAAGTGATGAAAATTGGTCAGGCAGGCTGTGATTCAGTTAATCTGAATGGTTGTAGTCTTGAGCAGGTATCACAGTTTAATTATCTTGGGAGCTATCTAACAGATAATGGTGATGTGCGGCACGAGATTAACAGACGAATAGGGATTGCTGCCCGGACTTTTAAGAACCTATGTAGAGTGTGGAGAAATAGGCGTATACACCTAAAGACTAAAATTAGACTGTATAATAGTTTGGTTCTTTCTAGGGTTAGTTACGGTAGTGAAACTTGGACACTTTGTAAACAAGATAACAGGAAACTAGATGCTTTTGATTCCAGATGCATACGCAGTATCTTGGGCATTAGGTGGTTCAACTTTGAAACTAATGATCAGGTTAGGCAAAGGAGTTTGCAACCTCCTTTAAGCAGCATATTTTGCAGAGAGAGACTCCGTTGGTTTCGCCATGTTGCCCGTACGAATAATTATAGATTGGCGAATAATAATTGATATAATTTGAGTTTTTCTTTTTTTCATATTTTTGGACCTTTGCATAGCCGGGAACACATTACAGTGTAATAAGCAATCATTGGCAAGGTCTATGCGATTAAAAAATACACACGGACTGTATTCCCTATTCCCTTCTCTAAACCACCATTCTGCTGTTCGAAAAAATATCAGGTGAATCAAGTTTAATAATATTCATAAAGTGTTGGTGGTTCGTTTATAAATTCTTTCAGGTAAGTAACTTTGTACTGAATAATTAATTTACAGTAGAGGTAGTGTAATTTTCCACTTTTTAACACGAGAGTTATGAAATTTCAACCGAGAGCTACTGTACAGCACATTAATCTGATTATGAGATATAAATTTTATAGTTAAACGCTATTTGTCGCTGTCGACCACAAACCACCCCTTTCATTTAGGCTCGGTCAGTAGGACTAATGGTTGTCCGAGGAAAAAAAATTCTTTGCTTAATTTTTGATTTCTTCATTTCGCCATTCGTCGTTACAGTACGCGTATAAATAGTTCTATATCGTAAATGATCAAACGGCAGTATTTTTATGTACATGCTTTCAGATGTATTTGCCCATTATCGTGGACGAAGTTTGAAACCAACGTCTCATATTCGCAACAGATATATCGAGCTGATAGGGTGACGTAACGAGCCCAAGAAATGTCAACGTGGCGATAAATATATAATTTACCCACTACACGGAAACGCATTGCTCAGAGCTAAGAAGAAGGTAATGTACAGTACAGCGAAACGTGTAATAGAAGCCTTAGATTAAACCACAGAGTTGTTCTTTGTGAACACAGGAAAAACCGTTCTTTACCCCTAAGGACAAAGTTGCCTATGACATACGTAAGAGATTCACACCTAGCCTCGATCTAGGAATTTCTCGTTGGACACCATAGGGAAACGCGTTTCGTGAAAGCCACCTAGTTACCGCCTGTCTGGACAGCCTTCAACAAAAAGAGCGAAAATAAATATGCCTAAACAAGCAATTCCATTCATTGGTTTAAGATAACTTAAAGTTAACTTATTTTAATAACACTCAAAATAATTTTCTTATTAAGATTTTATTTAAATATTTCAGAATATTATAAAAATATTTACCAAAATTAAAAAAAGGAAATAACTACTACCAGTTAATATTTTAGGATTAGAAATTCTTTTCGATTTATACATACTTTGGTTTTGAAAGATCTTATAGAAATTATGGTGGCAACACTTGGACATACGATAGATGACGTCATGTCCGTATTTTCGCGATAGGATTAGTAATTCTAATTTACCTGCTGAAATAATAATTCCAGTTTCTCACTGGCATACCACTGAAGACTAAACAATATTTTTATATAACTAAAACAATGTTTTTTAAAACCGATATTTAAAAAAAATATTTGATTATGATCTTTAATTTATCATCAGTGACATTTTTCCATTAAATGCATATTTTAGAGCTTCCAAGTAACGTTTCTCACTGGCATAACAAGGAAATTCTGTTGCCGTTCCGTAGGGTGTGTGAAAAGCATAGGAAATGAATAATGTCCGTATGACGAGCCAAAATAAAGTGGTCGACACGTCAAATAGCGCTTAGCTATCAATTTTATGTCCCATAATCAGAATAATGTGCTGCGTACTATTTGTTGGTTCGAAACCGTCCGAAATTTCATAGCTCTTAGGCTAAAAACTGTAGAATTAGATTACCTATACTCTTAACTAATTATTCATTACAAAATTACTTACCTGAAGGAAAATATAAAAGAACCACAAACACTTCACGAATATTATTTAACTGGCTTTAGCTGAAACTTTTCGACCACCAGAGATCTAAGTTACGGAAGGACAGGCTGACGTTATTTATCAACCGCAAGGACCTTGTCTGTGGCTCCTTATTATACTCGAATCTGTTCGCGATAGGCAAAGCTCTGATAATTACCGACCCTCAAAATAGGATGACTTCTTCGCCATATTTTAATAGCTAACGCGACTAATGGAACAGCGACAAAAGCGTTGGACGAATTCAATAAGAGGCGAATGACATCGGAGAGTGACGTTTCAGAATGCATTGTTTACACAATCCGGAGGAAGTGACATTTACATTGTTTCGTATTCCCAACAGAGGAGTTTGTTTCCTCTTCCGCACTAATATTTTTCGATATCTTGTATACCAAATTTACTAAAAATTATAGACGAGAAATAAGATGCATTCCTTTTAACCTAGTACCTCTTTCAAAAGTTTTTCGGATTCACCGTGACTATCTGAAATTTTCGGTGAAGAAAGAGAATAAACATCACCAAGGCATGAGACGCTAGTGATGCTCTCCTAGGATATTAATGAAAGGTTCTTTACAGCAAAATTACAGACAAGGGTTAAGGACTTCAAACTTATCTACTGTTATGCCACCACTTTGAATGCCGATGACGATGAGAAAATAGGTTTTACAGACAACTTCAAGGTATTTCGAATTCTGTGAAGAAATGAGATGTTACCCTTGTTCTTCGTGACGTCAATGTCAATGTTAACCTCAATGGTTTTACAATAACTAACACTTATTACAAACACCGCGACATACATAAGTACACGTGGGTTTCATCTCATGGGCTGCATAAGAACTTTGTAGATTATATATTAATTAACAGCAAATGGACTACTTCTGTTACAAAGAACAGGTCATATTCGGAAGCTGAAATTGGATCTGACCATTATCTTGTTAAAAGCGTTTTGCGTTTTAAACTTAAGAAGTGTTGTGTTAAGGTTAAAAAATTTACCTTTAATTATGAAGCTGTGAAAGACCTAATTAGAGTACATCTTATCATGATAGGTTACTTACTCATTATGACAGTCGTGGTTTACTTGCTACTTAAGTTCAGGAAAAATGTGACCACCTAAAATAGACTTTTTTTGCAAACTAACAGGTACTCTTACGTAAAATGAAACAGAGGACGCATAATTATCCGAGTGACAAGGCACTTGAGTTTATTTTAGAAAGAAAGAACTACAGGAATGTCCTGAATCAATATTAATTCTAATAGAAAACATTATAGAGAGCTTAATAAACGTGTAAAGGATCAGTTAGCTCCTGATAATAATCTTTGGATGACAGAGCCGAAGAAGCAGTTGGACAGCACAGAGCTATACCAGGCAACTCTGCGAAACAAATAACTCGTAAAGTAATTACAAAGGCCTAAAGGTAAAATTTTACACTGCAGCGACGAAACTATCTATTCTCGTACCGAAATTTCAAATGTGTCATCAATAATTATTATTTACCACAGTGATAAGAAATTCAGCTACAGATTGTATGACTTCCTCAGAATAAAAACTATAACGTGTGAATATAAATTAAAAGTTAAATTACTAGAAGAATACAGCGGTTAAATAAGGATTACAAACGATATCGCGAAAACACGGAAGTGACGTCACCCAGTAGAATGAGAATGTCCAATGTTCCCACTTTAATTTTTACAATATATTTCAGAAACAAAGTGTGTAAATCAAAAAGAATTTCTAATCCTAAAATATTAACTGCTAGTTATTTGAAATATTTTTAAAATATTCGGAAACATTTAAATAAAATCTTAATAAGTAAATTATTTTGAATGTTATTAAAATAAATTAACTTTAAGTTATCTTAAACCAATGAATGGAATTGCTTGTTTAGGCATATCTATTTTCGCTCTTTTTGTAGAAGGCTATCCAGACAGGCGGTAATGGGTCAAATAGATGTGAAAACCTGTACATAAAAAAAAACTGCCGTTTGATCATTTACGATATAGATATATTTCTACGCCTACTGTAACGACAAATACGAAAATGAAGAAATCAAAAATTAAGCAAAGAATTTTTTTTCCTCGCCCAACCATTAGTTCTACTAATCGATAAACTTGGAAAGGCCGTCGGATGGATTTTAGGCCGTGTCACCATCCGTCGGATGGGATCTTAGGCCGTGTCCCCGTGTGCGGAAAAGCCATACACTGTGCACGTTAAAGAACACGTTGCATGGCTTTGCCGGGAGCCTATGATCTGTCTCCCAACAGCTGTTCCAGTGAGGACCCTCCCCCAACCTTCTCTGAGCCTTCGGGGTCCATGTGGCATGGCCATTTAACCCATGGTTTGCAAAAAAAGTACCATACCCTGTTTACGTTAAAGAACACGCTGGGTGGCCTTGACGGGAGGCTATCATCTGTCTCACAACAGCTGTTTAGCCTCCCCCAACTTTCTCTGAGCCTTCGGGGTCCATGTGACCTGGCCATTTAGCCCATGGTTTGCAAAAATGTACCATACCCTGTTTACGTTAAAGAACACGCTGGATGTCCTTGACGGGAGGCTACCATCTGTCTCCCAACAGCTGTTCCAGTGAGGACCCTCCACCAACCTTCTCTGAGCCTTCGGGATCCATGTGGCATGGCCATTTAGCCCATGGTTTTCAAAAAAGTACCATACCCTGTGTACTTTAAAGAACACACTGGATGGCCTTCACGGGAGACTACCATCTGTCTCACAACAGCTATTCAAGTGGGTCCCATCCCCCAACCTTCTCTGAGCCTTCGGGGTCCATGTGGCATGGCCATTTAGCCCATGGTGTGTAAGAAAGAGCCGCTCAGAGGTAAAACAACTCAACATTTTAATGCATTTTATTTTCCATTTGATCGAAAAACTACGAAACCATTTAGAAAAAATGGTAACTTTGAGTTCTGGGAATTCCCCTCATTTTTATCTGCAATATACGTTAGTCTTGGTCTCTCATGTGTTTAAAGTTATAAAGATAATTAAACTAACACTTGCATATAAACTGACAGGTTCCTATCAGATCTCTGTGGCAAGCAACTGCTTGAGGGGGTATGTTTTTTTTTTCACGTCTGGAACCAATCTTCTATTTTTTCATATGCACTGTGTTTTGTTTTAGAATTTTTTTTTTACACGTTTTTTTCCGGAACCTATTTACCGTTTAAAAATTTAAAACAGAATTTGGTGCATTTATTTAGATCATTTATTTTCTGTAGTATAAATGAATTATTTTACCCTTCAGAAACATCCTGAAACAATATTTAGATAATCTAATAGGTTGGGTTGTTTTACTTCTGAGCGGCACTTTTTTGCACACCATGCGCTAAATGGCCAGGTCACATGGGCCCCGAAGGCTCAGAGAAGGTTGGCGGAGGGGACCCACTGGAACAGCTGTTGGGAGACAGATGGTAGCCTTCCGTCAAGGCCATCCAGCGTGTTCTTTAACGTGCACAAGATATGGCTCTCCCACACACGGGGCCAATGCTTAACGCCCCATCCGACGGACGGCATCCTTTCCAAGACCACCGGTCTCCCCTACTGACCGTGAGCAGGGCGGGGAATTTTGCGGAGATAAATCTCAACGCTGACCCAGCTTGGACTCGAACCTGGGAACTACAGACTACGAGCCTAGCGCGCTACCGACTGAGTTAAAAAAAAAAAACTACAAAGATAAAAAGAACCCAAAAAATATTGAAGAATTCTTTATATATTTCTTTTCTTTAAAACCAAACCGGTTGGTTTTAATTTGAAAACTACTAAGTTTATGAAATTAAAAATGTCTTAAAATTAATAAAAATGAAATAAAGACTTCAAGATTTTGATATCACTTGTTTGAAAACAACTCATTTGTATTCGGTTTTCACGTCTAAGGGACCTGGGTTCGAGTCCCGGGTAAGGCATGGACGTACGTGTCGTTTTTGTGCTGAGGACCTGTCATCCTCACAGACTTTCTATTATGGTATGTAAAGTGACAGCTTCCTGTCAGATCTCTGTGGGAAGCAGCTTCTTGAGGGGGTATGTTGTTTTTTTTCACGTCTGGAACCAATCTCCTATTTTTTCATCTGTCTCATAACATTCGGTCACCTTCCCGCAACCTAAACTGATCCCTCTGGTTCTTTATGACGTCGCCATTTAGACCCTTGTGTGCAAATAACTACCGTTCAGAGATGAAACAACCCAACCAAACGCATATCTAATATATGGCGTATTAAAGTAATTAAAGGGGTCACCACCCTCACAGACCTTCGACTATGGCGGGGAAACTGACAGGCTCCTGTTAGATCGCTGTTGCAAGCAGCTGCTTGAGGGGGTGTTTTTTTATTCCTTTATTATATTTATGAAGATATTTTCACTCTTTTCCCTAACACGTTAAGCCTCTTTGGATTAGGAAATAAAATAATCATTAGAGGTTAAATGTTTAGGGTATGAAATCACTCCTCGGCTAAGCACTTAATCCCTGTGTAGTCTGTAATACAGAAATTCGTTAAAATTATGTTGCTGTTATGGATAATTTTATATTGTGAATAATGTATTCCAAGCCAATCGGTGTCCAGTACTGACCGTGGGAAGGGCGAGATAAATTTTTGTTTTGCGGAGATAAATCTCAACGCTGAGGATTCTTTATGAGCTCCGTACTTAAATAGAAATGGAAACCGAAGCATATTTATCGCTGTGCCCAATGAAAGGTAGATTATTCCATTCTCCCTTCCTTTAAACTTGTTTCTTTTAGGGTTTCAGACTAAATAAACAGATATCGCTGCTATTAAACATCCGAACTTGCGTTACTAATTAAATACTGCATCAGTTGAAGTAGTAAAATAAAATAGTTTTCCTAATGTCTCTTAATTATCAAGGGTATTTTTTTGTGTTTTAAAACCTATTATTGTTCGTAAATTTTATCCCAATGAGATGATACGGAATACAGCGTCATAACTTAGCGAGTTGCGGAGTGGCATTTACTACCTGTCTCTGGCAGTCATAACTCATCGGGGAAATCAATGTACACGCTCGAAATTTTCACAGAAAGTTTCAGGTTAAGGTCCAGTTTGCAGTGCGAAATTTCAGGTCGGAAGTCCAAATAAGTTGAACCGTAACAAAAAAAAAATTCACATTTCCCCTCACCCAAAAAGGTGTCCTAAATTTATATTCCAGCATACTATATGTGGTAATATTCAAATAGTGTTCATTAAAGTTTTGAAACATGAGTGCATAAATATAACTTATGTACTTAAACACATACAATTATTGCTAAATGAAATAAATTCCTCTAGGTGGCGTTAATTTTGTTTCTAATGAAATATTTCCTGCTTCCCGCCTTTCCCAACGGTTCTTCGTGTTCCTCTTCTACGATTGGTCAAATATGTTACAATGGCACGTGCACCTAGATAGCTTCACACGTGGCGCCCTTAGTTACGATAGCAACCATGTATTCGCTTTCACTTCAGTGTCAAATTTTACTCTCAATTCATTTCTTCTTTTCCATAATATATTTTATTACGTATATTTAGAATAAAGTTCATAGACCACGTAAATTTTACCTAAACAAGAATCGAACTACATTTAGGAAGGATTAATAGTAATATTATAATATTTCAGAAACGTTAATATTTAAAATATGCGAATGCAATTTAATATCAAAGCCGGAAATTACATACAATTCCACTATAACGTTTCAGCTTAAATAACTGGGATTGATTAATTTAATTATCAAACTTCACTGGTTTTATTAACAATCTGACACCGTGGAGACGGGGGCGGGGTGGCTCAGTCGGTAGCGCGCCAGGCTCGTAATCTGTAGTTCCCAGGTTCGACTCCCAGCTGGTTCAGCGTTCAGATTTTTCTCCGCAAAATTCCCTGCCCTGCCCACTGTCAGTAGGGGACACCGATGGGCTTGAAAAGGGCGCCGTCCGTCGTATTGGACGTTAAACCGTGTGCGGGAGAGACATACCCTGTGCACGTTAAAGAACACGCTGGATGGCCTTGACGGGAGGCTACCATCTGTCTCACAACAGCTGTTCAAGTGAGTCCCCTCCCCCAACCTTCTCTCACCCTTCGGGGTCCATGTGACCTGGCCATTTGGCCCATGGTGTGCAAAAAAGTGCCGCTCAGAGGTAGGCAGGTCTTTTGCCTGCCTTCTGCATCGCCTTTTTGTTTTTTGATTAGCGCCATGCACGTTGCCAGCGCGCCTAGAAGAAAACTGAAAAATGTCGACGGTACTACGTACGTTTCACTTCAACAGATTTCATTAACTGTATACTGTTTGAAAGTAATCGTAATAATTCTTTGCTGACGTCTGAAAATAACATTGTTGATTTAATTGTTTTCCGACTTCGAAGGAAGTGACACCTCTCCATATCCGCAACAAAGTTCTGTTTCTTTAAGCTTCCTTTCTCACCATTTCTCGTACCTGGCCGAAGCCATTTAGTGAATATTACAGGAACGAATATTATCCAACATAACGTGGGGCGTGGGTGGCTCAGTCGGTAGCGCGGCAGGCTCGTAATCTGTAGTTCCCAGGTTCGAGTCCCAGCTGGGTCAGCGTTGAGATTTATCTCCGCAAAATTCCCCGCCTTGCCCACGGTCAGTAGGGGACACCGATGGGCTTGGAAATGCCGCCGTCCGTCGGATGGGACGTTAAGCCGTGGCCCCGTGTGCGGGAGAGCCATACCCTGCGCACGTTAAAGAACACGCTGGATGGCCTTGACGGGAGGCTACCATCTCTCTCCCAACAGCTGTTCCAGTGGGTCCCCTCCCCCAACCTTCTCCGAGCCTTTGGGGTCCATGTGACCTGGCCATTTAGCCCATGGTGTGCAAAAAAGTGCCGCTCAGAGGTAAAACAACCCAACATAACGTAGCAGTGGGGATCGCCATCAAATAACCAAAGTTAATCGAATAACGAAAACTTTCCCTGCCTAGACTTGTTAAAGGATAAAATATCCCACGTGTACCGTGTAAGAGCTACGTATTGCCATAAATAAGCAAACTAAAATATGTGTAAATAATAAATATAATAATAAATACCCCCTCAAGCAGCTGCTTGCCACAGAGGTCTGACAGGAGCTTGTCAGTTTATATGCCACAGTAGATCTGAGAGGATGGCAGGACCTCAGCAGAAACAACACGAACATCCATGCGTTACCCGGGGCTGCGCCTTAATAATAAGAAATTGGAGAAAACACAGAGATGACATCAGCAACGCGGTTACTTTACAGCATAATTTCTATAATGTGAAGAGGACAAGCATTATCAGCGTCTCGTGAAAGCCATACAACAAAACTATATTGTGAAATCACAGTTGATTATTCAGTTCAATACATTTTCCAAATCATATTTTCTCCTGAAGTCACTCACAATACCTATCTGATGGACGAAACGAAAGGTGACATTGGCATAATACCTTAGTAGCAAAATATCTTATTCGATGTCATTTGCATTAGATATCGCTCACATCTGTACGACCTACGTGTAATATCGAATATAAAAACGTTGGTTGCCGTAATATATAAATCACGAACGCTGGAATATTTAACACGCAAAAAACAAAATATTAAACGCAAAGTTGACATGAAACTTCAAATCACGTTTAGATTTCAGTTTTACTCTTCATAAAATAATTAGTGTATTCCACCGAATAATTATTTTCCATCTCGGCATTTGTAAAATTATCCTATCGTTCTTAACCCTAAAAACGCAAATAACGTAGTTCATTTCCATAGCTACAATTAATGGGAACCCTATTTCGTGTCAACACAAATATTTCGTAGTCAATTCCTATTTATAGAAATATAATTGCAACTGTTTAATTCATCTCTCAATAAATAAGTTTTACCCCACCATTCACTCTAGAACGAAATATTTATTGACCATAAACGTAAATTTTAAAACACTGCAAACGTTCGGCAAAACCCTTTAGGTGCGATGCCAATCCATTCCTATTTTTCTATCTTATTACACCACGACGTGCGCATAACTTTTAATTTTCATTTCTGGGCAAAAAAAATAATATTAATCTTGAGATTACTCGCAAAAACCCAAGTTTTTACCGGAAACGACTTTTCAAAAACCGGAATTTCCAAAGCTTTAACAGTTCGTAAACGTATAAATGGTTGCTGTCTAGGTAAGCAACATTATCATGATTAAGAAAAGCATTTCTAAAACTTTAACTGCGTGTAATATATTATACAAAATCTGCTGGCAACACAAACAAAACAGTACTGCTGACGTCATCTCGGTGTTTTTCCTACTTTATCGTTTAATCCGTATTCACAGGCAGCACTAATTTTAGGAGTTGACTTATTTCTCATAATCCGCCATTTTCCTATTTTAACTTCCACTTTTATACGAGATAAGTAACATTTATATAATGAAAAATGTGTTTAAATTAATAAAAATAAAATTAATAGTTAAAGATTTTCATATCTATTTTTTCATATGCACTGTAATTTTTTTTTTTTAAAGGTTTTAAGGCATCGGAAATAAGTGAATTCACTAAAATTAGTGCCGCATGTGAATAAGGGTTAGAAATAAAGTAGGTAAAACAGCGAGGTGACTTCCGCAGTACTCTTGTGTTGTCAGTACATTTTGTATATTAGATGCATATTCAAGTTTTACAAATGTTTTTGTAAATCATAATATTGCTACTTTAGGGGAACGAATATCTGAAAAGTGAAATATTTCGATGTACCTGTTACGTAATAAATAATTTTCTAGAGAAAATTGAAAATGCTTGTGTAAGGTACGTAGAGGTACAGACGAAACATTGCGAAGCCGTAGTGAAAAGTTGGAAGTTCGAAAAAGATTTTTTCTGTATGATGAGAAATCCACGGGAAGATTTGTCTTACGCTACTACCATCCACAGTGGCAAGGAGGTAGAGGGTATAAACAATTTTTGTATTAAATATATTTCGGGTGAGATTCTAGTGATGGACTGCGATATTGCAGGGCTTTTTAGTTCGTAGCAGCCATTCATATGATTACCCATCGTTAAAGCTTTGAAAATTCATTTTCGGTAAAAACTTTTTTTTTTTACGAATAATAATATCAAGATTAATATTTCTGTTGTGGCTGACAAATCAAAATTAACACTTATGTGCACGTCATGGTATAATAATATAGAAAATTAGGAAAGGAATTGCATGGCACCATAAACGTTTTCTTCAATGTTTCAAGTGTTCAAAAAAAAAATTCTCTTTATGCTAAAGGTAGACTATGTCAATAAATATTCCGATTTAGAGTGATTGGTGGGGTAATTTTAACGACATTTAGATATCTTGTGTAGGTGTTACAGATGTGAAATGCAAATGATATTGTATAAGTTCTTGAGATCGGTCTGTTATTTTGCTACTGAGGTATTACGGAAATGTTTCCGATTTTTTGATCATTGACCTACGTGTTGCGATTGACCTCAGGAGAAAAAATGTATTGAGATGAATATTGGAATATGAATGTTTCTTTCGATTTATATTTTTCTTGTATGGCGTTGATGACACATTAGAAATGCTTTTTCCATACGTGCATACCATACGATTTATCTCTGAAAGCAGTCGAAACCGCGTTGATGACGTCATCTCTGTGTTTTATACAGTTCATTAATAAGGCTAGGTAATTTTATGGTTAATAGTCAAAAAATATTTAAGAATTGTTTATATATTTATTTTCTTTAAAGCCAAACTGGTAGGTTTTAATTTGAAAAAAAAAAAAACTTTACGTTAAACACCCCATCGTTATATCGGTTAGAAAAGCGAAACCGATGGTTTCTGTAAAGTCATATTTGCATAACATCCGTCGTAATAAGAGTTCACTGAAGTGAACGTTACTTGCAACAGTATGATGCCGTCATAAACGAGTCCGTTGTATTCCATAACTATTCGTAATTGATGAAATCCTATTTCGACCAAACTTATCTGCAGAAATGACTCCTAAGTGTCTTTTCGAAGACTCCCGGAAAGTTCTTAATAACACAAATAACCATATCTAAATAACCAGTGAAATCTATTTCAGTTGAAAACTAAGTTCTATATTCACTAGTAACTGTTACAATGCATCGAAAACAGTTCTCATCATACGATGACACTTTTAAAAAAATAATTAACCTTTCACGATGAAAGAGAATCGAATAAAACAGCTTCCATCCTAAAGAATCGATGACACAACAATGCTTTTCGAATCGTCCAACCGGATACGCCTTTCGTTTCGTAATTTTCATTTCCGTCACGAATTAGTTTTAGCTTTAACAACTTTCGTATAAACGGAACTATTTAAAAACGACACACATCGGAAGATTGTTCCGATATCCGGAATAAATCTGGTAATGATATTTTCATTCAAAATTTTACAATAAAGAATGTGTGTATATATATATGTTTTATTTTATTCCCATTCTTATAACTATAGTTTTCTTTATCGATTCATCGGGTACGCCAGTAACATGCACATTTCCAGCAGGTACGTGAGGCATAAAAGGTTTTCAGAACCACTGCTCTATTATATATATATAAATTCAAGGAGATGATGTCATAAGCGTAAAAATACCAAAATGCCGTAAAAACTTATATTGTTAAAATAAAAACTGGTGAAAACCACAAGAAAATAGTGTACAAATTCTGTATGTATCATACCCTGTGCAGATTAAATAAAACGTTGGATGGGAGGTTACCATCTGTCTCGTAACAGCTGTTCCATTCGGTCACCTTCCCGCAACCTAAACTGATCCCTCTGGTTCTTTATGACGTCGCCATTTAGACCCTTGTGTGCAAATAACTACCGGTCAGAGATAAAACAACGCAACCAAACGCATTTTATGAACAACTTCAGGATATTTTGAATTCTGTCAAGAAAGGAGATATTACTCTTGTTCTTGGTGACTTCAATGCCAAAGTTGATACTGACTCTGACCTTTGGGGAGGAGTAATAGGCCCTTTTGGTATAGGTAGCTGCAATGGGCAGCATCTCCTGCAGGTAAGTAAACTCAATGGATTCAGAATAACTAACAATTATTACAAACACTGCGACATAGATAAGTACACATGGGTTTCACCCGATGGGCTGCATAAGAATATGACTGATTATATATTAATTAACATCAAATGGGCTAGTTCTGTTAGGAATACCAGGTCATATAGGGGAACTGAAATTGGATCTGACCTTTATCTTGTTAAAAGTGTCTTGCAACTTAAACTTAAAAAGTTTTGTGCTAGGGTTAAAAAAATTGCTTTTAATACTGAAGCATCTGAAAGACCCAGTGATAGCCAAAACTTACCATGATAGGTTACTTAGCTTAAACTTCATAAATCCCCAGGGATAGATGAAATTACTACAAAAATGCTCAGAACTGGGAATGTTTCGGTTACCACTTGGATGACCGAAATTCTGAATATCTTTTATGATAAAGGCATGGTAAGGTTTTTACCAGAGCTATTGTTATCCCTCTTTTCAAAAAAGGTGATCGCAGTGCTTGTGATAACTATAGGGGTATCAGCCTAATCTCTGCTCCAGGTAAAGTTCTTTCCATGATTGTGCTTAATAGAATTAAGAATCTGGTTGACAGGCAATTGCGTTATGAGCAATGTGGATTCAGAAAGAGGTAAGGGATGTGTGGATCAGATATTTTCACTTACGCAGATTCTTGAGAAATGTTTAGAGTTTCAGAAACCTTTGGTTTGGTAGGCCACGGCGTTGTAGGAAATGGCCTCTCGGTCGTTGAAACAAACAAAGAAATGAAAAACAAACTTGCTCTGTGAAAGTAATTAAGTCTACTCTCTTCGGACGGGTCGCAGAAGTAGGGTGATGAAATGTAAATAATTATCAGGCTCCTGTCACACCTCTGTGGCAAGCAGCTGCTTGAGGGGGTATTTATTTATTTATTACTTTTCTGTGTTACGTTTAATTGTACGCTATTATGTCGAAAAAAATGTTAATATGAATTCTATATTAACCACCGTAAAAAGTTTAAATTTAAACATTTTAAAACGAATCAGTAAGTATTAAAATTTTTTTTTTTAAATATACCGAGTGCGTAACGCGCTTCGCTAGTGACCCAATGGAACTGGGTTCGAGTCCCTGGTAAGGCATGAATGTGCATGTTGTTTTTTGGCTGAGGTCCTGCCATCCTCTCGGAACATCTACTATGGCATGTAAACTGACAGGCTGCTGTCAGACCTCTGTGGCAAACAGGTGCTTGAGGGGGTATTTATTTTTTTTTACTTATTTATATAAATCTATGAAATACTATATCGTGAAGGAAATCCTTTAGCACTATTCCACGCCATTTAATAACTGATTTTTAAGAATTGTTCCGTTATTGATAATGCGAGTAACTTTATAAGGCAGATAAGAAAGAATTGGAATGTCAACGGCCATACCAAGCTGAAAGCACCGGTTCTCGTCTGATCCCCGAAGTTAAGCAGCTTTGGGCGCGGTCAGTACTTGGGAGGGTGACCACCTGGGAACACCGCGTGCAGTTGACATTTTTTTTTTTCCCCCAAGCGCTGTACTCCTAGAATATTAGCCAAAGTCATTCTACGTCGGTCGCCGGGTTCCATTCCATTTTTAGTAAATAAATAAAGGAGAATTTCCTTTGGTTACAAAACCTGCATTGGTTCTACGTATCTCGAACAAAAACTATATATGTAAGGTACGAATTTAAGACCATCGTCAGAGTATACTGGTAACACTCGACACGTTCGAAATGCCAATTCCAGCTTGTCCGCCTCTCAAGGGTTCGGTTGTTTTACCCGTGAGCGGCATTATTTTTCACACCATGGGCTAAATGGCCAGGTCTCAAGGACCTCGAAGGTTGGGGGGGAGGGGACCCACACTGAAACACCTGTTGGGAGACAGATGGTATCCTCCCGTCAAGACCATCCAGTGTCTTTAACTTGCACAGGGTATGCCTCTCCCAGACACGGAGCCACGGCTTAACGTCCCATCTGACGGACGACGGCCTTTCCAAGCCCATCGGGGCAGTAGCGGACAGTTGTGCACAGATATGTGTCAACGCTGACCCAGCTGGGACTCGAATCTGCGAACTGCAGATTACAAGCCTGGTGCGCTACCTACTAAGCCCAATCAAGGGCATACAGCGTGTTTAACATGTACAGGGTATGGATGTTTCCCACACACGGATCCTCATACGAGCTTCCATTTCATATGAAATTCGTAATTCTTTGCTGTCAGAACATGTACTGACTAGTAAATTTCTTCAATTTTGAGGGGAAAGTAAACGAAGGTTTTTAGTTTTATGGACAGCAGCATTACCTACTTAACGAGTTTTCATGTGACATGGATCTTGTTGCGTTCGGGCCTCACGTTCCTAAGATTTAACATAAACTGGGCCGCATGTAGAATAAGAAATAATTTTTTTTATTTTTTGGGACGGGGATTTATACGGAGCATTTATTTCCTGCATTGGTCAACCATGAGTTAACTTCACAGCGACTTTGCAAACCTATTGGTGTTTCCTTATTCATTCGCAGAACAACGGGATTAAATCTTAACGTTGACCGAAGTGTGACTCAAACCTCAAAATTTCATATTCGCAGCATGGACACCTAACGACTTGACCATTGCTTCTTCCATCTTTACTCCTTCTGACCGCATATGTTTTGAGATTGTATTTAGTAATGCGGCAGACCTTATCCTATAAAACATATCATGTCCGTGATGATTTAATTTCAATAAATTGGGTGTCTCCACGGTGTCACAATTGTTAGTAAAACCTGTAAAGTTTTATAATTAAATTAATAAAACGTAGTTATTTGAGCTCAAACGAAACAGTGCAATGGTATGTAATTTCCAGCTTCAAATCTCGCAAAAACCAAATTTTTTAGTGAAAATGACTTTTAAAAAACCGGAATTTTCAAAGCTTTAACGGTTCAACGTAAACGTATAAATGGTTGCTGCCTACGTAAAGCCCTTCCACATCGCAGTACATCACTAAAACCTCACCCAAAATATATAAAACAAAAGAATGGTTACTTCCTCCGTGGATCATACGAGGGCGAGAAAAAAAAAATCCAGTGGAACTACTCAAAAAAGCTTGCAATGCGAAACTCAAAGTATGCGACTTCCAACTTTTATTACGGCTTCTCAATGTTTCGTCTATACTTCTCCAAAACTTTATATAACCATTTTTCTTCTCTGTAGGCAGAAAAATAAAAATGCATCTTACGTATCTGAGATGGTCGAAACATAATATAAAAATATACCTTAAATAGGAACATTGTTACGATTAAGAAAAGCATTTTTAAAACTTCAACCTGCCTGTAATATATTATGCAAAATCTACTGGCAACACAACGAAACAGTACTCCTGACGTCATCTCGGTGTTTTTGCTACTTTATTATTAAACCCGTATTCACAGGCAGCACTAATTTTAGGAGTTCACTTATTTCTCATGCTGCCACTCTATTTTAACTTACACTTTTATACGAGATAAGTAACATTTATATAATTAAAAATGTGTTTAACTATTCATTTGTTTTTTATTAATTTAAAGATTTTCATATCTATTTTTTCATATGCACTGTATTTTTTTTTTAAAGGTTTATTTTTTTACACGGTTTTCTCGGGAATTGGGTGCATTGAATTAGATTATTCCTATTGTTTATTAAGAAGGATTTATTATTTTTTTTTAATTTGCGTCGTTAGCGCGCTTGGCTACTGATCTAAGACACCTGGGTTCGAGTCCAGGGTACGGCATGGCTGTTTTGTGTCATTTTTCTGCTGAGGGCGTGCCATCCTCTCAGACCTTCTACTGTGGCATATGACACTGACAGGCTCCTGTCACACCTCTGTGGTAAGCAGCTGCTTGACGGGGTATTTATTTATTTATTTATTATTAAATGTTGAGAAACATCCTGAAACAATTTTTAGAGAATATAATAGCAGGAATACGCTGTGATGCATACGAATAAACCTCTTTGTAAGCTGGATGCTTTTAAATGTAAACAGAATCAATTTGAATATCTGACTGGAATTGCATAGAATAAAATACATATGATATCATATAGCGCTCAGAGTTGGTAGTTTTACATGTGATCGGCATTTTTTTTTTGTAGACAATGGGCTAAACGGCCAGGTCACGAGGACCCCGAAGGCTCAGAGAAGGTTGGGGGAGGGGCCTCACTGGAACAGCTGTTGGGAGACATATGACTTATTTGCAGAATGACTACAGACTATGGGGCGGGGGTGGCTCAGTCGGTAGCGCGCCAGGCTCGTAATCTGTAGTTCCCAGGTTCGAGTCCCAGCTGGGTCAGCGTTGAGATTTATCTCCGCAAAATTCCCCGCCCTGCCCACGGTCAGTAGGGGACACCGATGGGTTTGGAAAGGCCGCCGTCCGTCGGATGGGACGTTAAGCCGTGGTCCCGTGTGCGGGAGAGCCATACCCTGTGCACGTTAAAGAACACGCTGGATGGCCTTGACGGGAGGCTACCATCTGTCTCCCAACAGCTGTTCCAGTGGGTCCCCTCCCCCAACCTTCTCTGAGCCTTCGGGGTCCATGTGACCTGGCCATTTAGCCCATGGTGTGCAAAAAAGTGCCGCTCAGAGGTAAAACAACCCAACCCAACCCAACTACAGACTATACTTATCTGCAGAAATGACTCTTAAGTGTCGTTTCGAAGACTCCCGGAAAGATCTTAATAACACAAATAACCATATCTAAATAACCAATGAAATCTATTTCAGTTGAAAACCTAAGTTTTATATTCACTAATAAATGTTACATTGTGAGTTTCACGATTAAAGAGAAAGGAAGAAAACAAACCTTATGTACAGTCGCTCAAAAAAGTATTCGAACACCATGGTTGATTACAGAACAGAATTCAGGAAAAAAATCTGGGAACGATTTCTTTTTTAATAATTAATGATTTGGCAACCTTCCTGTACGTATGCGAAGGTTGTCAGATCAGTAATTTCTAAAAAAAATCGTTGCCAGGTATTCTTCCTGAATTCTACAATCAAGCACATTGGGGACGGGGTGGCTCAGTCGGTAGCGCGCCAGGCTCGTAATCTGTAGTTCCTAGGTTCGAGTCCCAGCTGGGTCAGCGTTGAGATTTATCACCGCAAAATTTCCCCGTCCTGCCCACGGTCAGTAGGGGACACCGATGGGCTTGAAAAGGCCGCCGTCCGTCGGATGGGACGTTAAGCCGTGGCCCCGTTTGCGGGAGAGCCAATACCCTGTGCACGTTAAAGAACACGCTGGATGGCCTTGACGGGAGGCTACCATCTGTCTCCCAACAGCTGTTCCAGTGGGTCCCCTCACCCAACCATCTCTGAGTCTTCGGGGTCCTTGTGTCCTGGCCATTTAGCCCATGGTGTGCAAAAAAGTGCCGTTCTGAGGTAAAACAATCGAATCCAATCCAATCAACCACATTGTTCGGATACTTTTTCGAAGGAATGGACAAGAATGTATTTCGGATTTTATTTTAAACCACGGAAGGAAAATAAAATTTTTTGGCGCCCTGTCGTAATCCTAAGTTCCAGGGTTCGAGTTCCAGCTGGGGTCAGCGTTAAGATTTATCTCCGTAAGACTCCCCGCCCTGCCGTCGGTCAGTAGAGGACACCGATTGGCTTGTGAAGGTCGCCGTCTTCCTAACGGGACGTTAAACCGTGGTTCCGTGTGCCGGAGAGCCATACTGTGTGCGCGTTAAAGAACGCACTGGATGGCTTACCTTCAGGCTACCATCTGTCTCCCAACAACTATTCCAGTGGGTCCCCTCGCCCAACTTCTTTTGAGCCTTCGAGGTCATTCAGCCTATTCTATGCAAAAAAAGTGCCGTTTAGAGGTAAAACTACCGAACGTTAAAGAACACGCTGGACTGCCTTAACTGGACTCTGCCATCTGTCTGCTACAGCTGTCCAGTGTGTCCCCTTTCCCTGAGCCTTCAGGGTCCTTGTGGCGTGGCCATTCAGCCTATTCTATGCAAACAAAGTGCCGTTTAGAGGTAAAACTACCGAACGTTAAAGAACACGCTGGATGACCTTGAGTGGAGTCTGCCATTTGTCTCCTACAGCTGTCCAGTGTGTCCCCTCGCGGTCAGTACTTGGGGAGGGTGACCACCTGGGAACACCGTGTGCAGTTGGCAATTTTTTTTCCCCAAGCGCTGTACTCCTAGAATATTAGCCAAATTCATTCTGCGTCGGTCGCCGGGTCCCATTCCATTTTTAGTAAATAAATAAAGGAGTTTTAGTTTTGGTTACAAAACCTGCAACTTACGTGCAGAAATGACTGCTCTGTGTCGTTTCGGAGACTCCCGGAAAGCTCTTAATAACACAAATAACGACATCTAACCAATGAAATATATTTCAGTTGAAAACCTAAGTTCTATATTCACTAGTGACTGTTACAATGCACCTAAAACAGTTCCTTCTCATCGTACAATGAGACTTAAAAAAATAAATAACCTATCACGGATGAAAAAGAATCGAATAAAACAGCTTGTATGCTAAAGAATCGAAGACACAACAATGCTTTTCGAATCGTTAAACCGGATACGCCTTTTGTTTCGTAATTTCCATTTCCGTCACGAATTAGTTTTAGCTTTAACAACTCTCGTATAAACAATTAAGTCACTGACCATATATTACCGAACATTTTTAAAACGACAGACATCGGAAGATTGCTCCGATATCCGGAATAAATCTGATAATATTTTGATCGAAAATTTTACAATAAAGAATGTGTGTGTGTATATATATACGTTTTATTTTATTCCAATTGTTATGGTATAATTATATCTATACATGCGGTACGCCAGTAACATACACTTTTCCAGAAGGTACGTGAGGCCTAAAAGGTTTTGAGAACCACTGCTCTATTATATATACATAAAGTTCAAAGATATGACGTCATAAGACTAAAGTTACCAAAGTCAATAGTAGAAGACAAAAAATACCAAAATGTCTTAAAAACTTAATATTGTTAGAATAAAAAGTGATGTAAATCACAGTAAAATAGTGTAGAAATTTTGTATGTATCATACCCTGTGCAGGTTAAATAAAACGTTGGATGGGAGGTTACCATCTGTCTCATATCAGCTGTTCCATTATTTAGATATGGTTATTTGTGTTATTAAGATCTTTCCGGGAGTCTTCGAAACGATACTTAGGAGTCATTTCTGCATACAAGTTTATTCTGCAGTCATTCTGCAAATAAGTCATCTGTCTCCCAACAGCTGTTCCAGTGAGGCTCCTCCCCCAACCTTCTCTGAACCTTCATGGTCCTCGTGACCATGCCGTTAAGCCCATTGTCTACCAAAAAAATGCCGATCACATGTAAAACTACCAACTCTGAGCGCTATATGCTATCATATGCATTTTATTCTATGCAATTCCAGTCAGATATTCAAATTGATTATGTTTACATTTAAAAGCATCCAGCTTACCAAGAGGTTTATTCGTATGCATCACAGCGTATTCCTGCTGTTATATTCTCTAAAAATTGTTTCAGGATATTTCTCAACATTTAATAATAAATAAATAAATAAATAAATACCCCCTCAAGCAGCTGCTTACCACAGAGGTGTGACAGGAGCCTGTCAGTGTCATATGCCACAGTAGAAGGTCTGAGAGGATGGCACGCCCTCAGCAGAAAAACGACACAAAACAGCCATGCCGTACCCGGGACTCGAACCCAGGTGTCTTAGATCAGTAGCCAAACGCGCTAACGACTCAAATTAAAAAAAAATAAATAAATCCTTCTTAAAAAACAATAGGAATAATCTAATTCAATGCACCCAATTCCCGAGAAAACCGTGTAAAAAAATAAACCTTTAAAAAAAAAATACAGTGCATATGAAAAAATAGATATGAAAATCTTTAAATATTCATTTGATTTTTATTAATTTAAATACATTTTTAATTATATAAATGTTACTTATAGCCGTCCCATGGCCGAGTGGTTAGCGCGCTTGGCTACTGATCTGAGGGACCTGGGTTCGAGCCCCGGATAAGGCATGGTTGTATGTGTTGTTTTTCTGCTGAGGTCCTGCCATCCTCTCAGACCTTCTACTATGGCATATAAACTGACAGGCTCCTGTCAGACCTCTGTGGCAAGCAGCTGCTTGAGGGGGTATTTTTATTATTATTACTTATCTCGTATAAAAATGTAAGTTAAAATAGAGTGACGGCATGAGAAATAAGTGAACTCGTAAAATTAGTGCTGCCTGTGAATACTGGTTAATAATAAAGTAGGAAAAACACAGAGATGACGTCAGGAGTACTGTTTCGTTGTGTTGCCAGTAGATTTTGCATAATATATATTACAGCCACGTTGAAGTTTTAAAAATGCTTTTCTTAATCGTAACAATGTTCCTATTTAAGGTATATTTTTATATTATGTTTCGATCATCTCAGATACGTAAGATGCATTTTTATTTTTCTACCTACAGAGAAGAAAAATGGTTATATAAAGTTTCGGAGAAGTATAGACGAAACATTGTGAAGCCGTAATAAAAGTTGGAAATTTTAGTGAATTCACTTATTTCCGATGCCTTAAAACCTTTAAAAAAAAAAAAAATTACAGTGCATATGAAAAAAATAGATATGAAAATCTTTAACTATTAATTTTATTTTTATTAATTTAAACACATTTTTCATTATATAAATGTTACTTATCTCGTATAAAAGTGGAAGTTACAATAGGAAAATGGCGGATTATGAGAAATAAGTCAACTCCTAAAATTAGTGCTGCCTGTGAATACGGATTAAACGATAAAGTAGGAAAAACACCGAGATGACGTCAGCAGTACTGTTTTGTTTGTGTTGCCAGCAGATTTTGTATAATATATTACACGCAGTTAAAGTTTTAGAAATGCTTTTCTTAATCATGATAATGTTGCTTACCTAGACAGCAACCATTTATACGTTTACGAACTGTTAAAGCTTTGGAAATTCCGGTTTTTGAAAAGTCGTTTCCGGTAAAAACTTGGGTTTTTGCGAGTAATCTCAAGATTAATATTATTTTTTTTGCCCAGAAATGAAAATTAAAAGTTATGCGCACGTCGTGGTGTAATAAGATAGAAAAATAGGAATGGATTGGCATCGCACCTAAAGGGTTTTGCCGAACGTTTTCAGTGTTTTAAAATTTACGTTTATGGTGAATAAATATTTCGTTCTAGAGTGAATGGTGGGGTAAAACTTATTTATTGAGAGATGAATTAAACAGTTGCAATTATATTTCTATAAATAGGAATTGACTACGAAATATTTGTGTTGACACGAAATAGGGTTCCCATTAATTGTAGCTATGGAAATGAACTACGTTATTTGCGTTTTTAGGGTTAAGAACGATAGGATAATTTTACAAATGCCGAGATGGAAAATAATTATTCGGTGGAATACACTAATTATTTTATGAAGAGTAAAACTGAAATCTAAACGTGATTTGAAGTTTCATGTCAACTTTGCGTTTAATATTTTGTTTTTTGCGTGTTAAATATTCCAGCGTTCGTGATTTATATATTACGGCAACCAACGTTTTTATATTCGATATTACACGTAGGTCGTACAGATGTGAGCGATATCTAATGCAAATGACATCGAATAAGATATTTTGCTACTAAGGTATTATGCCAATGTCACCTTTCATTTCGTCCATCAGATAGGTATTGTGAGTGACTTCAGGAGAAAATATGATTTGGAAAATGTATTGAACTGAATAATCAACTGTGATTTCACAATATAGTTTTGTTGTATGGCTTTCACGAGACGCTGATAATGCTTGTCCTCTTCACATTATAGAAATTATGCTGTAAAGCAACCGCGTTGCTGATGTCATCTCTGTGTTTTCTCCAATTTCTTATTATTAAGGCGCAGCCCCGGGTAAGGCATGGATGTTCGTGTTGTTTCTGCTGAGGTCCTGCCATCCTCTCAGATCTACTGTGGCATATTAACTGACAAGCTCCTGTCAGACCTCTGTGGCAAGCAGCTGCTTGAGGGGGTATTTATTATTATATTTATTATTTACACATATTTTAGTTTGCTTATTTATGGCAATACGTAGCTCTTACACGGTACACGTGGGATATTTTATCCTTTAACAAGTCTAGGCAGGGAAAGTTTTCGTTATTCGATTAACTTTGGTTATTTGATGGCGATCCCCACTGCTACGTTATGTTGGGTTGTTTTACCTCTGAGCGGCACTTTTTTGCACACCATGGGCTAAATGGCCAGGTCACATAGACCCCAAAGGCTCGGAGAAGGTTGGGGGAGGGGACCCACTGGAAACAGCTGTTGGGAGACAGATGGTAGCCTCCCGTCAAGGCCATCCAGCGTGTTCTTTAACGTGCGCAGGGTATGGCTCTCCCGCACACGGGGCCACGGCTTAACGTCCCATCCGACGGACGGCAGCATTTCCAAGTCCATCGGTGTCCCCTACTGACCGTGGGCAAGGCGGGGAATTTTGCGGAGATAAATCTCAACGCTGACCCAGCTGGGACTCGAACCTGGGAACTACAGATTACGAGCCTGCCGCGCTACCGACTGAGCCACCCCCGCCCCACGTTATGTTGAATAATATTCGTTCCTGTAATATTCACTAAATGGCTTCGGCCAGGTACGAGAAATGGTGAGAAAGGAAGCTTAAAGAAACAGAACTTTGTTGCGGATATGGAGAGGTGTCACTTCCTTCGAAGTCGGAAAACAATTAAATCAACAATGCTATTTTCAGACGTCAGCAAAGAATTATTACGATTACTTTCAAACAGTATACAGTTAATGAAATCTGTTGAAGTGAAACGTACGTAGTACCGTCGACATTTTTCAGTTTTCTTCTAGGCGCGCTGGCAACGTGCATGGCGCTAATGAAAAAACAAAAAGGCGATGCAGAAGGCAGGCAAAAGACCTGCCTACCTCTGAACGGCACTTTTTTGCACACCATGGGCCAAATGGCCAGGTCACATGGACCCCGAAGGGTGAGAGAAGGTTGGGGGAGGGGACTCACTTGAACAGGTGTTGTGAGACAGATGGTAGCCTCCCGTCAAGGCCATCCAGCGTGTTCTTTAACGTGCACAGGGTATGTCTCTCCCGCACACGGGGCCACGGTTTAACGTCCCATCCGACGGACGGCGCCCTTTCCAAGCCCATCGGTGTTCCCTACTGACAGTGGGCAGGGCGGGGAATTTTGAGGAGAAAAATCTGAACGCTGAACCAGCTGGGAGTCGAACCTGGGAACTACAGATTACGAGCCTGCCGCGCTACCGACTGAGCCACCCCGCCCCCGTCTCCACGGTGTCAGATTGTTAATAAAACCAGTGAAGTTTGATAATTAAATTAATAAATCCCAGTTATTTAAGCTGAAACGTTATAGTGGAATTGTATGTGATTTCCGGCTTTGATATTTAATTGCATTCGCATATATTAAATATTAACGTTTATGAAATATTGTAATATTACTATTAATCATTGCTAACTGTAGTTCGATTCTTGTGTAGGTAAAATTTACGTGGTGTATGAACTTTATTCTAAATATACGTAATAAAATATATTATGGAAAAGAAGAAATGAATTGAGAGTAAAATTTGACACTGAAGTCAAAGCGAATATATGGTCGCTATCGTAACTAAGGGCGCCACGTGTGAAGCTATCTAGGTGCACGTGCCATTGTAACATATTTGACCAATCGTAGAAGAGGAACACGAACAACCGTTAGGAGAGGCGGGAAGAAGCAAATATTTCGTTAAAACAAAATTAACGCCACCTAGAGGAATTTATTTCATTTAGCAATAATTGTCGTACGTGTGAATTTAATTAAGTACATAAGTTATATATATGCATTCATGTTTCAAAACTTTAATGAACACTATTTGAATATTACCACATATAGTATGCTGAAATATAAATTTAGGACACTTTTTTGGGTGAGGGGAAATGTGAATTTTTTTTTTTGTTACGGTTCAACTTATTTGGACTTCCGACCTGAAATTTCGCACTGCAAACTGGACCTTAACCTGAAACTTTCTGTGAAAATTTCGAGCGTGTACATTGATTTCACCGATGAGTTATGACTGCCAGAGACAGGTAGTAAATGACACTCCGCAACTCGCTAAGTTATGACGCTGTATTCCGTATCATCTCATTGGGATAAAATTTACGAACAGTAATAGGTTTTAAAACACAAAAAAATACCCTTGATAATTAAGAGACATTAGAAAAACTATTTTATTTTACTACTTCAATTGATGCAGTATTTAATTAGTAACGCAAGTTCTGATGTTTAATAGCAGCGAAATCTGTTTATTTAGTCTGAAACCCTAAAAGAAACAAGTTTAAAGGAAGGGAGAATGGAATAATGTACCTTTCATTGGGCACAGCGATAAATATGTTTCGGTTTCCATTTCTATTTAAGTACGGAACTCATAAAGAATCCTCAGCGTTGAGATTTATCTCCGCAAAACTCCCCGCCCTTCCCACGGTCAGTACTGGACACCGATAGGCTTGGAATACAACATTCACAATATAAAATTATCCATAACAGCAACATAATTTTAACGAATTTCTGTATTACAGACTACACAGGGATTAAGTGCTTAGCCGAGGAGTCATTTCATACCCTAAACATTTAACCTCTAATGATTATTTTATTTCCTAATCCTAAGAGGCTTAACGTGTTAGGGAAAAGAGTGAAAATATGTTCATAAATATAATAAAGGAATAAAAAAACACCCCCTCAAGCAGCTGCTTGCAACAGCGATCTAACAGGAACCTGTCAGTTTACCCGACATAGTCGAAGATCTGTGAGGGTGGTGACCCCTTTAATTACTTTAATACGCCATATATTAGATATGCGTTTGGTTGGGTTGTTTCATCTCTGAACGGTAGTTATTTGCACACAAGGGTCTAAATGGCGACGTCATAAAGAACCAGAGGGATCAGTTTAGGTTGCGGGAAGGTGACCGAATGTTATGAGACAGATGAAAAAATAGCAGATTGGTTCCAGACGTGAAAAAAAACAACATACCCCCTCAAGCAGCTGCTTCCCACAGAGATCTGACAGGAAGCTGTCAGTTTATATGCCATAATAGAAGGTCTGTGAGGATGGCAGGACCTCACACAAAAAAGACACATACGTCCATACCTTACCCGGGACTCGAACCCAGGTCCCTTAGACGTGAAAACCGAATACAAATGAGTTGTTTTCAAACAAGTGATATCAAAATCTTGAAGTCTTTATTTCATTTTTATTAATTTTAAGACATTTTTAATTTTATAAACTTAGTAGTTTTCAAATTAAAACCAACCGGTTTGGTTTTAAAGAAAAGAAATATATAAAGAATTCTTCAATATTTTTTGGGTTTTTTTTATCTCTGTAGTTTTTTTTGACTCAGTCGGTAGCGCGCTAGGCTCGTAGTGGAATGGAACCCGGCGACCGACGCAGAATGAATTTGGCTAATATTCTAGGAGTACAGCGCTTGGGGGAAAAAAATTGCCAACTGCACACGGTGTTCCCAGGTGGTCACCCTCCCAAGTACTGACCGCGAGGGGACACACTGGACAGCTGTAGGAGACAAATGGCAGACTCCACTCAAGGTCATCCAGCGTGTTCTTTAACGTTGGGTAGTTTTACCTCTAAACGGCACTTTTTTTGCATGCAATGAGCTGAATGGTCAGGTCACAAGGACCCTGAAGGCTCAGGGAAAGGGGACACACTGGACAGCTGTAGGAGACAGATGGGAGACTCCAGTCAAGGCCGTCCAGCGTGTTCTTTTAACGTTCGGTAGTTTTACCTCTAAACGGCACTTTGTTTGCATAGAATAGGCTGAATGGCCACGCCACAAGGACCCTGAAGGCTCAGGGAAAGTTGAGGGAAAGGGGACACACTGGACAGCTGTAGGAGACAGATGGGAGACTCCAGTCAAGGCCGTCCAGCGTGTTCTTTAACGTTCGGTAGTTTTACCTCTAAATGGCACTTTGTTTGCATAGAATAGGCTGAATGGCCACGCCACAAGGACCCTGAAGGCTCAGGGAAAGTTGAGGGAAAGGGGACACACTGGACAGCTGTAGGAGACAGATGGGAGACTCCAGTCAAGGCCGTCCAGCGTGTTCTTTAACGTTCGGTAGTTTTACCTCTAAACGGCACTTTGTTTGCATAGAATAGGCTGAATGGCCACGCCACAAGGACCCTGAAGGCTCAGGAAAAGGGGACACACTGTACAGCTGTAGGAGACAGATGGGAGACTCCAGTCAAGGCCGTCCAGCGTGTTCTTTAACGTTCGGTAGTTATACCTCTAAACGGCACTTTGTTTGCATAGAATAGGCTGAATGGCCAAGTCACAATGACCTCGAAGGCTCAAAAGAAGTTGGGCGAGGGGACCCATTGGAATAGTTGTTGGAAGACGAATGGTAGCCTGAAGGTAAGCCATCCAGTGCGTTCTTTAACGCGCACACAGTATGGCTCTCCGGCACACGGAACCATGGTTTAATGTCCCGTTAGGAAGACGGCGACGTTTACAAGCCAATCGGTGTCCTCTACTGACCGACGGCAGGGCGGGGAGTCTTACGGAGATAAATCTTAACGCTGACCCCAGCTGGAACTCGAACCCTGGAACTTAAGATTACGACAGGGCGCCAAAAAATTTAATTTTCCTTCCGTGGTTTAAAATAAAATCCGAAATATATTCTTGTCCATTCCTTCGAAAAAGTATCCGAACAATGTGGTTGATTGGATTGCATTCGATTGTTTTACCTCAGAACGGCACTTTTTTTGCACACCATGGGCTAAATGGCCAGGCCACAAGGACCCCGAAGACTCAGAGATGGTTGGGTGAGGGGACCCACTGGAACAGCTGTTGGGAGACAGATGGTAGCCTCCCGTCAAGGCCATCTAGCGTGTTCTATAACGTGCACAGGGTATGGGCTCTCCCGCAAACGGGGCCACGGCTTAACGTCCCATCCGACGGACGGCGGCCTTTTCAAGCCCATCAGTGTCCCCTACTGACCGTGGCCAGGACGGGGAAATTTTGCAGTGATAAATCTCAACGCTGACCCAGCTGGGACTCGAACCTAGGAACTACAGATTACGAGCCTGGCGCGCTACCGACTGAGCCACCCCGTCCCCAATGTGGTTGATTGTAGAATTCAGGAAGAATACCTGGCAACGATTTTTTTAGAAATTACTGATCTGACAACCTTCGCATACGTACAGGAAGGTTGCCAAATCATTAATTATTAAAAAAGAAATCGTTCCAGATTTTTTTCCTGAATTCTGTTCTGTAATCAACCATGGTGTTCGAATACTTTTTTGAGCGACTGTACATAAGGTTTGTTTTCTTCCTTTCTCTTTAATCGTGAAACTCACAATGTAACATTTATTAGTGAATATAAAACTTAGGTTTTCAACTGAAATAGATTTCATTGGTTATTTAGATATGGTTATTTGTGTTATTAAGATCTTTCCGGGAGTCTTCGAAACGACACTTAAGAGTCATTTCTGCAGATAAGTATAGTCTGTAGTCATTCTGCAAATAAGTCATATGTCTCCCAACAGCTGTTCCAGTGAGGCCCCTCCCCCAACCTTCTCTGAGCCTTCGGGGTCCTCGTGACCTGCCCGTTTAGCCCATTGTCTACAAAAAAAATGCCGATCACATGTAAAACTACCAACTCTGAGCGCTATATGATATCATATGCATTTTATTCTATGCAATTCCAGTCAGATATTCAAATTGATTCTGTTTACATTTAAAAGCATCCAGCTTACAAAGATGTTTATTCGTATGCATCACAGCGTATTCCTGCTATTATATTCTCTAAAAATTGTTTCAGGATGTTTCTCAACATTTAATAATAAATAAATAAATAAATAAATAAATAAATACCCCCTCAAGCAGCTGCTTACCACAGAGGTGTGACAGGAGCCTGTCAGTGTCATATGCCACAGTAGAAGGTCTGAGAGGATGGCACGCCCTCAGCAGAAAAACGACACAAAACAGCCATGCCGTACCCGGGACTCGAACCCAGGTATCTTAGATCAGTAGCCAAGCGCGCTAACGACTCAAATTAAAAAAAAATAAATAAATCCTTCTTAATAAACAATAGGAATAATCTAATTCAATGCACCCAATTCCCGAGAAAACCGTGTAAAAAAATAAACCTTTAAAAAAAAATACAGTGCATATGAAAAAAATAGATATGAAAATCTTTAAATATTCATTTGATTTTTATTAATTTAAATACATTTTTAATTATATAAATGTTACTTATAGCCGTCCCATGGCCGAGTGGTTAGCGCGCTTGGCTACTGATCTGAGGGACCTGGGTTCGAGCCCCGGATAAGGCATGGTTGTATGTGTTGTTTTTCTGCTGAGGTCCTGCCATCCTCTCAGACCTTCTACTATGGCATATAAACTGACAGGCTCCTGTCAGACCTCTGTGGCAAGCAGCTGCTTGAGGGGGTATTTTTATTATTATTACTTATCTCGTATAAAAATGTAAGTTAAAATAGAGTGACGGCATGAGAAATAAGTGAACTCGTAAAATTAGTGCTGCCTGTGAATACTGGTTAATAATAAAGAGCAAAAACACAGAGATGACGTCAGGAGTACTGTTTCGTTGTGTTGCCAGTAGATTTTGCATAATATATATTACAGCCACGTTGAAGTTTTAAAAATGCTTTTCTTAATCGTAACAATGTTCCTATTTAAGGTATATTTTTATATTATGTTTCGATCATCTCAGATACGTAAGATGCATTTTTATTTTTCTACCTACAGAGAAGAAAAATGGTTATATAAAGTTTCGGAGAAGTATAAATAAAAAGCCGTAGTAAAAGATGGAAGTCGCATACTTTGAGTTTCGCATTGCAAGCTTTTTTGAGTAGTTCCACTGGATTTTTTTTTTCTCGCCCTCGTATGATCTACGGAGGAAGTAACCATTCTTTTGTTTTATATATTTTGGTTCAGATTTTAGTGATGTACTGCGATGTGGAAGGGCTTTACGTACGTTTACCAACCGTTAAAGCTTTGGAAATTCCGGTTTTTGAAAAGTCATTTTCGCTAAAAAATTTGGTTTTTGCGAGTAATCTCAAGATTAATATTATTCTTTTGGCCCAGAAAGGAAAATTAACACTTATGTGCACGTCGTGGTGTAATAAGATAGAAAAATAGGAATGGATTGGCATCGCACCTTAACCCTTTTTCCGAACGTTTGTAGTGTTTAAAAATTATGATTATGGTGAATAAATATTTCGTTCTATAGTGAATGGTGGGGTAAAACTTATTTATTGAGAGATGAAATAAAGAATTGCAATTATATTTCTATAAATAGGAATTGAGTACGAAATATTTGTGTTGACACGAAATAGGGTTCCCATTAATTGTAGCCATGGAAATGGCCTATTTTTGAACTACGTTATTTGCGTTTTTAAAGTTAAGAACGATAAGATAATTTTACAAATGCCAAGATGGAAAATAATTATCCGGTGCAATACACTAATTATTAAGAGTAAAACTGAAATCGGAACGTGATTTGAGGTTTCATGTCAACTTTGCGTTTAATGTTTGTTTTTTTTGCGTGTTAAATATTCCAGCGTTCTTCATTTATATATTACGGCAACCAACGTTTTTTATATTCGATATTACACGTAGGTCGTACAGGTGTGAGAGATATCTAATGCAAAAGATATCGAATAAGATATTTTGCTACTAAGGTATTATGCCAATGTCACCTTTTATTTCGTCCATCAGACAGGTATTGTGAGTGACCTCAGGAGAAAATATGTTTGGAAAATGTATTGAACTGAATAATAAAGTGTGATTTCACAATATAGTTTTGTTGTATGGCTTTCAGGAGACACTGAAAATACTTTTCCTCTTCACATTATAGAAATTATGCTGGGAAGTAACCGAAACCGCGTTGCTGACGTCACCTCTGTGTTTTCTCCAATTTATTATTATTATGGCGCACGTGCACAGGGTATGGCTCTCCCACACACGGGGCCAAGGCTTAACGCCCCATCCGAAGGACGGCGGTCTTTCCAAGCCCACCGGTGTCCCCTACTGACCGTGAGCACGGCGGAGAATTTTGCAGAGATAAATCTCACGCTGACCCAGCTGGGACTCGAACCTGGGAACTACAGAGTTAAAAAACACGACAAAGGTAAAAAAAAAAACTAAAAAATATTTAAGAATTCTTTATATATTTATTTTGTTTAAAACCAAACCGGTCGGTTTTAATTTGAAAACTTTTAAGTTTATAAAATTAAAAATGTCTTAAAATTAATAAAAATGAAATAAAGACTTCAAGATTTTGATATCACTTGTTTGAAAACAACTCATTTGTATTCGGTTTTCACGTCTAAGGGACCTGGGTTCGAGTCCCGGGTAAGGCATGGACGTATGTGTCGTTTTTGTGCTGAGGTCCTGCCATCCTCACAGACGTTCTATTATGGCATATAAACTGACAGCTTCCTGTCAGATCTCTGTGGGAAGCAGCTGCTTGAGGGGGTATGTTGTTTTTTTTCACGTCTGGAACCAATCTCCTATTTTTTCATCTGTCTCATAACATTCGGTCACCTTCCCGCAACCTAAACTGATCCCTCTGGTTCTTTATGACGTCGCCATTTAGCCCCTTGTGTGCGAATAACTACCGGTCAGAGATAAAACAACCCAACCAAACGCATATCTTCTCTGTGGCGTATTAAAGGTGATCAAAGGGGTCACCATCCTCACAGACCTTCGACTATGGCGGAGAAACTGACAGGCTCCTATCAGATCGCTGTTGCAAGCAGCTGCTTGAGGGGGTGTTTTTTTATTCCTTTATTATATTTATGAAGATATTTTCACTCTTTTCCCTAACACGTTAAGCCTCTTTGAATTGGGAAATAAAATAATCATTAGAGGTTAAATGTTTAGGGTTTGAAATGACTCCTCGAATTTTTGCGGAGATAAATCTCAACGCTGACCCAGCTGGGACTCGAACCTGGGAACTACAGATTACGAGCCTGGCTCGCTACCGACTAAGCCACCCCCGCCGCTGCATATGTATTATGCTAGGCACGGATTTACAATTTGTTTCCTTTCTCCTCAGTGTTGTTTTTATTGCTATGTGCATGTAAAGACTTTAAGGAGACCTAAAAAAAACTTGGGCTGATAATTTTTGATATTAACTATTATGGAAATACTAAGGAAGATTTTCAGCGTAAGAACTAATTTTTCTTTTTTTCAAAATAAAACCGACCGGTTTGGTTTTAAAAAAATAAATATATAAAAGTTATATATATATATTTTTTTAAAACTTCAACGTACTGACGTCATCTCGGTGTTTTTGCTACTTTACTATTAACCCGTATTTACAGGCTGGCAGCACTAATTTTAGGAGTTCAGTTATTTCTCATGCCGCCACTCTATTTTAACTTACACTTTTATACGAGATAAGTAACATTTATATAATTAAAAATGTGTTTAAATTAAAAAAAATCAAATGAATACTTAAAGATTTTCATATGCACTGTATTTTTTTTTAAAGGTGGAAAGAAAGGAAGAAATGTTTTCTTTAAACAAGAATTTTTTTTTTTATTTAGAAATCATTTCTATTAGTTCTTTTTTTTTTTATAAATTTTTATTTGTGTTGCAAGATGCATTTTTTTACTACATGACTAAAAAAGTCCTATTAAAATGAAAGATATGGTCTTTTTTGTTAAATATTTTATTTTGAAAAAATCCAGATTTAAATGTTGATTAATTTGGCATATAACATGCCATAATTCCTTTCACTAATTATTTGGGAAAAAAGTTCTAAAGTTAAATTTGGCCTCTGGATGTAAACCTGTTTTTCAGGCTAGACACTTGAAAGGGTTAAGAAAAGTTCATTCTTGTGAAAAATATCCAAATTATGATTGCTTAAAATGCTATTATATGCTTATATTTTATAATAAATGCAAACTGTTGTTTTTTTCATTATGAAACAATTTGTGATTTGTCCTTTATTTTCTCCGAAAAAATATGGTGAATAAATATATGGTGAAGCAGGAAAGTCTAATTGCTCCTCACGGCCTACAACCTCCCAATCTACATATGCGCTTAGTCCCTTCGCTCTACCCATAGATGGCACCACTTGTCGGCTCGAGAGGTGCGGTCCGCGGTGATCAGTGATGCTATTGGACGGACGGACGGACAGCCGGGCCCGTGTTGTTCGCTCGAGGGTGGGAATGGAGGCTTAAAAAATATGTCGGTCTCTGTGTGGGATAAAGTCGACTAACCGTTCAGGAGAACAGACTGATTTAACGCACACGCTAACAACTTTACCGCGACTTCGCCTACGGACTTTTGGATTCTTACGCGCGAATTACCGTGTATGAATTTCTGATTATGAAAATTATTAATAATTTAAAAAGAATACTGTTTATCGCTTCTCGGCCTTTTGGCTAAGATCAAAGTGTAGTCTGTTTGTAGTTTTTAATTATTATGCTCAAGTTTTATCTCTCTTACATGGTTTTTTTACTATTTTAGCATTTTAGAGCGTTGGTGATTTTGACTTTTTTGGAGCCGGGCCGAGGAGCGATTACTTACGCCATCTAGTGTGTCCCACCGCTTTCCTCTTGGGATGGATCGTGATTCTTCTTTCCGTTTGTGGGCCCTTCTGGTTTTACGACGACCTGCCTGCTGAGCTGCTTGGCTGGTACTCTACTCTTCTATCCGTTCCTGTTCCTGTTCGGGTTTTCTGATGACCCGTTGACTGAGCTGTTTGGGTGCTATTCGACCTTTCGGCGAACTCCGCTCCTGGTTCTCGAGGTGCCCAGTTTGGACTGCACTGGAGTTCTTGTCTGCTGTCTCCTGTCCACTTGGATTTCCACTCGTTTTCCGCGTCAATGAGCTGATTCCTTCTTCTGAATCAGGTTTTTGTCTCTCCCTTGGCTGTGCTTCGCTGAGGTGTTCCTGGACTCTGATTGACACTTGGTCGGTGCAGCTGCACCGATATGACACGTTTACTGGTGACTGCTGCTCTTATGATGGGGTATATCGTGAGTTTGGACTATTACTCTCTGTGTTGCTGACTTCCCTGCTTTCGTTGGATGTCAGTATAGATTACTTTATTGGAGTTCTGAAATATTCCTTGTTCTTTTTTTTTTTTCCTGATTGTTGAGTTTTGAGTTCTCTGAGATTATGAAGTGTATAATTCTTACTTTCCCTTCGGATAGGCTAATGTGTAACCTATGTTTAAGGGCGCCTAGAGGGGGCCCAGTACATGATTTTAAGGATGATTTTAAGAAGATGAAGGGACACTTTTATCGCTTACACAAAGAATTTACTGTAATTTATTCGTGCAGATTCTGCGATTGCCATGCGAGTACCTTATACACTATACAGTCCCATGTTAATAAATGTCATCTAAAATATAATTGTAATGCCCCTCTATCTGAGAGAGAGCGCTTTTTGGAGAATTGTGTTACCTACAACATGAATTTTAATGAAGCTCTTCTGGCGAAGTCGCCTACTTGTGGAAAGGGGAAGAAAGTGGGTTTTAAACGTCCTGGAAGACCCCCCGGTAGGAGGGCGACCCCCTTTAAGGCTGATAAGCTTTCTTCAGATCTGGTTCCAGAGTTGACCGAGCGTCCCGCTAAAAGGAAAACGAGGATGTTGAGATTGACTACGAATAGTTCTAAAAACTTGTTTGCAGATGAGAGAACTGGTGAGAGCTCTGCTAGGGAGAGTGAACCTTCAAGTGACTCCCCTGCCCTGGAGTCGGTTTCTGACGACATGGATGAGGATTGGAAAATTAACGAGAGTGACTCCTCTGATTCTGATGATGAGGATTTGAGGAATATTGGGAGATGGGTGCTGACCCCTGCGACGACGGTCCGGGATCGTAATGATTCGAACCGGGCTACATTAGACGAGACCAGTGTGGGAGATTCATCAAATAACCCCATACTGACTAGGAATGGTCTTAGAACCTCCCCCCACACTTCACCCCCAAAATTGTTGCTTATTTCCTATCCTTTTGAGGTCATCAAGTGTGACTTATGTTACGGTGTTCCGGGTCTAAGAAGGGCAGGTGTATACAAAACCTATAGCGACTTGGGAAAGCACCTCAGGAACAAACATAAAGGATTGGAGTATCATCTACAATGTCGCCACTGTGCCTATCACAAAAACAGTAATGAAAAGACCATTAAGATACATATTCGGGAAAAACACATGGAGACGATTCTACATCCGGATACAGAATCCATGGATTTGAATGATGATTTGTGTGAGTTCTCGCCTCTGGGTCCGGCGCAGCCCCCCCCTAGGCTATCGCCTACGCCTACTTCCCATAATACTTTACTTATGGACGATGCTAATTGGCCGGATATTGAGATAGTGGATTCTGGGGTGATACAGAATGGAAATCTGAACCCTGTGTTGTCCCCAACCACTAATGAGATTTTTCTGTTGGCCTCCCCTGGGAAAAGGCTGACGGAGGAGGAAGGAAACGGTTTATTTCCTACGAGGGAGAATACCCCCCCCAGAGTAGGATTAAGAAGATCATCTTTAGAGGAGTTGGAAAGGGCTCTGGAGGTATTAGAGTCTTCTGTTCATTGTGACCTTAAATGGAAGAAGGCTATGTCATCTATAACCAAACATTTTGAGGAGCCCGGTCACAATCGCGACTATTTACAGAAGGAAAATGATGATACTTCTAACATAATGAATGACCCTCCCCCCAAAGATAGTTCGAAGGACATCATTACTTTCTCAAGCTTGGATGAGGCGCTGGAGGACATTAGCATTGACTCTTTGTTCTCTGAGACGGAGACTTATTTGGAGAGGATTTGGGGGAGTGATTCGGACGATTTGGACGAGTGGATATTTGTTGAGGACTCGACTGAGTGCTGTTCGCCGGGGAACGGGGTAACATTGGACCCCCCCCCTGCTACATCCTGCTTGAATCTTTCTGGAAATTTTCCTTCTGAGATGGTTGATGATGCCTTGGTCGACTTCCGCCCTGAGACGGGACTGGGTGAGTCTACACCGAGGGAGGAGAGACGAAATGACTTAGGGGATTTGGGGACAAAAGAGACTCCCTCCCCGCACACTGAGGAGATGGAGATTGACTCGGACAAGTGGTTGGAAATTATTGAGGACGAGGAGCTGCTTTCCCCAAGATTAAATAATAATCAGATGATCTGGAAAGACAGGCTGCTCTATCCTACGGACTGGGGAGATTTTGAATCTGCAGTAAACGCTTTTGTCCGATCGGTGGCCACTGAAAGACACCGACGGAGACAAGAGCCGGGGGCCCAGGCTACGAATCGACCTAGGGCTAATGGAACGATACCCTACCAGGGTCCGAAGAGACCTGATTACCCCCTAAGAACGGGGGAACACACCTATAAGGGCAAGGAAGCCTCTATGTTACAAAAAGAATATCGGACTAACGCAAAGAAGACCTTTGAGAGGCTGACGGATAGTCCCAACCCCCTTTGTGACATCCCTAGGTCAATTCTGGAGAATTATTTCTCCAAGATATATTCGCCGTCCGATACCCCTTTTGACAGGAATCTGATTTCTAGTTTCGGGGCACCCTCTAAGGAAAGTAACGAATTGCTCTTGGCCCCCATCACTGGAGCCGAGATCATGAAAAAACTATCCAAGGTATCCAACACTGCACCAGGGCGCGATGGAATATATTATAATGACTGGAAGTCTGCCGACCCCGGATGCCACTTGTTGGCAATTATTTTCAACTATTGCCTAAAAATGGGACGAGTGCCTGATGATTGGAAAAAGGCCAACATAGTTCTGGCATTCAAGAAAGGTGATAAGACACTCCCCGGAAATTGGCGACCAATTGCATTGTTGAATACTATCTCAAAACTGTATACAGGGATACTCAGTGCTAGGATGGGCAGGTGGGCCACTTCTAATGATAGACTTTCGGATTGCCAGCGTGGTTTCAGGGAAACCGATGGATGTTCTGACTCCATATTTTTACTACAACAAATGATCGATGATGCCCGTAGGAATAAACGGCAATGTGGACTGGCATGGTTAGACATCGAAAATGCCTTTGGAGCAATAAATCATACGTACATCCTGAGCGTTCTAGAGGCTATGAGATTACCGGAGCAGTATATTATTGCGATCTCTGACCTGTACTCAGAATGCTATAATAGCATACGCTCTGATGAGGGCTGGACTCGAGATCTTAAAATGGCTTCGGGCGTCAAGCAGGGGTGCCCGCTGAGTCCACTCCTGTTCAACTTGGCATTGGAGCCAATAATCAGAAGCTTGCTGAGACCCACGAACAGAGCCTACAGGTTGTTTGGCAGGGAGATCCCATTACTAGTTTTTGCGGATGATATGGTGCTGACTGGAAACTCACCGGCTGCCCTGCAAGACCAGTTAAACCTGCTAAATCTGTGCTGTCTTCCGGCAGGCTTGAAATTCAGTCAGAACAAATGCAACACTCTACACCTTGATTGCAGGAAAAAGATTACAGTCTGCAATACTGTTTTCTACATCAATAGGAAACCTTGCAAGGTCTTATTAAACCAAGAATCTACTAAATATCTTGGAGTGTTGACGGGATTCCGAAATGATCCGTCCCCAATGGAGAAAATTTCAAAAATCAAGAACGATATTATACAAATAAGTTCTGCCCCTTTAACTCCATGGCAGAAAGTCCACGCCGTTAAAACCTTTATTTTAACGAGGCTGGACTATCTGTTCCTAAATTCTCCATCTTTAAAGAAGAACTATGAGGACATCGATAGAACCCTGCGGAAACAGGCGAAGCTATGGCTGAACCTTCCGCAGAGAGCTAGCGCGGATCTATTGTACATCTCGACCGCAAATGGGGGATTGGGTTTTACTGCTTGTTCGGATCTAATTGACATTGCTTGTGTCACGCATGGCTTTAAGCTACTGAACTCTTCTGACTCAGTGGTAAGAGGTATAGCCAGAGATTCACTATTGAGTACCGTTAGGAGGAAAACGGGTGAGTTTCCCGGGTATCAGGAAATGGCTGATTACTTAAACGGAGTGTCGACAGGAATCTTCCGACGTGAAAGTGGGGACATTTCGACAACCTGGTCTCGACTACGATCTGCCTCTAGAAGATTAGGAAAACGAATAGTTATGGGCTGGGCCACTGAGCCCTCCACCGGTGGATACGAGATATTAATAAATGAAGGGAGTGATGAGTCCTGGTCCTGTCTAGCGAACGGAGGAAAGCAGCTGACCAGACATCTGAAAGCGGCTAATGCTGCAAAATACCTTGCCCTCTTGGGATTAAAGAAAGATCAAGGGAAGACTTCTCAGTGCTTTGCCGCCCATCCGGCATCCAATCACTTTGTCGGCTCTGGAAATTTCACCAGATTCTGTGATTGGCGTTTTATATTCCGAGCCCGGTTGGGATGTTTGAATCTCAATGGAACGAAACGATTTGGAGTTGGGGATAAGCGCTGCCGTAGATGTGGGTATGGCTTTGAAACCATACCTCATGTGTTAAATCACTGTACCACTCATGCGGCGGCTTGGCAACGTCGCCACAACGACATCGTGGAGAGATTTACAAAGGCCTTGCCCAATGGGACTAAAGACATCAGAAGTAATGTGAAATTCCCTTACATAAAAGAAAATCTCCGTCCGGATCTGATTTTCACTGGCAGAGACGGCATTGTACACATTATTGACATCACTGTTCCGTTCGAGAATGGACTTCCTGCTTTCGAGGCGGCAAGGAAAAGGAAGATCGAAAAATATCTCCCCATCGTGGACTATTACAAATCTATAGGAAAGGTGGCTTTTGTGGACGCCTTAATAGTTGGTACTCTCGGCTCGTGGGATCCCATGAATGATCCGGTTCTGCTTAGCTGTGGAATTTCCTCAAAATACGCCCAGCTGATGAGGAAGTTAATAATTTCCAAAACGATAGAATGGTCACGTGACATATATGTAGAGCATGTTACGGGATTGAGGCAGTACAAATGAGTGCTGGATTCTTACTACCGAGGACGATTGACTGGAGGAACTACTTTTTTTGTAAATAGTAACTGAGAAACTGAGGAGCCGGCTGTTGCGGATACTGTTTCGCCGGGGTCCTGGGTGGGCAACCGGTACAAACTCAAAATTTTGTGTGTTTGTACAGGAACTTTTATTGTGGGAGGGAGCCTGCAGTGAGAGACACTATTTCGCTGAGGTCCAGGGTTGGGGGGTCCCCCCCCGTCTAAATAAATAATTAAATTAGCAAATAATTAATCTAAATAATTATGGTACCTAAGGGTAATGGAGTATCTGTACTGGAACTTCACTGGTGGATAGAGGTGCTGTCCGTCGGAAAGCATATTTCGACAGGGTCCGGGGTTGATTTTTATTGTTCCCGAGCCTTAAAATATGATTATACTAATTTGGTACTGAATTATTATTTTTAACGGTAGTTGAGGTGTAAATAAATTGAATATGGACGGGCGACTAAGTGATATAAGAATATTAACAACGAACGATATAAACTCATAAATGGAGCTATTAATTGCTTATGGGGAGAGGCTCCCCAGGAGTATAATGAATAACGAGAGGAATGTGAGCAATAGCACGTATGCCCGATCATTGTTGGAGTGGAATGACCGACAATTGGATTCTCTTATCAACAGGTGGGGAATAGTTCCCAGTGAGGACTGAATATTAATATGAGGATCTGTAAAAGCAGTAACTGAATTACCTTGCTATGGTCTATAATATTACTCATGGGGTTGCAGGGATAAAAATATTTTTTTTTCTCTTTTCAGTTCACTAGCGCCAACTAACATTAAGATCTTACAGGATAGTTATTGACACCTTCTCAAATATAATTAAGGGACCACCGTCTCCCCCTTTCCATCATTTGCATGCTGCAGTTGGTGATGTGGCTGGGGAAGATTCCCTAGGGGGGAACAATTTTTAGAACATTTTTTTAGAATAATCCCTTGAGGGAACAAAAATCGTATAAATAACAGGAGGTAATTACTTATGCGAACCACCTTCAGCGGGAGGGCGCTCTGCTCTTGTTCCGCATTTACGGATCAACCGTTATTGAATATTTTTCTCAGTTGATCTTTGTGATAGTATACGATCTGTACCGATGGTGATGCGGCTCCGTCTGCCGAGGGACAGTGAGGTGACTAGCGCCAATGGACATCAGGATTTGGCTAATTGGTTATAGCCACCTTCTTAAACTTAGATATACGATCTTTATTGCTCTAGGGACCCTATTGCTTTCACATACATGCAATAGTTGACTGTCATGCAATCTTTTTCTGGAAGGTTCCCCTTAAGGAACGAATCTATAATTAATAGTAGTTAAATAATCAATATTGACAATTAATTATAATTTGCTAACATGGATTAAATACACTATAAACAATTAATTTGAATTATGAGTGCGTTTGTAGGGGATCTTCAGTGAGGGGGAAGATACGTCGTCCGTCTGAAACTATACTTTGCCGGGGTTCTGAGTTGGGCTCAAAAATCTCGGGTCTGGAAATACTTTATTATTTTTGTTTGCCTTTGGTCTATTGACGTTCTTTGAGGGATTTGTACGATTAGGTGAGGACCCCCCTCCCTCACCCTGGGATGGATACTTGCTACATTGGAGAGAGCCTTGTACCTGGTATTGTAATTAGGGAACAAGTCCATTAATATAAATTACCTTGATTTTAATATGTGAGTTTGCATGTTAGTGGAGGTAGGGCACTCCCCCCCCCCCTACTAGGAGGTCTACTGATGTTACCACTTCTATAGGATCAAGCGGGTGGATGTATAACAGAGATATAATTGCAAATTAAAAATATATAGGGACTGTTTAGCCCGATAGAGGGAGAGAGCTACTACTGGAGTGGATGAGTTGGTGGTAGCTAAGAGATGGTCCCCCCCCCCCCTTCCCCTTTTGGATGGTGATTGATGCATGCAGAGTATACATTGACGGTTGGGGGGCTGCATTGCCCTCCTCGGGAACCGAGGAAATAACATAACACTGGCTCTCCTGAACAATAGTTGGTTTCTAATGATGTAATGAGAAACATTGACATTGCAAAAGTAAATGGCAAAAATACGGATGGAAATACCTGCTCCTGAGGAGGCTAAAGCCTTATGATACGGACGGCAAAGGACAACTGGCTATGAATTATGATTTAAATGCCTTCCCTTATGTCCATAGTGACTTCCCGGAGAATGGTTGATGATCACTTGAGCTAATGGATAGGAGAATTTGCCAGGTGACTGTAGCCACCTTACTAAACATTAGACGACGGACTTAAAGGGCCCCATGGCCCCCCCCCCCCTCCACTCACATATAAGTACTAGTTGATAATGATGCATTTGTCTCTGGAAGGTTCCCCCGGGGGAGCAAATTTATAATGTATTATATGATAATATTTAAAAGGGATTATTTGCACTAAATGGGCCAATTCACGGACTAATTGCTATTAAATATTTTTTTTCCGGGAATATTCTGTGCGCTTAAGGGTGAATTTCCTTGGTGGGGCGACGGTGCCGGTCGTCGAGGAGAATGTTTTGCCGGGGTCCTGGGTTCGGATAATGACTTTCCCGGGGCTTATGTCCTATAACTTAACTAGGCTAGATACGGGAATGTCCACATGGGTGGGGCTGGTATGGGTGTTATGGATAATCAGGTATGGAGGGACTGTAATGGATAGTGATCGCCTGACCTTCCCTGGGGCTGGGTTACTCCTGGATTGAGGGTTACCGGGATACGGGTTTTAATTTTAATAGATATGGATACGATTCTACAATTTTTAATGTAGAAGAGAATTGATTTAAAGTAATTTTTACTCTTTTTATGATCACTGGACTTCTTTTTTACGTGTTTGACTGTGTGTCCTCTGTTTTTTTGACGAGGACTGAAGACTCTGTGCTAGTGTTTTGTGTGTACCCCAAGGGGTGATGTATTTTGTATGACTTTTCGCGGAAACTAACCTCGCGTTTTGTTGTGCGTCCCTATCTTAAACCACTATGGGACTGAAGATTATGTTTTATGCCCCTTGGATGATTGACTATTGTTTATTATGTTTCATTGTTGTGCCGGGACGGGCCGAAGATTTGTGTACGACATCTATGTGAGCCGTGAGGCCGAAACCTGAATATATATTAACAAATCTTTGTACTGAAAACATGATTTAATAAACAATTTTTATCTGTTCTTATCAGCTTAATTTTTTATGCTTTTTCCCCTTTACAGTTTTAAATTGCAGTTGGAGTAAACGGAAGCTGAAGAATCAGATGCCAAGGGCCGAGGAGTGATCATCGACTTGGATCATCAACGATTTGGAGCCTAGAGGGAGCTGTTGGACTGCTGCTGTGGGAGCTTTGGATTCTTTGATGCGGCTTGCCTGCTTGCTGGTGGGAGTTTGGGAGCCACTGACTGACCCTACTTGCTGACTGCTGCTGTGGGAGCTTTGGATTCTTTGATGCGGCTTGCCTGCTTGCTGGTGGGAGTTTGGGAGCCACTGACTGACCCTACTTGCTGACTGCTGCTGTGGGAGCTTTGGATTCTTTGATGCGGTTCGCCTGCTTGCTGGTGGGAGTTTGGGAGCCACTGACTGACCCTACTTGCTGACTGAGATTGGACTTTGGACGTCTGTTTGGGGTACTTCTTTTGAGTGATGGTAACTTGCTGGAGCTGTTGGATGGTTGTACCTGCTGGCCTTCTGCTGATTGAAGACTGAAGTGCTGAAGTTGCTTCTTGGTGGTGATACTGTTGGATGGCGTGTTTAATGTTGGTGAGATAATTGAAGTTCTACTTACTCCTTTGGCTGCCCTTTGAAGGACTTTGTTAATGTTAAGAATAACAGTGACTTTTTTGCGTCTTATGATATGACTTTTCCTTACTAATTCAATGAAGAAAAGTATGGATATTAACTTTTCTGTTGAATCTTGTTGTCCTCTTTGTGGAGGCGAGAGGAGGATGCCTGTTCTCGACTCTTATAGTAAAATTAATGATATGATAGACCACCTGATTTCATACCATTCGGTATTGCACTCCTGCTTAGAATGCAGTATCTGTTCGGAAGTGTTTACCTCCGTAAGGAGTGCGAAGGCTCATGCTCTTAATTCCCATTCATTGAGGGTATCGGAATTTCCGGAGGTGGAAGGATTGAATGATGATATTCTCTTTATAATTATATATGACCAAATATACTCACTTCTGATAATGCTAGAATATGGTAAATCGTGCCCTCCTTGCCCGAATTCTATTATGATGAAGCTTGAGTCTGTTCTCGATTCGGTGAACGGCTCTTTGCTCGTGCTACGTGAGCTAGATCTTGACATTTTATATGAAGCTATTAGGAATGAAGTGCTTTGTTTCCTTGGGACTTATAGAACTGCTCTGGGCATGTACTCTATTGAGGAGTTTTTACAGGAACGGAGATGCCTGAGTCTTAGGGATATTGTCTCCTACGATGATTTTTCAGTTGAAAATTTTTGTGATGTTATGATGATTTATACCAAGTTTGCATTGAAAGACTTACGTAAATTCTCCTTTTTAGAAGGGTTAGGTGATGGCTTTACGCCCAGTATGCGATTATTAGAGAATGGTTGGTGGGCTTATGAAGAAGAACCTTGGCTATACAATGAAAGTGATAAGGAGAGCTTGGTAGTGGATCCATCGTTGGCTTCTGCATTAAAACTACTTGAAGCTAGTGTTTTGGATGACAATAAATGGGACACTGCGATTACTGGGGTCCTTAAAAATCGGACACCTTCCTCTGATTATAATACTTGTGGCAAATCTCCTGTTAACCTAATTACTGAGACACCTGAGATTGTTGAGACTGTTTCTTCCGTTCTCCCGGCTTTTAGAATGGGTCCCCTGGAGGATACCATATTGGATTTGGAGGATTCTGATTATATGATTGATACTAATGGAGACATGAACGGAATGATTATTGACTTTGACGAGATTTTTGCTCCTACTGAAAGGTTGTTATCGGATCTAATGTATGATTTTGATGTTTTAAATTCTGATGTTTCGGATCCGGTTTGTGTTAGTGAATTGGGTGAGAATGACTCATTTGGATTAGCCTCCCCTATGCCCCTAGCTAACACGGAGGTAGTTGAGTTTAATTCTTTAGATCCTTTGTTGATAGAGACGGATGTTTCTGTCAGGGACTTTTCCTCCCCCCCCCTTTGGCTTAATGGGGAGTCGGAATATGATACTGATTCAGGAAATTATCTCCCCTCTTCTATTCTTATGGGGTCGAATGATAATGTTAATTCTTGGACCTTAGATATTGTGGATAATGATATTGCCGATACTGCAGTGACGACTGTGACGGACGTCCTTTCTCTCGACTCCCTCTCCCCCCTCCCTTGGGTGGAGGGTTTGGGGGGGAGTGGGGTGTCTGATTATGATTTGGATTTCGGTTCTTTATCTCCCCCCCCTAATTTTTCTAAGGGGTTGAAAGGAAATGATTTTTTTTGGATGGTGACTTTCAAGGTTATGGGGACTGGTTGTTCTGATGTATTGGTATGTGAGACGGCCGTCCCTCTTTGGAATATTTCCTTCCCCCCCTCTTCTTTTCTTGTGGGGAGGGCTTTTGTATTGATGAATTGGGTGAGAGGAACGACGGGGAGTATTGCTTATGACAATCTTCTCCCTTTTGCTATATGGACGTTGCTCCCTTGGAGTAGTCCGATGAGACCCCCCCCCCCCTCTTCACGTAAGATGATTATTTGTGAAGCTCTTTCATGGATTTTGGTGAGCGGGGTTTTTTGCACTTTATTACTGCTCTTTCCACATTGGTGGATCAGGAGACGCCATGCGTTTGATGTTGCACCATGGCAGATTTTGCCTGTAGGGTTTTATTCTCTCTCTAGTGATTTTAGTGATCTAAATACGATTTTTTTGTCCTAGATCTTTGAATTATATTCTTGTCTTTTACATGAATAGTGAGATTCTTATGTTCAGTGATAGTGTCTGCTACATAGTGATTACCGTGTTTTGCTGTGTGCCCCGAAGGGGGCTGAAGATTTTGTATCTTGTGTTTTGTGCCCCTTTGGGGACGAAGATTGTGTGTTTTATGAAGACTTCGGCTTTGCTGCTGGATACTATATATATTAACAAAATTTTTCTGTAAGAATTGCCTGAATAAACGAATTTTCTCTGTTCTTATCAGCTTAATATCTGATACGATTTCTATATGAAATCAAGATATTAATCTTATTTTTGTAGTTCGACGGAGTGCTTTGAGCTTGCTCAACCTCTGTCACGGGTTGGACCGGTATTGCACTACTTCCGGTAGCGGCCCACATATTTAATCCAAAATTAGTACATGCAACATTTAAAGTTCTTTAGTAATCGTATCAGATGTAAAGCAAAACAGGAAGTCCGTCTGATGTATTTTTTTGAAAAGTCCGTCGGATGCCGGGAAACGCAGTCGCAACCACCTCCACCCGCCCATCCTCACTTCGCCTGAATCTCCCTTTGCCTTATTCATCCCCACCCCACACACCCAGCAAGTATTAACATGGCCATCTGAGAAACGCACTCGCCCAACAATTCCAGCCACTGACAACATAACCCCCCCCACACACACACATCGTATAAACGTACCCTAACACCTAGCATTCACAAAAAGAAATAGAAATCACGAAGCCTAGCCATAGCCAACAAAGAAACAAATATACAATACTAATGCTTTATACCTCTAATTCCCTTCACCATAGAAAGCCTATTATCCCCTTAAAAACCTTTTCTATTAGAATAATCCTTTTATCAACTTCGAATTGTTTTACATTACAAATTCACTCACTACTTTCCAAACTCTATCTCCATTTGTCAGTCCCGGTTCTTAGCGAAACAAACCGGGCTATCCAAAAATATTCCATCGGTAATTAGAAATTTTTCATTTGTTTGAAAATTTCAATGGGCAAGGTCTACTTTTGAAATCTTAAACACTGCAGTGAAGTGAGGCCACTACACCCCCCTCCCCTCCCACAGCTCCCACAATTAGGGAGGGGGGCGGAAAATGCGGCCACCAACACACTACAGTATTGCTCTATGCTGGTGTCTACTCATATGGCCAAATGCGACCAGTGGGGGCAGATACCTTGCAACCTGTTTACTCAAACTTGTTAAAACAAACCGAAAAGAGAAATTGTGGGGGGCCATGGGAATGCAAATTGCAAGAGAACCCCATGGCTGATTCCCACAAGTAAACACTCTATGAACTGTTAAAAATATGCATTGTCTTATGATAGGGTTAAAAGTGATAAAAAAATTGGTTACGATAAGGGGGGGGGGGGGCGCTAAAGTTCTGATAGTGTGTAATGGGTTTGAAACAAAAGGAGTAACAAAAGGAGTTAATTGAAGCATATGGGTAAAGTAAAAAGGCAAGGATAATTTGATAGTGAGAATGAAAGGTAATATGAAAAAGGAGAGGTGGCAAGAGAAATAGAAGGGGGGGGGAAAGAATATAACAGGGGGGGAGGGACTGAGCGAAAGGTGAGAAGAGGAAAGAAGAAGGAAGACAGGAAAAATAATACAAATGAGTGGAGCAAGAAGGAAGTGTGAACTGATTAAATATGTGGTAAACACCACAAAAGAATATATTTATCATGTGCAAGGACAGACTTGTGTCTCTTTCTATAAACTTTCGTAATCAATTTAGTTTTTTCCAAAATAGCCGTGGTGGTATGTTCGTGCTGTAGTTGGCATCTGGATAACTAAATTTGGTATTTAACAATGCTAATTACCAAATTGATGATGTAATGTTTCTTGTTGGGGTACTGTTGTAAATCATGGAATCTAACTGCTCTTAACAAAGGTCTTGCTATCTGGAGCCATTGGCTTACTTTTGTCCAGATCTTGATAGCATACCAGCAGTGGTAAACTAGATGATCAATACTTTCTCTGGTAGGGCATCTAAAGCAATTATGAGAAGCAATGAAGCCACAATGTCTTCTTCTCGAATTTGTGTAAACAATATTATGAGCTACATTCCAATTAAAATTCCTCATAGTTTTCTCAATGTCTGTGCTGGCAATGTTGGTCCAGGCCTTAGGCCAATTGATATTTGGGTATAACTGTTGAAAGTTGGTAGGGTTGAAAATCTGGATAGTTGTGTATAGCTGTGTTTTATTAATAGGGTTGGGGATTGGACCTTTTTTGTGTACTAGTGTAACTATGGAAGGTAGAAGTTTGTAATTTGTGTTGTGTTCTGTGTTTTTGGGCCCATTATAACTGTTATGTGTGCATATGTGTTTGGTGTGAAAGAAGGCAAAGTAATTCAAGAGAAATAAAGAGGGGACAGTAGGTGTGCTTAATATTCTTTGTATATGTTCTAAATAAATAATCTTTGACATTGTGGTAATAATTGGAATGGCAAGTCCACCCAGGTTGATTGGATTTTGTGATGTTTCACGTTTAATCAACTCTGGCTTGCCATTCGAAATAAAGTCATAGATAAGTTTGTTTCATTTGTTTATGTGTGTCTTGTCAGGAGGATTTACAGTGGCTATGTAGGTGATTTTGGGAATTATGCTGGATTTTATGAGTTTAGCTCTGTTATACGTAGAAATTTCGTAATCCTTCCAATTTGTAATTGTGTTTTCTATATTATTTAATAAATTTGTATAGGTTTGTTTACAAAATCCAAATCTATTATATTGTATTCGTAAAATTTTGATAGGGTCATCTGTACAACCAATCTTTGTCAGGAATGACCTGTCCCATGTGCCCCAACATAGGGAAGCTGTTTTACTGGTGTTAAGGGACAGGCCTGTAGTTTTAGAGAAAAGATCATAAATTTTAAAAACTCTATCTATGGAAAACTCATTTGTTGTAAAAAGAACCAGGTCATCAGCGTAGGCTGAAACTTTTAATCTGTTTCTGGTTCCTGGTATGGGGATTCCAGAAATCTGCGTATCATTTTGTATATGTCTAATGAAAAAGTCATTAACTACAACAAAAAGCAATGGTGACAGAGGGCATCCTTGCCTCACCCCTCTGTTCCCTGCTATTTTGTTAGAGAAATGTCCATTGAGATGAACAGTGTAGTGTATGTCCGAATAAAGTGTATGTATAATGTTAATAAATCGGGGTCCAATACCATATATTTCTAGTGCAGTGTATATTGCTTCCTGTGATAGCGAGTCGAGTTCAAGGCCTTCTTCTGATCTAAAGATATAATGGCAGCTCTTATGTTTTTGTGATTGATATATTCTATTATGTCTGTGAGGAGTCTGTTATTGTTATGAATGTGTCTCTTGGGGACTGCACAGGATTGATAAATTGAAATTATTTCTGGCATTGCCTGTGTTAGTCTGTTGGTGATAATTTTACTGAGTATTTTGTAGTCTGTTTAAAGAAGTGTTATGGGTCTCCAATTGTCTAATAAGTGTGCTTGTTCAGGTTTTTTGCATAGCAGTGCTATTTGACCTGTTTTCATGTCTTGTGTCATTTGTTTCAGTGTTATTATAGTGTGTAAAAATTCTGTATAAGGTATTTCTAAGATATTCCAGAATGTTCTATAGAATTCTATAGGAAGACCATCTATTCTGGGGCTCTTCTTTAATTTAAAACTGAAAATAGCTTGTTTAACTTCTTGTATTGTAATATCACTTTCTAACTTGTCTTTTGTGTGTGGAGAAATTTTGTTGGCAAATTGTTCTGTTTCATAAAGTTTATTGGTGTCTGTCTGTCTGTCTATGTCGATATTGTTTGGTATATTGTTCATGTATGTGTTTTAAGATAATTTGTGTGTCATGTGTTCTTAATCCATTTACTTCTAATTCAGTTAGGTTTGTGTTTTGTCTATTTTTATGTTTTAATCTGGTAAGTAAGTTGTTGCAATTTTCTTCTTCAGCAATTTGGACATCATGATTTCTCTCTATGATAATATGTCCCTGTTGTTTGTATAATTGCTGAAGATTGTGTTTAAGTTTGTGTATCTGTTGTTCGTGATATGTGGTGTCTAATCTCTGTTTTTTAAGGAAGTGTGTACCATTTGTGGCTGCTTTTAAAAGTGCTTTGGTTTCATTAATTTCATTTTTTAGGTGTTGTGCTTTAAAGATACCTTCTGTTCTGAAGAGTCTTCTAATTTTAGTTTGTAAATTTTACCACCAGTTCTGATCAAACTTGGTGGTCTTGTTGACATCCTCATTAATGCAGTCAGCAATTTTTTCCTGTATTTCCTTGTCTTCTAGGAGTGTTGTATTCATCTTCCTGTGTTCTTGGGTGTAAATCAAAGTGTGCATGCACAAGGAGGTGATCACTGACCTCACACGTATGTGAGTTGATATCAGTAGTGTAGCTTCTGTAGTATGTCTTGACAATGTTTCTGCTGACTAATATTTTATCCAGCCTGGAACCTGTTTTATGTGTTTTGTCAAATCTTGTATGGCCTGCACTGTATGGGTTCATATGCCTCCAAATGTCAATGAGGTCCATGTCATGTACAAATTTTGAAAAATGAGGTGCCTGTGAGGTAGGCGTGTAATTTGTAGCAGGAACTCTGTCCAGGTGTGGGGCAACAATACTGTTAAAGTCCTCTCCAATTATAAGTCCATCATAGTTGTTTTGTATGTGTTGTCTTAAGTCTTGATAAAAATTGTAATGTGATGTGGTATGTTTGGGTAAATATACAGTGATGAGTTTAATAACATAGTTGCGAAATTGAATGTCGACTGATAATATTCTGCCCTCAGTGTCTGTGTTGTATCTGAGTAGCTGTATGTTTCTGTTGTTGTGGTTAATAATTATGCCTACTCCTCTGCTCATAGAGGTACCATTTGAGAAGTAGGATAACTGTGGAAACAAATGTCTAAAATGTAGTATTCTTCTAGTGTTGGGGAAATAAGTTTCTTGGAGAAACAGAATGTCACAATCAGTCTGCATAAAGTGACCAATGATGACACTCTGTTTCTCCAGTGTAAAGCCTCTCACATTGAGGGACTGACACCTTAGTGTCTATCTGAATATTTGCAGTAATTGGCCATAAAAGAAAAAGGAAAAAAATGCAAACAAAAAGAAGGGGAGGAAAAGAAACCAGAGAGATCCAATAATAAAAAAAGGAGACTCCATATACAGTAGACCAGAAGTGGCAGGCCAGTAAGGGTCCACCAAAAAGTAGGAGAAAAAAAAGAAATAAAATAAGAAAAAGAAAAAAAATTTGGCTACTTGGTGGCCTGAACTGACCTGTCACACAACATTTTAAAAAAAGCAAGATAGTCAAATTAAAAATATCAATTAGTAAAATAATAAATTTAAGAGTGCCAAGATAATAAATATTTTTGTCACATATTTTCTTCAAGACTTGTTGGACACATGAATGTAATTTAATGGCACCTAATAAATTGACAAGTTCATGTGGATTAATTTTTTTTCGAGTAAAGATGATGGTATAATTAGTGAGGATAGAGTTGAAGAAGTAGTTATGATTCAGTTTCTTCATATTATGAATAATGTCTGGAAATGTGCAACACAAGTAGATGAGACTTTGTAGCAGTAATGGCTATAGATGGATGAAAGTTTAAAGTTTTACAGTACTGTTCTTTATTTTTGCTAGGTAGAACTTAAGAATGATATCCATGTTTGGAGTTATTTTTTGTTAGTTTGCCAGAGAGATAATTTTAACACATTATTGTTTTCTGAACATATGAGTGAATAATGCAAGTCAAAACAAAGTGTAAGATAGTTGTTATAATAAAAACAAATATATAAAAATCAACCAGATTGCTCGGAAAGATCCAGATGTAGTAAAGTAGGAGAGGAGTAATTATGTATAAATAAATGTTGGAGAAGAAATCAATGTGAGAGACTGTCATGTACTGTTGTTGTGGCAATGACAGGTGTGATGTGGGGATGTGTGAGTGGGATAAATATAGGAGAAAGAATCATAAAGATATACCAAATTATACAAACATTTAAGTTGCAGCAAAGGAATTGACACCCAAAGGTGATATAACAAGTGAGGACTAACAGAGAACCCTTGTAAAGGGCCCCTGTGTCAGCAGCCACTTTAGAGTTGCTGCAAAAGGAAACAATACAATGAGTAAAATAATAAATAACTCTTAAAATCATAAGATTAAAATACTTTTCAAGTAATTTTAGATAAACATAATTATGTCCCATAAAGGTTCTGGATAAGTAATTGTGGTATGTTTTATTACTATTCTCAATTAGGGAATGATACTCACTCACAGGTGAGTAATTGAAAAAATGAATATATAGAAAATTTGTTAGATAAATAAGGAAAAAGAAATGTAAATAGATAATAAGGTAAATAAAATGAATATAATACCTGTTATAATTACTGTTTTTTTAAAAAAAGCCTGGCAAATCTTGAAAGTTCTTTAGAGAAAAACTTAAAAACATAGTACTTATAATTTAACAACTTGGAGTACTTAAAGTCCAAAAGGCCACTCCCATGAGTGGCATAATACAGAAAGAGGGGAAAATAAAGGCCAACAAAGGGCCTGAGGGAGGGTTCAGTCTTCCATACCACTCGACGAAGCATCAATGTCGGTGAGGAAGAGGTCATTGGCCAGGTCAGGCGTGCCATGCTGCACCGAACTTTTTGCTTCGTCGGTCAAGAAGTCTGCAAAACTTAATTTCTTCTTGGGTTTTAATTTCTCTGTCTTTTTGTTTTTCCTTTGCTTGCTGGTTGTAAGAATTTTTTTTTTTTCTTCTTTCATTGGCTTTCAGATTTTTTTTGCCAACTTTCTTTTTAAATTTTGCTTGGAGCTGTCGGTTTCTTCAATGTCAGTTGACATTCCTTCTTCTATGTTTGAGGTCGATTGGACCATTTCACAAGAATTTTTTTCCCCTGTATTGGGCTCGTTATTTTGTACTTCTTCTTTTTGTATTTCCTCAACTTCCTGATTTTCTTCCACTGCACGTGGGGTTTCAGGAAAAATTGTTGCATCTGTGTCCTTCTCTATTTGAGGACTCTGGGAGGGGCTTGTTTTCGCATTTTCTTCGTCTTTCTTGATAACCTCTGTGGTGCTATTCAAGGGGTTATCGCCCTTACTACTAGCTTCCGAGGTTTTAACTTCCTCTCTAGTATTCTCAAGCTTATTGGAGCTTCCTCCGTCTTATCCTTGATTTCCTCGGTAGGTTCAACATTGACGCGAGCGCTGCCGCATTGGCGAAAGTACGCCGCGTGCACTCGTAGCGTTTGTGCGCTACGTCGCGGCAGTTCCCGCAAGGCTCAACGCATTTATCGTAGACGTGTCCTACGCCTTTGCAATTACTGCAGATCTCTACTTCACAATCGCTCGCGACATGACCACTCTGGTTGAATTTCTTGCACACTTTTTGCAATCCAGAGTATGAGACCATGCCGTTGAAGCGTCCGATCTTGAAGAAATTAGGGATCGGCTTGGTCATTGCTATTTTGATCACTCTTGTTCCCGTATAGAGATGCGACATTTCTTCGTCTTTATATCTCTCACGGACATTGGAACTTATTTTGCCATATTGACTGAAATGGCTCGAAATGACTTCCGAGTCCATTTCAATCGGTAAGCGCTTAATATATACAATCGTCTCATCGTTGTCAAGGCGATTAACCGAAGTCGTAACTCCTTCCAATACATACGGGGACTTAGTGACATAACTCATCACAACTTCTTGTTTGACGAAGGTTATATATGCCACTCCAGGAGCGACGAACTGCACAGTTTCAAGTGCCCCTTTCCCATCTTTTTTCATAATGTCCTTGGCTATCGTTTTATAGTCCAAGGACTCGTGTTTGAAGCAGCAGGTGAGTTTACGCTGCAACCGCCGCTCGGTTTCCAGCTGTTGACGGGTAGCCATGTTGGCCCCGTAGCAATGGCCGCTGGCACCAACTTGTAAACAAGTTCACGTCAAACCGAAACCACTTAGAGAAACGAAGAAAAACACTGAAAAAACTCACTAAAACTGGTGGAAAGTTCTCACATCAGTCAATGACTTCAATACAGCATCGTTTCTCAAGCTTCAAGAATGATATTTTTTTAAAAGAAGGCTACGCTTTAGAAAATTTTTTCATATTTATTAATATACAACTCTACAAGGAATCCTAATGTCATTCGCAGCATTTTCGACGCCTGGAATCGAAATCAACGAAATTTGTGAATGGCGCGGTGGCAACGTGCATGGCGCTAATGAAAAAAGAAAAGGCTATGCAGAAGGCAGGCAAAAGGAAAAGGCGATGCGGAATGGTAAAAGGTGGTGGGAGAGAGTAGCATGAGATCCAGAAACAGAACGCATGCAGTGGAAAAGGGGGAAGTCGGTTATTCGCCGTCTCATGGCCCAGTGGTTAGCGCGCTTGGCTACTGATCTAAGGGACCTGGGTTCGAGTCCCGGGTAAAGCATCGCTGTTTGTGTCGTTTTTCTGCTGACGGACTTCTGTGACAAGCAGCTGCTTGAGGGGGTGTTTTATTTTATTTTTTTCATTTAATAAGGCTATCGGGTGTGCACACTCAGTTTGCAAAAATACCACGACAAAAGTTGCGAACCCGTAGTGCAACATAAATAGTTACCACATACTTTTGCTGCTAGTGTGTTGTTTTCTTCATTATTAACAATACTCCTGTTACTTCTTCTTTTCCAATATCATTTCGGTAACATTTTTATGATCTGTACAGTTGGTTTTTGACGTTTCATTTGCCAGAAGAGTTACATGGTCCCTGATAGTCAGCGAGATTTATCTTTGACGGTGATTGTGCCATATATATATATGCATACTAGTTGGTGTTTTGCCATATGATTACTTATTTTGGTTGCATTTGTATTTCGAAAGGATATTTCATTAACGAGTCCATAATTTAGTTTTTTGGGTAGAATGCAATTTCCTCTGTGTCATTGTTTTATTTATTAACTGTTTCCTTTTATTCCCATAGCTGGAGTGCGATTACTTCTGTGAAAGTGGTTGTTTGTTCGACTGAAGGCTCGTTATCATGATTCTTCATAAATTGTACTGATGGGCATTCGGGGCGGAGGTGGCTTAGTCGGTAGTGCGCCAGGCTCGTAATCTGTAGTTCCCAGGTTCGACTCCCAGCTGGGTCAGCGTTGAGATTTATCGCCGCAAAATTCCCCGCCCAGCTCACGGTCAGTAGGGGACACCGGTGGGCTTGGAAAGGCCTCCGTCCGTCGGATGGGACGTTAAGTCGTGGCCCCGTGTGGGGGAGAGCCATACCTTGTGCACGTTAAAGAACACGCTGGATGACCTTGACGGGAGGCTACCATCTGTCTCCCAACAGCTGTTCCAGTGGGTTCCCTTCCCCAACCTTCTCTGAGCCTTCGGGGTCCATGTGACGTGGCCATTTACCCCATGGTGTGCAAAAAAGTGCCGCTCAGAGGTAAAACAACCCAACTGATGGGCATTTCGTACAGATTTTATGCATAAGTAAAGTTTTTTTCCCTGCATAGTGCTGTTTCATTAAGATGATTGAAAGTGATAGTTTTCTCGAGTTTGCAAATTTGCCAGATGGATCGTAATCCGTAGATGGTGATCAATGCTTCCATTACACCGAAGCAGTGGAATATTTAACGTATTCGTAAGATCAAATGTGAAATACAGAGCACCGGATCGGGTCCCATATATCTTCCATCGGAAATAAAATTTTGTAACGGAAACTGCACGAGTATTTTGATTAGCGAACAATATATGGAGCAGTGAAAAAACAAAATTAAAAATCGAAACATTCAATTTGAAAACATTCATTCAAAATAAAAAATCGAAACAACAATCAAAGTTGCATTTATACCAAATGCAACTTTGATATGAATTGTATACAGTTTCATGATTTTTAAAACATAAACCTGATTTATTAAGTTCATTCTTGTGAAAAAAATCATAAATAAATTTTTTAAGTAATATGGTTGTTTAAAATGCTATTGTATGCTTATATTTTATAATAAATGTTATAAAGATTTTTAGTTTTAATGAAACAAATAAACGCAACCTGTTTTTTTTTTTCATTATGAAACAATTTGTGTTTTGTCGTGTATTTTCTCCGAAAAAATATGGTCACCGTACGTATATGTCGCTTGTGTAGTCGCCATGTTGGTCTTTACTTATAAAGATATTTAAACTAACACTCTAACTTTACAGTAGCCATGCGTGCAAAACACTCGGCCACGGAACGCCGGTAACCAAAAAAGTTGAAATATAAACTAGAAAGATTATTAGTTACGGAAATGTGAAAACAACACTAAACATTTAAAGAATAATAATTAATTTGATTTATAGTGCGCTTACATTTAATACGAAGAGCAACTTTGTAGTTAACTGTAGGGCTTGAAATACGCCTTTCCGGGTGGTGACGTAGAGCAACTTGGTACTTTCTTATTAGGGTTTAAATAAGGCCAAATAATGGCGTAACCACGATCGAGCAATGGTAACTCCGGGGACCTTTCCATTGCTTAATTGAATTCGTTTGATCTTGGCGTCTGAAAATACGTAAGCTATAATTTAAAAAGTCACAAAAAAGAATATGGATTTTATATATATTTATAATGAATAGAAAAACAGCGAAATTCATTCATAAAAAATTTGTAAAAACAGTCAAACGTATTGCACTCTAGCGATTTGACTGTCACCTTCAATATTTTTTTTTTAGAATTCAGATTAAAGTCGAACACTGCAGATAAGGACAATGGAAAAAGTAACGTCAAAAGTCGAGTGTGTCAGTGAAAGAATTGATAGATAAGGGCATTATTGCTAGGGGAAAAATCGTCGGTGCCCCCCTTCCCTTGGTATCCTAAGCAGGTGCTTATATTACTTAAGGGTTAGTCCAGCCAGTGGTTGTAAACCATTAAATTCCGTGTGGTGGCGAAGATTGGAAAATAATTAAATAGATTTACCTGATGTTTTTCGAGTGGCCCAGTGCTTGGTTACACTTGAAGGGGATAAGGAATACAGTCCGTGTCGTTATTGGCGTACTAAGGTTTCGTTTTATCTCACACAACTAGGTTTATTATACTCCTATTGTTTCGCGGTAAGCAATGTGTAGGTAAATGCGATTCCACGAACTCTGTTCACTTCATCATGGTATTCACAAGGTAACTGCAATGACCGAAACGAGACGGCGCTTTCCGATAGTTTATTTACTATCACTTAAATTTGAATTCCAATAATAAGGTAATGACGTCGACACTGAGGTTTTGGAATGCAATGTTTTCTCATTCGCCGGAAGTGAGGCTGCAACAGTATTTCCTATTCGCAACAGAGGTTTACTCACTTGTCTTTATTTTATCTATTTACGTATAAACGTTGTCGAATCGAAATCAAACTCATTACTTTTAACTGTAGGATCTCTTGCAAACGTCTTTCTTAACAACGGTGATTAATACTTTTTCATGCAGTTAAATATTACACTGCAGAATTTTAATTTCCTATGTAATTATTTACTTTTAATGACGGGGTAAAAATGCTAGGACACTGATTCCTAGTATATATTGGCATGCAGATCAAAATATCGCGGTTCGATGGCACTAAATTTCATTACGTTTTACGATGAGAACGGCATGAACATGTAAAGAAAAATGAAACCTCAGAGTGGAAACAGGTTGTATGTTTTATAGGATAAAACGATAATTATTTCCGGTGTTCCATTTGCATTTTCCTCAACGCAATTCTAACGGCCACCGAATTACAAAAAATAATATGAATCGCTTTGAATATTAGTCGGTCAAATTACACCTTGGAAGTTTTCCAACCGTTCGGAGCCGCAATCGACACATCGTAATATTTTAAACCGTTCCCGAGTTACAATCCTACCCCTCTCCTCTGTTAGTATGCGACACCGATGGCCTTGGAAAACCCATCCTACGGGACGTTTAGTTATGCCACCGTCCGAAAGAACATTCAGGTTGAAGCACGCGGTGGGTCGACTTACTGGACTATCCCATCTGTTTAATTTTTGCAGTGCGTGCTGTTATCGAAATATGGTCTTAGCTATCGGGAGTCGTCGTGATTTATCAGTTTAGCCCGAGGTGTGACAAGAAATGGCGTCTCTGTCGTTGTAATAACCATGGAAACGAAAATTAAAATTACTCTGTGAAAGTAAATAAGTCTAGTCTCTTCGGAGGGATTGCAGAAGTAGGGTAAATAGAAATATTTTTATTGTGTTTATTACTTTTGTGTGTAACGTTTAATTGCACGCTATTATGTTGAAAAAGAAATGGGAAATATAAATATCCAACAACCGTTAAAAAATTGAAAAATAATCAATCTTTAAAAAAGTGTAATTTCTTTTTAAATACTGTCGTTAACGAAATTTTTTGGCACCATTCCAGTTTTTTCCTACTTTAAGAATTGTTCTCTTATTGATAATGTGTGTTACTTTATAAGGCAGGAAGAAAAAATTAGCATGTCAACGGCCATAGCAAGTTGAACACACTGGTTCTCGTCTGATGCCCGAGGTTAAGCTTTGGGCGCGGTCAGTACTTCGGAGGGTGAGAACATGGAAACACCGCGTGCAGTTGGCATTTTTTTTTCGTATGCGCTGTTACTCCTAAAATATTGGTCTACGTTATTCTACGTTGGTTGTCGGGTTCGAATACATTGTTAGTAAATAAATAAATAAAGGAGAATTAAAGCGTTCATACAATAGCTTTGGTTACCAAACCTGCAACATTTCTAGGTTGTTTCGAGAAAGGACTCCGTGCAGTCGGAATGTAAAAATAAAAGATTATATTTCTCGGGGTTGCAGATATGGTTATCCTTTCGCCCACTGTTTCAGAAAGTAGAAGGACATAATTATTTTTTTAATATTCAACAGATACACGTGAAATATAAATAAATAGTTAAAGTTTTATTGAAATATACTTATAAAAAAAAAATTCATTTCCTTCTGCCCCTCGGGGCGGGGGTGGCTCAGTCGGTAGCGCGCCAGGCTCGTAATCTGTAGTTCCCAGGTTAGAGTCCCAGCTGGGTCAGCGTTGAGATTTATCCCCGCAAAATTTCCCCGCCCCGCCCACGGTCAGTAGGGGACACCGATGGGCTTGAAAAGGCCGCCGTCCGTCGGATGGGACGTTAAGCCGTGGCCCCGTGTGCGGGAGAGCCATACCCTGCGCACGTTAAAGAACACGCTGGATGGCCTTGACGGGAGGCTACCATCTCTCTCCCAACAGCTGTTCCAGTGGGTCCCCTCCCCCAACCTTCTCCGAGCCTTTGGGGTCCATGTGACCTGGCCATTTAGCCCATGGTGTGCAAAAAAGTGCCGCTCAGAGGTAAAACAATCCAATCCTTCTGCCCCTAGATTACCGTTTCTGTTATAATTATGTGTAAATGTTCCTTACTAACGACTGATTTAAACATCACATTTACCGAATATGGAAAGATTAGCGTTCACACTGAGAATATAAGGAAAGAATGATGTTAGTTTATTTCCACTGAAGGTGTTACCACTGGAAATGCTGAAATGAGACATTTAAAAGTTAACAATGAAAATAGCGAACAGAATCTATATATGTAAGGTACTAATTTTAGACCCTAATCAGAGTATACTGGTAATACTCGACACATTCGAAATGCCAATACAAGTTTTTCCAGCTGTGAATGGCATCCAGCGTGTGTTGTTCAATACAGGGTATGGATGTCTGACGTACACGGTATCTCGTACCGGAGCTTCGATTTCAACCTAAATTCTCAATTCTTTGCTTTCCGAATATGTAGTATTTAGTAATTTTTTTTTATTTTTAGGTGGAAAGTAAACGAAGTGGGTTACTTTTATGGAGAGCAGCATTACCTACTTAACGAGTTTTCATGTGACATGGAACCTGTTGCATTCGGCCCTCAATTCATGTTCCGAATATTTGAGAGAAGCTGGGCATCATGTAGAGTAAAAAATAAATAAACTTTTATTTGGGGGCTGGAACAGCTGTTGGGAGGGATGGAAGCTTGCCGTCAACGCCATCTGGCGTGTTCTTTAACGTGTCTAAGGTATGGCTGTCCTGCACACGGGCCAAAGGCTTAACGTCCCATCTGACGGACGGCGGCTTTTTCAAGCCCATCGGTGTCCTCTACTGACAGTGGGAAGGGTGGGGAATTTTGCCGAGATAAATCTGAACCAGCAAAGTCTCAAACCTTTGAACTAAAGATTACGAGCCTGGCGCGCTACCGACTGAGCCCCCCCCCCCCCCCCGTGTTTTGAGTTTCTATTTGTAATGCTATGAAACAGATATCATCTTCGCGATGAATTAATTTCTCGAATTGGATGTCTCCACGGTGTGAGATTGTTAATAAAACCAGTAAAGTTTGATAATTAAATTAATCAATCCCAGTTATTTAAGCTGAAACGTTAAAGTGGTATTAATTTCCGGCTTTGATATTAAATTGAATTCGCATATTTTAAATATTAACGTTTCTGAAATATTACAATATTACTATTAATCGTTGCTAACTGTAGTTCGATTCTTGTGTAGGTAAAATTTACGTGGTGTATGAACTTTATTCTAAATATACGTAATAAAATATATTATGGAAAAGAAGAAATGAATTGAGAGTAAAATTTGACACCGAAGTGAAAGCGAATATATGGTTGCTATCGTAACTAAGGGCGCCACGTGTAAAGCTATCTAGGTGCACGTGCCATTGTAACATATTTGACCAATCGTAGAAGAGGAACACGAAGAACCGTTGGGGAAGGCGGGAAGAAGCAGATATTTCATTAGAAACAAAATTAACGCCACCTAGAGGAATTTATTTCATTTAGCAATAATTGTATGTGTGAATTTAATTAAGTACATAAGTTATATTTATGCATTCATGTTTCAAAACTTTAATCAACACTATTTAAATATTAGCACATATAGTATGTTGGAATATAAATTTAGGACACTTTTTTGGGTGAGGGGAAATGTGAATTTATTTTTGTTAGAGTTCAACTTATTTGGACTTTGACCTGAAATTTCGCACTGCAAACTGGACCTTAACCTGAAGCATTCTGTGAAAATTTGGAGTGTGTACATTGATTTCCCCGATGAGTTATGACTGCCAGTGACAGGCAGTAAATGACACTCCGCAACTCGCTAAGTTATGACGGTGTATTCCGTATCATCTCATTCGGATCAAATTTACGAACAATAATCTTTTTTAAAACACAAAAAAATACCCTTGATAATTAACAGACATTAGAAAATCTATTTTATTTTACTACTTCAACTGATGCAGTATTTAATTAGTAACGCAAGTTCAGATGTTTAACAACAGCGATATCTGTTTATTTAGTCTAAAACCCTAACAGAAAGAAGTTTATAGGAAGGCAGAATGGAATAATCTACATTTCTTTGGGAAGAGCGATAAATATGTTTCGGTTTCCATTTCTATTTAAATACGGAACTCATAAAGAATCCTCAGCGTTGAGATTTATCTCCGTAAAACTCCCCGCCCTTCCCACTTCTTCTTCTTCTTCAAACAAAACTCATCTTTCCCTGGACCTCTTTGTAAAGTGGACCTCGGCCCTCTTATCATCAGGTCCATGTGCTAAGTTGGCTGTGGGTGCAGTAGAACAACAGAAAAAATTGGGCTGGCATAGTGAAAGGCCAGCAACCTTACATAGTGGCAGAGGGCAATTGGCCGCAGGCCGCCCAGTGGTTGAAAGGAAGATGCAGGGGGGGGGGGGGGGAGGGGAACAGGTGAGGTTGAAGTGTGAGTAAGTTTTGTGATTAATTTTTTATTAAGAAATGAGGGGATATGTTGTAAGTATGATAAAGGAAATTATATCATAAGGGTGAGATGTTTTTTTTTTTGTGAGTCATTGAAGTAATCCATTAATAGGATAGAGAGAGAAAATGTGATAAAATGTGTGAAACAATAAGAACTAAAAAAAAAAAATAAAAAATAAATTTATTTCTTTTTTTTGAGATATGAAATGTGGAAGAGGAGGGGATATTTAAGTTTAATGTGCACATTAAATTAATATTCGGAGTGAGACAAATAGTCAAAATGTTTGTATTTGTTTTGAGAATAAAGAGGGGGATGAAGATAAATAAAATAAGTTTTTTTTTTTTGAGACTGAAAATACAGAAGAAAAGGGTATATCCCAATTGTTATTATATTATTTTTGTTGTAGTAAAAAAGTATAAATGAAGTACAATAATAGTTATTTTTTATTCATTTTTTTTTTTGAAGATGTTAGAAAAAAAAAATTTTTTTTTTTTTTTGAATATATTATTTTTGATAATGTTACTATTATTCATCCTGAAAAATGTCCAAAGTGCTTCTTTTAGTTGTCCTATTGGATCTTTTGGTGGCACCTGGATCTTTTAATACTAAAGTCTCCAGGAACAAAAAGGGAGAACCAAAGGGAGGGAAGGGTATAGATAGGGCACAGAAGGAGAGGAGGAGCAATTAAGGAAACCTCCCAGAGCAGTGAAGGAATTTGGCCAAGGCCCTAAAATGGGCCTTGCTGTTTTTGTGTGTGGGATTGAGGAGAGTTTGTGTAGTGAAATATGTAGTTCCAAGTGTTGTGAGTGTTTGGAAAAGGGTGAGTCTATGTGCAGTGTATTTTGGACAGTGTAGGAGAAAATGGGGTATATCCTCTATAACCTGGCAGGTGGAGCAGAGAGCAGAGGGGATAACATTAATCATGAACAGGTCTTTATTAAGACATGTCCTGCCAGTGCGCAATTGGTGGATGGCAGTTTGGGCCCTTCGTGGTAGATAATTAAGGTATAGTGTGTGTGGAGTGGCAGCAATGGTGGCACGGAATGTGTTTTTAAGTGTTGTTTGTTGTGTCCAGTGTTGTAACCAAATGGAGCGAAATGAATTATCCAGTTCATTTGCATGAAAGTTGTAGGTCACAGGTGTGTGATAATTTGGGATTGGTAAGTTGTGCCCTTGTTTAGCTAGGAGGTCAGCAGTGTCATTGTGTGTGATGGCACAGTGTGAGGGGATCCAATGAAATGTGAGTGTTTTGTTAGTGGCAATTATATTGTGTGCAAGTCTGTGTATGTGAAAAAGTGAATAGTTTTGTGTAAGGTTATATTTATGTTTGTTGATGCTGAGGAGTGCAGATTTGGAGTCTGTGATAATATGGATGTTGTGTAAGGTTTGTGTGATTGACCATTCAAGGGCCATGTGGATAGCTGCAAGCTCAGTGTCTGTGCTGTTTGTTGCGTGATTCATCTTAATTATGTGGGAGAAGTTGAGGTGTGGGGAGTGGAAGGCAGCAGAGCCGTTTGTTGTGTTGGGTAGGTGAGAACCATCAGTAAAAATTGTGAGGGCTGTGTTAGGGAGGGAGTCTAAGAGTTGTTCCGCAGCAAATTTCAGTTCCTGTTGGAGGTGTTTGTGTTTATGTGTTATGTGTGGTAGTGTGAGAGAAATAGTGGGTTTTTTGATTGACCAGTAGGGGCCGCCCTTCCCACGTTCAGTAGTGGACACCGATAGGCTTGGATTGGATTGTTTTACCTCTCAGCGGCACTTTTTTGCACACCGTGGCCTAAATGGCCAGGCCACAAGGACCCAGAAGGCTCAGAGAGGGTTGGGGGAGGGGACCCACTGGAACAGCTGTTGGGAGACAGATGGTAGCCTCCTGTCAAGGCCATCCAGCGTGTTCTTTAACGTGCACAGGGTATGGCTCTCCCGCTCACGGGGCAACGGCTTAGCGTCTCATCCGACGGACGGCGGCCTTTTCAAGGCCATCGGTGTCCCCTATTGACCGTGGGCAGGGCGAGGAAATTTTGCGGATATAAATCTCAACGCTGACCCAGCTTGGACTCGAACCTGGGAACTACAGATTACGAGCCTGGCGTGCTACCGACTGAGCCGCCCCTCTTGGAAAGGCTGCCGTCCGTCGGATGGGACGTTAATCCGTGTCTCCGTGTGCGGGAGAGCCACACCCTGTGCACGTTAAAGAACACGCTGGGTGATCATGAAGGTAGGTTACCATCTGTTGCAGTGGGTCCCCTCCAGCAACCTTCTCTGAGCCTTCGGGTTCCCTGTGACCTGGTCATTTAACCCACTGTGGGCAAAAAAAAAATTGGCGCTCAGATGTCCTTTACACATATGTAATTATTCTTCTTTTGTCACTTTTTCTGCTATTCAGCTGTTCGACGCCGGTCATATCTATATAATCCTCACATCTGTTGAAATAAATAGTCAAGGAAAAATGTAAAAAAAAAATGCGATTATTTTTATTATTTGAATTTATTTAAAATTTTATTTTATTTAAAATTTAATTATAAGCTATTTATTTCTAAAATGACAATTAATAAACTAATTTATTGTGACTTTATTAAAAGATCATGGAATATTACGAAATTAAAACTTTTTTTTAGAAATTGAGGAGTAATTAGTTGACTTTCAATACATTTTTTATAGCACTGTAATGTAAATTGGTAATCCAAAACTTGATCTCTGTCTTCAAAACACAAATAAATCTACTTCTGATTAATTCTGAGCTCAGTTAAAAGTTTTACATTGAGATGCAAAATATAAAAATATCCATAACAGCAGCATAATTTTAACGAATTTCTGTTTTACAGACTACACAGGGATTAACTGCTTAGTCGAGGAGTCATTTCACATCCTAAACATTTAACCTCTGATTATTTTATTTCCCAATCCAAAGAAGCTTAACGTGTTACAGAAAAGAGTGAAAATATCTTCCAAAATATAATAAAGAAATAAAAAAAACACACACCCTCCAGCAGCTGCTTGCAACAGCGATCTGAGAGGAGCCTGTCAGTTTCTCCGCCATAGTCGAAGGTCTGCGAGGGTGGTGACCCCTTTGATTACTTTAATACGCCATATAGAAGATACGCGTTTGGTTGGGTTGTTTTATCTCCGACAGGTAGTTATTTGCACACAAGGGTCTAAATGGCGACGTCATAAAGAACCAGAGGTATCAGTTTAGGTTGCGGGAAGGTGACCGAATGGAACAGCTGTTATGAGACAGATGGTAACCTCCCATCCAACGTTTTATTTAATCTGCATAGGGTATGATACATACAGAATTTCTACACTCGTTTCTTGTGGTTTTCACCAGTTTTTATTTTAACAATATTACGTTTTACGACAATATTAGTTTTTACGACATTTTGGGAGGCTACCATCTGTGTCCCAACAGTTGTTGCAGTGGGTTCCCCTCCCCCAACCTTCTCTGAGCATTCGGTGTCCATGTGTCATGGTCATTTAGCCCATGGTGTTGCAAAAAAGTGCCGGTCAGAGATAAAAGATTTTTTTCAGAATTAAATTCAAATGGGGTTTCAATTCAGCCTGTCAGTTTATATGCCATAGTAGACGGTCTGAGACAATGGCGCCCTCAGCAGAAAAACGACACAAAATAGCCATGCCGTACCCGGGACTCGAACCCAGGTCTCTTAGATCAGTAGCGAAGCGCGCTAACCACTCAACTTAAAAAAAAATAAATCCTTAATAAACAATAGGAATAATCTAATTCAATGCAACCAATTCTGTTTCTGATAGGTTCCCGAGAAAACCGTGTAAAAAAATACCTCAGCAGAAAAACGACCCATAAGTCCATGCCTTACCCGGGACTCGAACCCAGGTCCCTTAGACGTGAAAACAGAATACAAATGAGTTGTTTCTAAACAAGTCATATCAAAATCTTGAAGTCTTTATTTCATTTTTATTAATTTTAAGATATCTAATTTTATTAACTTTAGAAGTTTTCAAATTAAAACCGACCGGTTTGGTTTTAAAGAAAATAAATATATAAAGAATTCTTAAATATTTTTTGGGTTTTTTTTATATTTGTCGTGTTTTTTAAGTCAGTCGGTAGCGCCCCGGGCTCATAATCTGTAGTTCGCAGGTTCGAGTCCCAGCTGGGTCAGCGTTGAGATTTATCTCCGCAAAATTCCCCGCCCTGCTCACGGTCAGTAGGGGACACCGGTGGGCTTGGAAAGGCCGCCGTCCGTCGGATGGGGCGTTAAGCCTTGGCCCCGTGTGTGGGAGAGCCATACCCTGTGCACGTTGAAGAACACGCTGGATGGCCTTGGCGGGAGATTACCATATGTCCCCCAACCTTCTCTGAGACTTCGGGGTCCATGTGATGTGGCCATTTAGCCAATGGTGTGCCAAAAAGTGCCGCTCAGAGGTAAAACAATTTTTTCCGAATTAAATTCAAATGGGTTTTTTTTAAAAAGGCGCCGTGTGAACCGTGTTACATCAAAATAAATCGTGTAAATAGGGAAATTAAATTTCTTTTCTGATCTGTGTTAAATCAAAAACGTGTAAAAAATATATATACTTGATTGAGATTCAAATTTGTCACTCATTAACCTAAACTGATTACATTGTTGCTACCGTAAGTAAGCACCTCAGCAGAAAAGCAACATCAATGCCTTACCCTAGGTTGGAACCCAGGTCCCTTAGATCAGTAGCCAAGCGCGCTAAGCACTCAACTTAAAAAAAAATAAATCTTTTTTAATAAATAATAGGAATAATCTAATTCAATGCACCCAATTCTGTTTCTTATAGGTTCCCGAGAAAACCGTGTAAAAAAATAAAGCTTTAAAAAAAAAATACAGTGCATATGAAAAAATTGATATGAAAATGTTTAAATCTCCTAAAATTATTGCTGCCTGCCTGTGAATACTGGTTAATAATAAAGTAGGCAAAACACCGAGATGACGTCACCAGTACTCTTTCGTTGTGTTGCCAGCAGATTTGGTATATTACAATCACGTTGAAGTTTCAAAAATGCTATTCTTAATCGTAATAATGTTGCTATTTGAGGTATATTTTTATGTTATGCTTCGATCAACTCAGGTACGTAAGATGCATTTTTATTTTTCTACAGAGAAGAAAAATGGTTATATAAAGTTTCGGAGAAGTATAGACGAAACATTGTGAAGCCGTAGTAAAAGTTGGAAGTTGCATACTTTGAGTTTTGCATTGCAAGCTTTTTTGAGTTGTTCCACTGGATGTTT